>CM038143.1:197873692-198264920 GCA_021437245.1 Aegilops speltoides
TTTTGGCACACGATATGATAGTGTCGCTAGCATCCAAATGATAAGGAGCCCGGCTGACATGGCTAGTCATAAACCCAAAGTGGCACAGACTTACAGGACAGCATCCATGACCCAAAGATCGAACGTGTCGGTCATCGTGAGTGAATCCAGTCTGTAGCACTGGCTAGCAGACTCCGGTGAACCGGGCAGAAGCGAGCTAACGGGACTCCGGTACTAACGCTGACATTTCAAGGGACATACACAGAACGAAGAAGGACACATGCCGGCCAGCCTAAGTGTTCCGGAGCAGTAGCAAGCTACCATGGCTCGGTGGAAACACTAGGAGACATTTCCCGGTAAGAGAGGCTACTAAAGATAAACAACTAGATAGTCAGATCCCACACATACCAAGCATTTCAATAACATACACACAATATGCTCGATATGTGCAAATACAACATGGCATCACAACATGACTCTACGTATTTATTCATTAGGCTCCGAGGAGCGAGATATTACAAGCATAGGTCTCATGACCCAACATTCAGAGCATACAAATCAAAGCACAAGCGGAGGCTAACATGTCTGAATACAGACATCTACAAATGAAAAAGGCTTGAAAGCCTGACTATCTGCCAGATCCTGCCGAGGGCACAAGATCGTAGCTGAGGTATCAAGCTAAACGTCGAAGTCCACGTGGAACTACTAGCGAGACCGAAGTCTCTCTGCAAAAACATAAAATAGGCAAACGTAAGTACAAATGTACCCAACAAGACTTACATCAGAACTAACTACATATGCATCATTATCAACAAGGGATGGTGGAGTTTAACAAAGACAAGCCAGCTTTGACTCGGTGGCTATCCTAACTACGATCGCAAGTAACTCTTTTGAGGTGGGCACACGAGTCCACATATTCACCATATCAATACACCACTATGGATCCGCTCCGTCTCCCTACGAGAACGCCATCCATAGCACTCACGCTATCTTGCGATTTTAGAGTATCCACTTTCACTTGTCTATGAACTGCACGAGCAACCCGTAAGTCCTTTATGCGGACACGGCTATTCAATAGATGATGTTAACCTCGCAGGGTTTACTTCACACACGCTCTCACCACTTACCGCCGTTTACACGACGTGTACTCGGCAACCTTCAGCGGAAGCCCAACGTGGGTGTCGGCCATGACCTACCTAAACACTCAAGTCCCTAGTCGGGTTTATCGCCTATTCGGGTTCCATCCATGAGGAGATCCGCCAAGTTTCGCCACAGCCCCAAACGATGTGTACAGGTTCCGTGACACCAAACGGCGCCGGTTTATCCGCCACGTGTTTACCGATCACAGCCCACCCCTACGGTCAGCGCTGTGCACGGCCTCCAAAGATACTACAAACACGAAACTACTTGCAACTCCCGGACAGAGGACAAGGGTGATTAAGAAGCCGAGAGGGTCCATTGGTTTGGGCCCAATGCGTGGTAGTAGCTGAATCATGGATCACAAACACGTAACTCAGTTCTCGAGGACGGCTGCAATGAGACAACCCACCATGTACTCCTACATGGCCTCTCACCGCTACCTTTACCAAATCGTGTTCACACACTTAGCTCACACATAGTAGGACATGTTCACACACCTCGATTCATCCTCGATGAATCGGACTGACTCAACTCTAAGCAATAGCAGGCATGACAAACAAGCATGAATGAGTAGGCACAACAGGCTCAAACAACTCCTACTCATGCTAGTGGGTTTCATCTATTTCTTGTGGAATGACAGTCATGCAAAGGATAAAGGGTTCAGCTACCGCAGCAAGTAACATTGAATCGTTGTTGTCCTAATGCAGTAAAAGAGAGCAGGAGCGAGAGAGTGGGATTGTATCGGAATGAACAACGGGGTTTTGCTTGCCTGGCACTTCTGAAGATAATATAGTTCTTCATCGGTGTCATCGAACTTGTCGTCGGAACCATGTCTATCGAGAGGTGACGAACACCGGCAACTGAGAAAGAACACAATCAATGCAATGCTACAATATGATGCATGATCATGACATGGCAATATACTGTGATTTGAGCTAATGCACCTAGCTATGATTTAAATGAAGTTGGTTTGAATACATGATTCAAATTCCAACTCCATATATGATTATTTAAATGCCCTTTATTTGTTTTGTCCAAAACAGAGGACAATCATTGTTCAAACATGCATGAAAATGGTACAGATGGATTCCTTGAATTTTTCTGATAATTTTTCATATATAATTTGTTTGATTTGGAGCTACGGTTGATTTTATATGAATTTTAGAAGTTTAGGCAATTTTCTGGATTTTCCTGATTTATTTTAAAACCAAAAAATGATTTATTGCATCAGCATTACGTCATGCTGACTTCAGCAGGTCAACAGGCGGGTCCAGGTCAAACCTGACCTGTGGGACCCACTAGTCAGTGGCTAGACTAATTAACAGAGTTTGTTAACGCTAAACTAATCCTAAACCTAGGTAATTAGCAGGTGGTGCCCCACATGTCAATGACCGAGGGAGGTCAAACGCCCGTCATGATGTTTAACACGCCGGCGGCTCGTCGCCGGCAACGACAGAGACGGCGGGGCAGCTCGGAAATCGCCCACAGGGCTTGGTTTTGGACGCGGTTTGCGGCTACGGAAAGCTGGGAGTCTCGCGCATCCAACGGAGGCAACATCTCGCGCCGGAGTGGACTAAATCGACAGCGGCGGCAACTTTTGCGGCGGCCGGAGTTCGGGTGCTCGCGGTTTTGGTGCTACGGGGCACGGCGGGGCAAACGGCCGGGTGCTACGGCCTCCTGGTAATGTTCTGAGCACGGTTATGCGCTCAGTTTCAGCTCTAGGCAACGGTGGCTACGGCGGTGACATGGCCGGCGGCGAAGAGCTCACGGCTCCAACGGATTCGATAGCTACGCGATGCAAACGAGGCAGGGGAGAGAGGGGAAAGATTCCGGTGCTCACGGTGAACTCGCAGAGCAGGCAAGTGGGCTCGAGGACGGCTTGGTGACGACGAAACAACGACGGCGATCTCGGGTGCCCGAGGAGGAAGACGAGGGCGAAGGAGGCTCCACAGGGCGTCCGGCGTCTTGTGGCTTGGCGGAGAGGACGAGGGGGTCGAGGCGGAGCCTCTGGGCGCAATGACGAGGCGAGGCAATGGTTGTGGCCACGGCGGTGCTCGTCGGTGGCCACGGCTGCGCTCGGGTTCGTGAGAGAGAGGGAGAGAGGCGGAGCAGGGAGAGAGGGGAACGGTGCAGCGAGTGAGGGAGAGGAGCGAGGGAACACGAGGCGTCGTCGTGGCGTCGCCAGAGGGGCCGGGAAGCAAGAGGTGGCTGGGCGGCGCCGGGCGCCGCCACGCACTGGTTGTCCTCTGGCGAAGGAGGAAGACGACACGGGAGGTGGCGGTGGTGGGCTGGGCCGGGCCTCACCCACAGTGCGGGCAGTATCTCTGCTGTAAGTCGCCCAAGTGGCTTCTCTTTCTCTTATTTCTATTTAATTCTGTTTTCTATTTTACGTAGTTTGTTTTGATTTAGTTTTAGACACTAAATCATTTTTATTGCTTCGATAATCATGGTAGGGACCAGTAGGATTATTCCAAAGCCCTTCTTCAAAGATCGTAATTATTGGACATATATTAATTAATTAAGAAATATATATCCAATGCAAATAGTTATTTATTTAATTCAAAGGCCCAAAATAATTAACTCTGAGATACCAAAAATATTGTTTTGAGTTTTACCTCTTTGCAATATTTTCAGAGACTAAGAGGAACATTTTCTTGGACTTCTTTGAGAAGATTTTAATGTTGATCATTTTTAGAAGGTTTCCGAGGCTTTGAAAATTCCTCAATTCAAATTTCATTTAAATTTAAACATGATGCTCACATGGAAGCTAGCATAGGTCAGGCCAGAACTAGGGATGTGACAATGATATATGGTGGCGGGAGGTCCCATGGCTCGATACCCATTTGAGACGGACTTATACGTTGTCCTCGCACTCTCCCGAAGATCAGGATGCGCCAATCGAGCTCAGATCCTGAGATAAGGCCTCGTCCACGGCCAATCGAGCTCGCCTTGATGGCCAGTACTGCCTGGTGTGGACGTGAGATGTAAAATATTTCTGCCTGGCCAGGTTTATGTGGTTCTGAAGCGTTTGGTTCATGCCTGGGCCAGGCAAAGCATCAACATCCCATCAATGAATCCATGCAGCAATTATTTAATGCTATTATCCATCCAGGTTGCTGTTAGCCTTGTGGCCGCACGACCAAGCACGGCCAAGCATTCGAAATCGGTCGCCTGGGCCAGGCTACTTGTAGTGTCCGGAGTCCAGCCAGGCTAATTAAAGTGCAAGGGAATCCAGGCTAGGCAGGCTTTATTTTTCACAGGGTAGCAACCAAACAAGCGTGGAAGAAATCCAACCACAACCCCGGGCCAGGCAAAATATGCTCAGGACGCAAGCCAAACTGACCTTATATCTCCATGGTTCACACATACACATGTCTCGCTCGCGCTATACATATAGACCCATCCAACACTCCCCGCCCTTGTTCTCTCTCCATGTGACACGCACCCCCCTAAGTACCATAATCCCTCACTCCATCATAGGCGCAAGCACTCCCCCCTCCTAAGTCTCATTATCTCTTACTAGCCATCAGGAACCCACGTATTGTCTCCTTCCATCCATACGTCTATCTCGATATATCTCGGGGCATATTCTATCGCGCACACACCTTGTCACTCGATCTCCCACCCATGTAGTTCCATCACGATCTCCAGGGGATCTCTCTATGACAAACATACACTCTCTCCTCCCCATGTCTGCATTTTGTCCGTACATCTCTCTCAACCTCTCTCCCTTGTTTGTCAGACCCCTCTTGGCCACGTGCTAGGGGTCTTGCTCTCTCGGTCCCAAACAACCACACACTATCTCCTCACCTCGCCTCCGTTGTCAAAGATGCATATGTGATATGTTTGCATAAGATACACATGCTTTTTCTCTAACTTTGTCGTGTGTTGTCCATGTCTCTTTCAAACACGCACACACACTTTTTTCACTCACTCTTTCTATTTCTCTCTCTCTCTCTCTCTCTCTCTCTCTCTCTCGTTAGGGACTCTATCACGTCCATAAGAATATGGATGTTTTGAAAAGTCAAACCTCAGAAAAGTTTGACCAGGTATATGTGGAGAAAAACATTTACATCTGGAACGATCATTAGATCCATCACAACATGTACTTACTTCATACTATCATTATCTTTGGTATTGTAGATATAAATAATTTCTTTACAAACTTGGTCAAAGTTTCAAAAGTTTGACTTTAAAAAAAATGTTGGAACTACATTATCAAACGGAGGGAGTAGCTCTTTCTCCCTCTCTCTCTCTGCTATCTCTCACGGGCCTCCCCTCTCACTCCAACTCTCTATATTGACAGATTATACGCTCACTGTGTCAGCGTATAGCTCCGTATATTGTTTAGTTGACCGGTCAACCAGTCCACATGCTGCCTTGTCAGCTCGTGTTCTATATCTTCGTGTGCTGGCCCATGTGGCAATGGGAGAAAATAAGTAAACTAGAGGCCCATCTGACACGCGGGGAAGTAAACAAAGTTGAAACCACTCGGGGTAGCACCCCGCACGCTAGTAAATTGAGGGTGCATTGAGGACACACCTCTTGCGCTCAAGGACCTTCACAAGACAATTCACCATCTGCGGAGGCATGCATGTATGACGACGTGTAGACCCAGCACACAACACACACCAGCACACGTGTACACTGGCGTCGCCGCCGGTTGAGATGGACGGCGAGGCAGCCAACAAGCGGAGGCAGCTCGAGCCAAAACTGCATCCGGCGAGCCTGGACTTCATCAGGAGCCTCCCCAACGACATGCTGCTCATCATCATCGGCCTCCTCCCCACCAAATCTGCCGTGCGGACCGCCCTGCTCTCCCGGCGGTGGCGCCCCCTCTGGCGCCGCGTCCCCCTTAACCTCGCCGTCGACAGCTGCCTCTGTGACGGGGATTGCAAACGCATGGCCGCAGTCCCCAAGACCCTTTCATCGCACCCTGAGCCAGCCAGATGCCTTGACATCCGCATGTTCAGTACCAATTGCAAGGTCCAACCCAAGTTCGACGAGTGGTTCTTATCCCCCGCCCTAAATTAGCTCAAGGAGCTCAGCTTTGAAGATGGACGATGTCGCTCTCTGCCGCCGTCCACGCTCCGCCTCATGCCAACGTTGTGCCGCGCCAGCTTCAGCTCCTGCTACCTTCCCCAGATTAATGCCGCGCCTGCCCTTCTTCTCCCTCAACTCAAGCAACTCGACCTCTTCAATGTTGTCATCTCGAAGAAGGCTATGGAGCACTGCCCGCAGCTTGTATCAAGGCCGGGCACATTCGTCTTGAGCAGATCCACGGGTTCATTAGCCTCCACATCGCCTCGACGAATCTCCGATGGATTTATGTGTCTTACTGGACCCACAACAAGACATCAATTGGGAATAGATCACTATAGCTGTTCCACATTATGGTTATTGAGAATGCGCCTTTCCTTAAGAGATTGCTTGTATCGGATCTAGAAGGTCCAACAAAAATCAGGGTCATTGACGCGCCGAAATTGACATTGTTGGTGTACTCGTCTGCCAAATTCTCCGAACACTTTATTGGATCCGTAATTGTTCAGGTACAGCACTCATCTTCTTCTCCGTCTTCTTGAAATTCACATTTTTAAATTTCTTCTTGATGTATTGACAACCGTCTTCCAGAAAATGATTCCCACAAGCTTGAGCCAGTCCATGCGCACAGTGAAGATCTTGGCACCAAAATCTATCGGTCCCAATCTAGATCAAGTTGTTGGATTCCTTACATGCTTTCCGTGCACAAAGAAGCTACTCATCAAGGGGAAACTTCTTTCCTATTAGTAAACAATAATCACAACGTAGCTCAATTTTTTCGTAATTTTCCCAAATTTACGATGACAAGTGTAGTGTTCAAAACTACATCTACGCATTGCACCAAAAGAAATGTTTTTAGTATTTTTTTCTCACGTGACCACCTGCATCGTTTTTATGCTGTACTACTATAGTAGCCTAGGCTAGTCATAGTGGAAAGTAACTTAGACTACTCCAGTAACTCTATGGTTACCCTAAGAGCAAGTACTGCCTCTGTCCTGGTTTACTCTTCCAATTTTGTAGTATCAAAATTTGACAATAGATTTAACTGACAAAATGTTAATGCATGTCACTAAGAACTATATCGTTGGATTCGTATTTGGACATAATTTCAGATGGTGTAATTTTTTGTGACATGCATTGGCATTTTCTTAGGTAAATCTATGGTCAAATTTTTATACTAAATACGAGGTAGTATTCCCTCGGTCCCAAAATTCTTGTCTTACATTTGTTTAGATACGGATGTATCTAACGCTAAAATGTAACTAGATACATCCATATTAGACAAATTTAAGACAAGAATGTTGGGATGGAGGGAGTACAAAAGTGGGCTATGTAGGCCAAAACACGTGCCAAATTCACTTGTGATGCATTTGGCATCGAAGCCCCTCCATTGCTCACCTGGTGCCCCAATCTGGATCACCTACTTTTCTCCGATGCCAAATTAACTCACGTAATGAAAAAACACTGTGTGGGAGAGATAGAGAGGACTAAGGCAATAAAAAAACACTTGTTTGGGAGAGTGAGAGGCTGGTGTAGTTGGTTTGATTGATTTGTTTATACATGTGGGTCTGTGTGCACAACTCTCTCACATTGCGAGAGCGGTGCCAAAATCTTTTGATTTGACATCGATGCGTATTATGTGGCATACTTTTCCGAAATATGGCATCGGCCACATAGTGGAAGGCAACAAATGCCCAA
Source organism: Aegilops speltoides (assembly GCA_021437245.1). Lineage (NCBI taxonomy): Eukaryota > Viridiplantae > Streptophyta > Magnoliopsida > Poales > Poaceae > Aegilops > Aegilops speltoides. The sequence goes on from CM038143.1 coordinate 197,881,550, forward strand.
GCTCTTCATGTGCTCCTAGTTAAATGAGAGGAAACATAAAGAGAGGGAGAGAGAGAGAGAGAGAGAGAGAGAGAGAATATCACTAGCCAGCCAACCCTATCGTATGAGCGAATGATATTGGTACCTCTTGATGAAACGACAATCTTATACAGCCAGCTGCTCTAATATGTTCTCTTCTTTTACAGATAAAAAAGACCCGAAAGTGAAAAATGTGCTGCACTATAACAATCTCATCGAATGCCTTGATTTCCGTCTTACAGAAATTGATTTGATCGACTACCGAGGTAGCACATCTGAGATTAAATTGGCCAGGTTCTTTGTTCTAGAGGCAAGTGTGCTCAATGTAATGAGGTTTGGCGTTCTCTGGCGCAACAATGAATGGCATGCTGATCACCGCAAGCGTCTAAGCCTAAATGACAAAGTCTCCGCAGAAGCTGAATTTGTTTTTGAAACATTAAGTGGCCAAAGACTCGAAAACTTATTTGCCCATTAGTCACTTTTCGGGGTGGTGGATTTTAGTTTGTACGATAATGCTGCATCCACCTAAAGTAACGAAAGTTCTTACGTAAACTTCCTAGTAACTCCCTCTTCGTAGGTGCAACATTATTCCTAACATTTGTAATACCAGTCTCAAACTTGTAATACGGCTGTGTCCTATTCCTGCATTTTCAAAATCCTACAGATCAAAGAGGTCATGAGTTGGTGATGATGTTGTGCCTCCCATCTTTCACCAATAGCCGTCGGATCTAGATCTGATGCATACAAACCAAACTTCTCCATTTTTGCAAAAAGATGCCCGCAGTTGTTCCCTAATTACAAACAACTCCTTGTCTCTCACAATCAGCCTTATCTCCTCCCCTCCACATCTATAAGGCCATGGAAAAATCTGGCGCGATGGCCGCTGCCGGTGCCGTCCACCCCCAATCTTGGTGTTCCGTGCAATGCACGAGCATCTACACACGGGAAATTATGTCAAACAGGCTAGTTGTAAGCAGGCTAGCTCTACAGCCATGATGATAGTGACTGCAGACGGTGAGGCTGACTATGGTATGCCGAACACGGTGCCTATACTCAGGTGTCATCTCTGGCGCAGGGTCCTGTCACTTCACTGTGAGGAGCAACACGTAATAGTTTGACCAACGGGTAGTACGGTGCTAGTACTCCTACTACATTGGTAGTACTACTACTAGTACTAGTAGCACCACCGTCTGGATTTAGGAGTACTACCACGTCCATCTGGATTTTAGTATTTGACTAGCAATATCTAGTAATGCATGTCACAAAAAATGTACCACTCCCACTGTAAAAAAATACATGGTGTATTGTTTTATTCCTATCGGCGAGAGAACTTAATGTCTTTTTGCTAACTAATAGGATTACATGCAATGAACTAAACGCTGCATGTCATGTTTGGTAGTCTCAAGTCATTGAAAGCATGCACGACCCACATCTCTCATTGTTTTTTTGAGGGGTACATCTCTCATTGGATGATATGTCATGAAATAAGAAACGAGGAGGGAATTAATGCACCATGCCTAAGTGTTTTGAGATTATTTGGTTTTCGTAAGGTGACTTACACAACATTTTTGTTTACATGCATTAAAATTTTATTAGTTAAATCAAAGGTCAAAACTTGGTGCAAAATGCAAAGGGGGCCAATAAACCAGTAAACATCAAACTTCTCTCATTTGGCCCCAACTAGAGGTCCGGTGAGATGACTATACTGCACCGACATGGAGGGGGACGCAGCTTCATTGACTTACTGCAACTGCATTTTGGTGAATGACACGTGGGCCCAAGGGGTGGTTGGCCCACCTATCATATAGCCCAAGGCAGGTGCAGTAGAGGGCCGAGGAGTAGTACGAAATCCTATGCACCTATGAACGCTAACCAAGAGCAAGAGTGATCACTCGAATCGCAAGATCAGTTGACTAGTAGAAGGTAAGCTAGACCCATGGAGGTGATGAGCGTGAGCATCAGCCGGCTGTGCCAGATGGTCCATGACGCCGTCCTGCGGCCCGGCACCGAGGAACGTCTCCAGGTATTGCTTGAGGCCGCCAGGGCGAGGGGCCGCTTGGACGACAACTTCATTGTCGTCAAGAAGCTCGCGGACGACTTTGACATACGCTTCCAGCTGACACGCCTAGGCTCTGCGATGTCCGCCACCCTCAGCGGCGACTATGGCGACAACCTCTTCGACACATTGGTGGCCCTATGACTGCCCACCGTCGCGTCGGAGAATGTCCACCTCGAGGTCGCGCTCGCTGCGCTACGCCTAGCGCAGCAAGACACCATCGACATAATCACCCATGTCTACGCGCAAATCGTCCACAGAGACTACTACATGCAAGAGGAGGACGATAGGACACTGGCCTTCTTGGAACGCAGGGCAACCTTGGACGGCATTGTTCAGAAGCACGTTGAGCTCGCCGCCAACGCCGCTGCTCCTCACACGTCGGTTGGTGACCCAGTGCACTTGGGCGTGAGGATGTCGTTGATGGATCCGTATGTATTTTTATCTTTCCGATAAATCCATGTAGTAGTATATGGTACTACTAGTAATTATCTTACCTTTCGCATCAACTTCATAATTTTAGTGCGTACTCCATTTATGAACGGAGCCAGAACCAAACTTCTCATTACTCTAGGAAAAATCATTATTTTCTATCTATCAGTCGCGCCATGGAGCAGAACCAAATTTTACCAGTTACGAGTTCAAAAGGAAAAGCCTGCCGTGTTTGCGTCGCACCCCCACATGGTTGATCCGGCACGCCGCTCAAGGGGGGATGCGTGCGGTGTTGCATTTTCACTTACAAGTGGGACCACAGTTGATCAAACCGACTATCGGCAAACCCCCACCCCGCCCACCGCGCCATGGCTGAGAAAACAGGAGGGAGAAGAGATGGTAGTAGCACGGACTCCAAGAAAATTGGTGTCGGATGGGACTCGTGTGGGTGGCGTGTGCCGTACTGCTAGACGTGAATACTAGTTATGGCCCATGCCACCCCACTATATCGAGCCTATATCCAGGTATGTAGAACAAATTTCCTGGAGTCCGTGGTCAGCCCTCCTCTATCTCTCTTCTCAGCCTGCTAGCGGACGCGCGGAGCCCATCGTCTGTTTGCTCACATGCGGTCCCACATGTTAGTGAAAACGCAATAGGACCCACTAAACCTGCACATCTTTCACCTCGACGTGCTGATGATGAAAAACAAATCGAATAAAGATCTTCGGTGGCCGCTTTTGGAGTTACTCAAGAGTAGTAAGATTCTATTTACAGTTTAACCCAAGATGCACATCACGTGGCTTCAACTACCACTCTATTTTCTTGCATGACACGACCTAGATGCTGGATGTCCCACTTTTCGGCAAAAGGAGGAAGAACCCGACCAAATCTTCGGTTGTGCTCTCGGATTAGACTAGTTGTGCTAACTTAATTTTTTTATTGTGTACTACCTCCGTTCCAAAATACTTGACTTCCATTCTTCCAAAAATGGATGTACCTATATACTAAAACATGTCTAGATACATATATATTTTGACAAATAGAAGGCATGTATTGTGGAACGGAGGGAGTAGAATGGATGCAAGTTTTGGTATTGGGAAGAAGAGTACATCGATATATTGATATATTGCAATTTAGTAGATGGTCTAGCACTTTTAGCTAGCATGGAGGCCAGAAATGAGACTAGTGCACTTGTTGATACTCCTACTAGAATAGAGGCTATACATGAGACTAGATGCCAGGAAGCAACATCTACTTCTTTACACTTAAAGAATAAAGAAGCACGCAAGATCGAACCTCCGCAGATCAATAATGAATGCATCGAGAAGGCACTAATCCAACTTACAGGAGCAGTTATGGAAGTTGGATATCTTCTAGAGTAGTAAAATGTATTCTTGTGGTTCTTGTTTTCTTTGGTCTTGCTTTTCTAGTCAAATTATCGTTGGAGTTCGTGCAAAATGGAGGTCCGTTTGAGGTCGTGCGTTGGAGTTGGCCTTACAAGTGGGACTGTAGTTGAGGAAACCGACTATCGGTAAACCCCCACCTCTCCCGCCGCGCGATGGCTGAAGTTAGAGAAACGACGAGGTTGAAGAGATTGCTCTAGCACAGACTCCAAGAAATAATATGGTGTCAGATGGATGTCGTGGTGGTGGCGTGTGCCGTACTCCTGGACGTGAATGCTTGTTCTGGCCCATGCCACCCTACTACTCCTACTACTTACTATATAGTACTAGTATCGAGGATTCGAGGTGTTGGTTACGTATAGCGAACACATTAACATATGGCTACAATAAAAACACTCGCCCGACGCGCAAAGCATGTGAAGCTAGTACAAATAGTGTACTACTGTTGTTGATTGGCCTCATCTGATAACCTGTTGCAATGCACGTACAGTTATGTATTCGGAAAATATTTTTTTGCCTCGTCGCACCACTCACTCAGAGAAGCGACTCGAAAGCCATTCATAAATTTAGTAAGTTTATCACAAACATATCATTTTATTACATACAACAGGTCATCAACCCACATCGACAACGAGGATACATTATAAATACTAAAGTTTTCATCACACAACAAATAACAAGCAATGAAATGAACTTCAACTCAACCATTCCTCGGCGTTGGAAACGCTTGCTTTGAACCACAATTGATTCTTTGGGACGGTCCATCCATTGTTGATCTCGAGACCAACGCAGGACTGATCATCCAGGCTGAAGCGGCCTACTATATCAGTACCAGGGTAGGGAACCACCCAAATGTCTGAGGTGTAGACATAGTTGCTTCTCATAAATGGTAGTAACATTGTGTCAACAACAGTTGGATCGCCTTTCACCATAAGTGGGTAGTTTTGTCCAAGGAAGAGCGAGTTTTCTCCAAGACTATCAATTCTGTACCGGGGAGAAGGTGTTGGCGCTACCACACTAGTATTCATCCCGAATACCATGCAACGGGTGTTGGAATAGGTCTGGAGAGTGCGACCATGGGAGACTACACCTGCTTCCTTAGTAGTAACATCATCAGTGGGCTGTATACACACAAGAAGAGGTGATCCATCAGAATTAGTTGCCAGGCACCACAAAGTATATGGGCGCTGCTCGTCCTCATGCTCGTGATCATCACCATCATCATCTCCCCCTTGGTTATAAAAATTTTCAAGTATAGGTGGTGGAATGTTCACAGGACCTTGGAAACACAAGAAGAAGGTTAATTAGTAAAGGGAAACTTGCTAACCCGCATGCATGTGGATGAAACAATTATAATTACGGTGGAAGCCAAACATACCAAAAGCATAAGGATTCCATGCAAAAACAGTGCCATGAGTGGTGGTAGCAAACACAAGGCCCTCGTATTGAATTGCATCACAGTACTCATCCGTGTACAGAAATTGATTTTTGAGCAATATCCATCCAATCGAACAACGAAGGACGGCAACAAGCTTGTCGAAGATAGCAACAACTTCATAGTTGTTGCAATTCCAAGAGCGGTTGGGAACTCGACAAATTGCTATCTTCCGTATAAGACAGTCGCCATGATTGTATTTGAACATGCGTACAATATCGGTGTGCTCAACCTCTGGGCACTCTGTTGAGATTTTTGGAAGTGGAACCCGGTCACGAGTGTACACATTCACAAGTTCCCACTCGCAGTTTGACCCAATGTAAACAACCCAATCTCCATTTGCGCCTGCCCAAGCCTTACCGTCAAGCGATGGCATCTTAACATCATACGTATCATTATCAAGCGGCATCAACTTGCACAAGGCGAGGCCTCTGTCGTCCCCGTGCCAGTCATCAGGGTCACGGAGAAGAAGGTAGGGTAGATCAAACCGCTCCTTGACTCTTGGGTTCCTTGTAATGATGTTATTAGATGAGTCGAGAATGGTCTTGAACGAACCTGCCATGCTAGCCGAGGTGATGACATCGCACCGATCAATGAGTTCTTCCACCATGTCATCTTTCAGATCGGGGCAAGAATAACGGGGTCATTTCCGGCTTGTTCCCTCCATGGAGAATACGATCGAACAATGGCAGAAGAAAGGGTGAAGGGCTGAAGGAAAATGGAGGAGGGAGAGGAAGAGCGTGCGACATCAGTTCCAAATCAAGAGCGAAAGGCAAAGAGTCGGTGGACGGTTGCCAGTTTGCCACGGTTCACGAAGAGGCGCCCCGGCCTACACGTCCGTTCGGAAATACTAGTACAAAAGGACTCGCCTTCGTCTCACTGATATGTTGGAACGGGACCACATGTCAACGAAACATGGTGTGTAATTTCTCGTGCAAAATGCGATCTGGCCGCGTTGGCCCGAGGTGCCGCATTAGTTATTGACCTTTTTTTTAATGGCGTGCCGTTCAATTTTGAAGCATGACTAACTGGTACTCTACGCAGAGAAAATATAAACTACTCTACCACTACTCCACCTCTAGTACTAGTAGTATAAAAAAGATATATAGGCTGGAGCTTCAGCGCTTTCTTGCTAAGGGCTGCCCACTTGCTTCTCACACTATCACCCTCTCTCCAGATCTAAAAAAGACAGCCTCTCTTTCCCTCCTCACCGGTGGTCACAGATCCGCCGGGAAGAAAAGGACGTGCAGCGTTGACACACTCGTCGACGGCGAGCGAGGTCACGCACTGACGACAAGGCCGTCCTCTGAGACCTAGCGCCCGTGCGGGATGGCCTCCGTTCCCAAGCTCGCTGCAGTAGTGTGTGCGGAGGACGACGACCATGAGAGAAGCCACTTCCCGCCGACCCTCAGGTTGCTACCTCTTTTCGAACCATACCCTTGTTCTATTGCCCCATCTGCCATGTCGTTGCATGTGGATCTTTTTCCACTCCACCATCTTCCCAATTTGCTATCTTCTGCTCTGCTGGCCACGCAGACGAAAACCATAATTTGCACTATTAAAGGAAATCCTACTTCATGCAGACTAATCCATGTCTGGGTTGAATAAGGAAAGGAAGGGAGATTGTACTGTCCGAGAGAGTAGGCATCAAACCCGCATCTAGGTTGAAAAGGGGAAACACACTAGCTAAGGAACGAGTATCGTGTCGCTTGGTTGAAGAAGGGTAGAAAGGCATGACAACGCAATAGAGAATGACCAGGTCGATCGGTTTGTTGTCCTCACATCGGAAAAAGGTGGCTAAAGAGAACAAAAATGGGACGTAATCCACATATGCTGCCTGGATATTTGTTGCTCTGGGCAACCATACCTCCCTCACCACTCGGAGTCCGTGGAGGTACATCGTACTGGTGCGCCCACTGTCCGAATGGGCCTCCCATGCTCTTATTGCCACTTTTTGCTGTTGGTATAACGCCAGCAGTCAAGTCAAGCAATGCTACTGCTAAAGTGATGCCACATTTAACTAATGCCGCTCTCAGTATAATGCCACCGATAAATTTACGCAATGCCATTTAATGTCACTGGATTATTTCAGGGTTAGCTGTTGATTGTGAATATATTAAAGATTTTTCAGCTAAGGCATTCTAATGCTGTTGCACAGCAGTATACCAACGATGAAACTTGTTAATACCTTCAGATTTTTGCACTGTTAATGCTTATAGATTACATACCTCACTTTCATGAGATAAGTTAATTTTTTTGTACAGTGTCACCAAAATGCCAAGGCGCTGATGTCATTTTATTTTGGTTAAACTGCACAAAAAGTTATGAAGACAAGAGGAAAGGTCAAGAGTGGGCACCTCCTCCTCCGGCTGTTCTCTTGATTCGTTCGATCAAGTTTTTTATATTTGATCGATTATCAAGATTGGGATAGCAATTTTTAAGGCCCCCCCGAGTTCGAAATGATATTTACCTTGGAGGTACATGGTTTGCGATTTTTTATACTATAATTAGTTAATAATGCTAGTTACCTTCAGACTTTTGTATTTGGTTTAATGCTCATGCACAACTAGTATACCAATGCTGAAACTTGTTACCTTTACATTTTGTATTATTAATTCTTATAGAAATCTTCCAGTGCTAGAGTTTATTGAAATCTGTTTAGTAAAACCATTGTACTGTACCCTGTAATAAACTAACTACTCTACTATTGCACTAGCCACTGGATTAGTGTATAGTTGTAGTATTCGAATGGTGTTGCATTAGCATATGGACATAAATAAAGTGTGGCAAGCTTTCCCAGATATGTGGTCAAGAAAACTACTACCTTTTTTTCTGAATACTAGATGTTTGGGTACTTTAAATTGAACCACAAAAACATTTTATATTAAGAAACAGAGGGTGTAGAGTTCACTCAAATTATCCCGGTAAAGCTAGTCACACCTTTGTTAAAATTAATGTTCATTATGTTATCGGAGGAGGTCTGTATGTTTGTCTCTAATGCCTGTCGACTACATACCTGACATCATGATGTAATGTTAAGTCATTTCCATTTTATGCAGTGTCTTTGAATTGTCAAAGCGGTGATGGCATTTTATTTTAGTTGAACTGCACAAAATATGCTTAAAAGAAGAGGAAAGGTCAGGAATGGCTCAATTTTTCAGAAAAAACTATGTATGCCTTCCTGACATCAGCCGCTGTTGCTTTATTTATTCCTTTAAATAGCTGGTTAGAAACAGTCTTGCTACCTTTTCCCATTAAGAAATTGGAATGCTTATATTTGTGAGTCTATGCTTCAACTACTGCCACTTTTATAGTAATCACACTTTCAATATCTATGCAAACAGGGATGCTCGATTTTAGTGGAACTGCACAAAAAGTCCAACTGGTTCAACATTAGGAGCATGTTTTTTTCCAAACCTTTATATCCAATCGGTGGCACTATGAGCTGTTCATTATGAAGGTACATGGTTTGCTACTATCTTGCTACACTTTTTGTACTATCATTAGATAGTAATACTAGTGGTTTGCATGTAAATTTATTGGCAGGGTGGACCTACATTAGAGGTGCAGGACAGGAATGATTGGATGCTCAATTTCGGTTGTATCGAGTTCACCTCTTCCATCACTACGAACATGGATATCCTTGGTCTGATGAAGAATAGGCTCTATATTTCTGCTCTGAACCAGCAAATCAATTCAGTATGAATTGTCCAGGGCAAAACATAAATGTATCAGATTGTCCAGTGCAGAACATGACAGATGCTAAGCGGAAGAGACATGTTTCAACCGAAAATACAAGGTGTGGTATATGTTTTCTAGCTGCTTGATATTTGTGCACACAGAGATGTCTGCCCGTTGCTATTTCGCAAACAAACAAACCGTCCGCAATTTTGGTTGAACTGCACAAGAGAATAGTATAGTCACTGCTTGCAGTGGCATTTGAAAATAGACACAGAAAGATTGGACAGTCACTTCATGGACTGCAGAAAAGTAGTACTGTACTATTTATTGGCCAACACTAGGTGCTTCATTGCTTTGGTCTGATTATACAATGGGCATCATTTTGCCTAAGTTAAATTTTGTATTCCGAAAATAGTCTCGCGGTGTGATAGAGAGAAGACCAAATCATATTGTAGTGGATGTTCCTCCATCATGTGTGGTTCATTCTCATGGTTCCAGCTATTGGTGAAACCACTTACGTTTGCAAGAGGAATTGTAGACTTCACAAACAAATTTGTCTTTCAGTTTGTACTAAATGTTGGCCAAGAGAAGCATCCTTGTTAGTAGGAAGAACAGATGTCATTTCTAGATCTTTGCTTTTGGAGCTACATATTTGTATATGATCTATGAATCATTGAGATGCACTAACATGTTGATCTTATGTATGGGATTCATACTAGTTAGTTTTAGTTGCGATGCAAGATCCGAAGTGGCTGATCTTTGCTTTTGGAGCTACATATTTGTATATGATGTGTGAATCATTGAGATGCATTAACAGTTACTTATTTCTGTTTGCTCAGTGTTTACAAGTTACCACTACTAGGAAAAGGCCTACTAATGGCGCACCGGTTTTGCGTACTAATGGCGCACTACCGGTGCGCCATTAGTAGCACGCCATTAGAATTTTTTACTAATGGCGCACCAGTGACCTGGCAGTGCGCCATTAGTATGTAACTCCATGCGCCATTAGTATGCCTCCCGTGGGGCCATATGTAACCATGTGCTTTGTCACACTAATGGCGCACTCTGCCTTGATGCGCCATTAGTATCCTTTGGCAAACTAATGGCGCACTCTGCCTTGATGCGCCATTAGTATGAATATTTGGTTTTTTTTTTGCTTTTCTGATTCTTGCATAGGTTACAAAATATATTATTGGACAAAATATAGACAGCAGCACACATCAACATCAGATTCATCGAATACAATAGAAGATTAGTCTCCGAATACAATTCATCATATTAGTCTCCGAATTCAAAAGACTGAACAAAGATAAAACATTACAAGTCTCAAGACCGCGAGTATCGAGTTTGTCTTCACATTACAAGTTGATATCGATCATCTAAACTACCATCACATAAAAGAGAGTTGTGGTCATCACGATGAGCATCATCGCGATCAAACTGGTCCTCATCCGGTTCCTCCAACGCTCCCTCCTCTCTCCCGCTAGATAGCGGGCATATCTAGATTCGGCCTCCGCCCTAGTGGTGTACCCTTTGTAACTGTTACCGCTGAAACGGTGAACCTGTCTCCGACACTCCTCCCAGTCGTTGTAGACTCCGGGAACCTTACCCTTGTACTTCAGTGAATTCCTCCTTGACGGTGCGGAGCGCATTCGGACGCCGGTCCTTCCTTTGCTTCTTCGATTGGCTGCCATCTGTGTGTGCGCCGCCATCATCAGTGGTGGCATCCTCGGCGGCACCATCAGTGGTGTCATCCTCGACGCCACTAGGGGTTGTGTAATCAGGATCGGTGTCTTCATGGCGTCCTCATAGCGGTGAGGTTGTTCCTCCATCTCTGGGACAGCTCCAGGTGCTTTCGCTTTCGAACCACCGGCCTCATCGTTGTGGGCCATGTTTCGCTCTAAATAGGAAAAAAGTTTGGTCAAAAAGTTGGTTATTGTCAAGGAACAAGATCATGGTCTCATCATTTAGGGTTTGTCGACACCGAGGCACCCTGAAAGCCTAAGCTTTCATCATTTAGGGTTTGTCGACGCCGAGGCACCCTAAAAGCCTAAGTGTACATCATTTAGGTTCTCATCGACACCAAGGCATCCGGGGCAGCCAAATTAAGTTTTCATCATTTAGGGTTTATCGATGCCGAGGCACCCTAGGTTCGGCCTAATCACTTGGCACTAATCACTTGGCTCTATTGCCACCTATGTTGGGTTTATCATTTAGGGTTTATCGATGCTAAGGAGAATTCTAAGTTGGGCCTAATCACTTGGCTCTATTGCCACCTATGGTTTAATGCAGCAAGAATGGCGGGGCAGTTGATCCTACTTAACTAAGTACTAAGATACCCCGGCCCATGCATTAGTCGCAGTAATTTATATGTCCTATTTTTAGCAAAGTCATGCTAAAATTCACGGAAAATTTCAGCATGACCTTTGCTGAAAATAGGACATATGGAGTACCCGAATTTGCCGGAACGGAAGTTAATCAACATTCCGACAAACTCAAGGGCCTCTCAGGGTACCTTCAAATTCATCACGACACGATGGTCGGAGACATGACTTTTGCAAAATGGTCGGAGACACGATGGTCTTTCTCAATGTGATCAATTGATGGATCAACACATAAAACATGTCCAATAAGTGATTTATAGAGTCAACATCAGTATGAATATATATAAAGTTTTTCTTCATCAGCCAGGCCCATGCAAGTAACTGCATCCAGCAACTATTTCGCTACTCAGAACTAACTACACTCTGTATTTATTGATTCATTTCAGATGAGATCGATTGAGCTCAAGCTGTCATTGCGGTGAGGGATCCATGAGCCATCATGCCAGCCAACCAGGAAATAAACTTGACTTTCCAAAGGAAATAAAAATACAATGCATACATACATACTTAAGCAGGTAGATAGATAGATAGATAAATAGACAAGCATGTTCAGTTTACAAAAATGAATATAAACAAGCAAAGAATGCATGCAAGTTTAAAGTAAAACGTTTCAGTTAATGTAAGTACTCCTCTTGCTCTCTACTCTCTCTCTTCTCTTCTTCAGTTAATTAACTAAATTTTACTGATGTTGTTTTTAACTGAATTTTAATCAGCTGCTGAAGAACACCTTCAGTTTCGTCAGATATAGGTGTAGTTTTCAGTCTCTGTCAGTTTCATCAGAGAAGTTTGCTTTCAGTTTCAAATAATCCGAGCTGCACCTCGGTCGTAGTTTGTTAGGTTTCTCTGCGGCCCTGACCCGACCATGGGATGGGACGAACTAGACGGTCATGGCTACATCACGGGTGACGCGCGGGGAGAGAAATAGAGAGCAGAAAAGCTGCGAAGTTGAATGCGGGACAAACACATTATAACTGAATTTTACCACGTCTCCCCTCCTGGACGTTTCAGAAACAGGAGGGCCCACGTCTCCCCTCCAGAGTTTTCGAGGGCCCACGTCTCCCCTCCAAAGGGCAGGACGTTTGTGTTTTCGAGGCAACTCCCCACGTCTCCCCTCCACTGGTAACTCCCCACGACGCAGAGGGGGTTTTCTTCCCACGTCCAGGTAACTCCCCTCCTATTCCATTGCCGCTCCATCTTCCTCCCTCTACCTCCCTCCTCATTCCATTGCCGCTCCATCTTCCTCCCTCTACCTCCCCCGCCTCCAAAGATCAAGCAACTCCCTGTGCCTCCACCATCACGACCAGAGGGCAATGGCGGAGGAATCGTGGAGCAACTCCCCTCCGTCTGCCAAGAGAATGGCGGAGGCATCGTGGAGCAACTCCCCTCCGTCTGCCAAGCATCACCGTGGTGAGGCATCTAGCAAGGAGCCGCTGGTGGTCGACGACGACGTTCCGGTCCCCGGGCAGAAGCGGGACTACACCGTGCCGCTCAAGGTTGATATTCACCTGAAGGAGCCGCTGGATGTCGTATGCACCAGCAATCCAGACGAAGCCGACAAGATGATCCGCAAGATGAGGAGGAGGCTCGGTGGCATGCTTCCTCAGAATATCGGCGTTGATGTTGAGTATACCAGGGAAGACAAACCTCCGCAAATTGCTGCAGTTCTGCAGTTATGCGTGGAGGATCTCATCCTGGTATACCACATCACCGCGGCAACCAAATGGTAAAAACATCCAGTTCTGAAGTTTCTGTCTAATTAGTAGTTTCTGAAGTAGATGCAATAGTTATGAAGTTCTGAAGTAGATGCAATACTAGTTCTGAAGTTATGAAGTTTCTGTCTAATTAGTAATTTTTTGGTGATCATACAGAATGTTGTCTAGAAGTTTTTGTGATAGTTTAGTAGCTGTTATGAATGTTGTCTTGTAATGCAAAAGATTGCAAAAAAATACACCATTGAGATGTTATGCTTGCTGTTTTGATCTTACAGAATGTTGTCTTGTAGTTGTTGTGATCATTTAGTAGTTGTTGTGATCATACTGTTTTAACTGAATTTTGGTCGAATCGAAGATGCTATTTTAACTGAATTTTGCTTCAATGAACCCATTTTAATTCTGTAGTTTCAAGTTTTTGAAGTAGATGAATTTGATGCACCAGATTAATTTGATGCAGGCCCAAGGAACTCCGCCGCTCTGCAGGAGAAGAAGCTGTACACCTTTGTTGGCTTCGCATTAGAGGCGACAAGGAGAAGCTGAAGTTGTGCGGTTTAGAGATCAACCCGACAAGTACGCCAACTTGCGGCGCAAATGGAGAGTTCCAAACAATGGAAAGAAGTGGCGATCTTTGGCTGAGTTTGTAGGCAGCCTCATCCACCCATCCTACAAGGAAATGAAGCGAGAAGATCGACAGAAATCGGACCACCTACTATGGGGGACAGCCCATCGCCAAACAACCTCATCGAATACGCCGCGAAAGATGCGTGCGTCACCTACGAGGCATGGAAGAAAATCGAAATCACCAAAGAAGGTTTGGAGCTCTGGCAAGAGGCAGAGGATCATTGGGATGACCCCTACTACTGGGGATATTGGGTTGTTTGTGGTATTGGGATGACCCCTACTACTGTGTCTCAGTTTGTAGTTATGTGGTTGAACAAGTTTGCTTTTGTTATGTTGAACAAGTTTGCTTTTGTTATGTTGAACAAATTTGCTTTTGTAATGATGAACAAGTTTGCTTTGGTTGTCAGTTGACATCACTCATCGCTGAGCGTGGTTTAGTTTTACCTTTATCTATTTATTATTTAGGCAGAGCTAATCAGGCATGGAAGATATAATCATCCTTATGGTGAGGATCGCAATGTTTTTAGCTTCCAAGTTTCTAATGACACATGATCTTTCCAACCACATAACTTAACTGCAAACATTTCCCCTGTAAATTGTAGTTACACATTCCAACCAATACCTGCAGGTTGTAATTTCATACTGAATGACCATCAATTACTAAGTGAAGCAAATAATTGCTATGCATTTCTTGGCACGCGAGAAGGAAGAGGGGAGAGGAGGCGGAGCTCACCGGGGAGGCACAAGGAGGCCCTGCGACAGCTTAGTAGCAACAGAGGTGGCCTAAGTTGAGGAAGACAGCGGCGACCCGAGGAAGAAGAGGTGGAGGGGGGGTGGAGGGGTTGAGCACCGTCGCGCCCTGGTTCCGTGGCTCGCCGGCCCGGTGCTGAAGCAGATTCTGCCCGCCGCCTTGCCTGTCGCCTCGCACGGTGGAGCTCGAGGGCTGGGAAGGCGAGGGAGGGGGTGGGTGGGTGCGGTGAAGGCGAGGGAGGGGGTGGATTGGGAGCGGACGGCGATGGGGGGCAGGGCAGGGGCTTACTGGGGGCGGCGATGGAGACGGAGGCACGGGGGTGGCGGCAGCATGGGTCGGGGCAGCGCGTGGGTGCATCTGGTGGCGAGGGAGAGAGTGTCGAAGGGGATCTGACGAGAGGGAGAGAGGATAGCTAGGGGGAGGGTTCTAATGGCGCACCTTCCAGTCGTGCGCGATAAGTATGACTATTCTAATGGCGCACCACGCCTCGGTGCGCCATTAGAATTTTGTTTTAATCTAGCCCACTAACCATATCTACAACCTAACCCTATCTACAATAGAACCCACCCACAAGCCCGGTGGTCAAGACGCAAAGACACGCACTCAGAGGTCCCTGGGTTCGATTCTGTGCTCCCCAATATTTTTTTATGCATTTTAAATGCTGTTTTTATATTTATTTGTGTTTAAATATGTTCAAACTTGTTTAAATCATAACAGTAATATTTTTTTTATAAAAACAGTAATAATTTTTTAAAAAATATGTTCAAATTTCTTACTTGAAAATATCATCGACAGCGGCGGTGGAGCGGGGGAGGGTGCGGGGATCGAGATCGAGATGGAGGGGGATCGAGATCAAGTGTCCTCATGAATTCAAAAAGTGCCCATGAAATTTAAAAATATTCATGATATCAAAAAGTGCCCATGAAATACAATCAAGAAATGAAGACTACGATTTTAATACAATCGATCTTAGCTAGCTATCTGTTCACAATCTTCTTGCCCTTCTTTTTCGCAAATGGAGTTCTTCTGTGGAACGGACGTCCTTTAGGTAGGGTGGTCCTGCTTCTTCTTGTGGTGTGTGCTGCTACTTCATCGTCGTCGTCATGTTCGACCTTTGGGTCGCCGTACTTGTCGAAGTCTTGCTCATTGGCTACTCCATCCATTCCGATGATCTTCCTTTTGCCTCTCCTCACGACAACACGACTGGGCTTTGGCGGGTCGGTAATGAAGAAGCATTGGTCCACTTGGGAAGCCAGTACCCATGGCTCATTTTTCACGGTGACATTTGCGCCCGCGGTCTTGGATTTGGCTTCGGGTATAAACACGACTGGTGTAGGATCGAAAGTATGTCTAGAGGGGGGGGTGATTAGACTACTTGACAATTTAAAAGTTTAGCCTTTTGATTAAGACAAGATTTTGGCAAGTTCACAATGATGATCAAGTCAAGTATCACCCTACACATGCAATTCTAGAGTTATGGCAGCGGAAAGTAAATTGCACATGTAGTAAATAGAGGTGGAGAAGAGCAAACGCAATTTGGAGACACGGAGATTTTTCTCGTGGTTCCGATAGGTGGTGCTATCGTTAATCCACGTTGATGGAGACTTCAACCCACGGAGGGTAACGGCTGCGAGAGTCCACGGAGGGCTCCACCCACGAAGGGTCCACGAAGAAGCAACCTTGTCTATGCCATCATGGCATACGCCCACGGAGGACTAGCCTTACTCGGGGTAGATCTTCACGAAGTAGGCGATCTCCTTGCCCTTACAAACTTCTTGGTTCAACTCCACATCTTGACGGAGGCTCCCAAGCGACACCTAACCAATCTAGGAGGCACCACCCTCCAAAAGGTAATAGATGGTGTTGGTGATGATGAACTCCTTGCTCTTGTGCTTCAAATGATAATCTCCCCAACACTCAACTCTCCTCACCGATTTGGCTGTGGTGGAAGAAAGGATTGAGTGGAAAGCAACTTGGGAAGGCTAGAAATCAAGTTTCATATGGTGGGAGTGGAGCAACTTGATCTCAACACAAGGGTAGGTAGTTTTCTTCTCAGAAATGTAAGGTAGGAGTGGTAGTTCTTTCTGATGGCTCTCTCCACGAATGAAGAGGAGGTGGAGGGTATTTATAGCCTCCACACAAAATCCAACCATTACACACATTTGACCAATCTCGGTCGGACCAAAGTTGACAACTCGGTGAGACCGAAAGTTCAAATCTTGTGAGCGTTGGGATTTTCGGTGGGACCGAAAATACAATCTCGGTGAGTCCGATTCTTCCAAAGACTAGGGTTTGCCAATCTCGGTGGGACCGACTTTATCATCTCGGTGACACCGATTTGATGACGTATGTTCTGAAGCTTGTCAACACTAGTTTGGTGAGACCGAGTTTGGAATCGGAAAATCCGAAATTACTAGGGTTTGGGTATATGGTGAGGTGGTTCATCTCGGTGTGACTGAGTTTATGGAATCGGTGGGACCGAGATTACTTATGAGTATATGTTGGAATGAAAGATTGCGATAGTTTGGGAGATAGATCACTAAGCACTTTGAGCAACCGGATCATTATCATAACCTCATCCCTTTTAATAGTATTGGCTTTCCTATAGACTCAATGTGATCTTGGATCACTAAACCAAAAATAGAGTCTTGAGCTTTTGCCAATGCTTTCCTTAGCATTTTGAGGGGTCCACATCTTGGTCATTGCCATACCCATATCCTTGAACTTTACGAAATGATACTCAAGAAGTTATTAGTTCAATGATATATATGTTGTTATTAATTACCAAAACCACCGGGATTAGTTGCACTTTCAATCTCCCCTTTTAGGTAATTGATGACAACATATAGATCAAAGCTTCGACAAATGGTATAATCCATGAATAATATAAATCGCTTTGAGAAGTATGTGATAAGCAAGAGCTCCCCTAAATTTGTGCATTATTTAAGATTTGCGTTTGAATGCAAATGCACAATCGATTAGGATCATGGGTCACTCTTCCATGTCACATACATCTTGGTGGAGCGCACAAAATGATAAGAATGAATAACATGCACCCAATCACCAAGACATGAGTAAATGATCATACAAGATATGAATAGCATATGATAAGCATTAAGCACACATTAAGGCATAGTATGATCAAGCACTCATCAAAGTAGAGCAAACGTAGTATCAAACACACGGAATGTCTCAAGAAATCTCAAAAGTATCTCAAAGAAACCTCAAACGAAAGAGCAAAAGCAAGCACTCTCTCTCTCGAAGTCCTATGATCTATACAATTTCTCCCCCTTTGGCAACAAGTTACCAAAAAGTTCGAAAGGTATAGAGCTAAACGTCACTAGGGACTCTGTTGGCGGCTCTATGCAGGTTGATGGAGTGGAGATAGCTGCATCTGCAAAGGCTTCGGCTGAAGTCTGTGGAGCTGGAGGAGTGGACACTGGAGCTGGAGCTGGAACTGATGGAGCTGTGGGAGGTCTTGATCAGTAGCCACAGGGTCATCCTTTGGAATAGCAGCTGATCTGGGTCTTGTGGGAACCTGAGCAGGCTGCTCATAATCATCCTGGACTAAATCACCTTCCATCTCCTTCATGAGCTCTGCCTTCTCCCTCTTGGCTTCCTCAATATCAGCCTCAAGCTTGTTGTGAAGGACGTGCACTTGATCGACTTGACATCCGAGCATGGAACTTGTCTTCAACTATCCTCTCAAGACTCTCCCCGAGCGCACTATGCTGGCCAGCGTAGTTCAATCCTCGGTAGCTTCAAGGAGCTGTTCTCCAACACTCTTGGGTTTAGCTGCTGCTCTTCTTTGCTTCCTTCTCAGCTTTGGCTTGTTTGGCAGCTTCAGACTTAGCTTGTCCTTCAACAGACGTGGGAGCATCCTCAGTCATCACAACTTCATTATCCTCATGCTCAGGCTGCAGTGGCAAGTGGGGTCTATCCAACAAGTAGGTGCCCGTGCCAAACTTGGCATTGATGAGCATCTGAATGTGCGGGGCAAACCCACATGACCTCTTCTGGTCTGCTGCAGTCCTCTTGATAGTCTCAACTATCAGGTCCATCACCTTGAAAGGTGTCTTCTGATCTAGTATATGCAGCATGTTGATAGAATAGCCACGTATCATGCGTTGATCTCCAGACTTGGGCATCAAGGTATGCCTCAGAATAGTGTTAGTGGTTGGGAGACCTGCCTGGAGATGATACACTGAGCCGAGCTTCCAAATCTCTACATCCTTGGCTGGTACCTCATTATACATGTTCTTCATAGACTCATGATTTTTCTTGGGAATTCCATAGACATCAACATCATCATCTCTTGATACTGGAGCATTCAGCAGTGCTGCCCACTCTTCAACTGTAGAAGAGAATCTCTGGCCTTCAGTCATCCATACAATCCTGCCATCTGGATAGAAATGAGCTGTGGCATAGAATTGCATGATCATCTCATCATTCCAAGCTGTCAGCTTCTGACCAACGAACCCAGCAACACCACATGCAGTGAAGCTCTCATGCACATGTGGGAAGTAGTCTCTGTGCTCTTCACTGTCAATATATGCCCAGTCAACATATCTAGTGTCAGCAACAATGGGCTTCTTGTCCATAAGCACTGTCTCATAGAAATCTTGTTGCTCTCTGGTGTGGAACCTTGAGTCAACAGCTGTCCTTCTCCTGGTGGCATATGGATCAACTTGCCTCCATAGCCTGAGACCTTTGTTTTTCCTTTCCTTCATGTTTTCAGCTCGAGGATGAGCATCATTGTGGACAGGCAGTTTCTGACGGAGTTTCAGCAAGACATGTGCCTCATCATCTGACTCAGCTGGTGGCACATTGTCTTTCTTCTTCTCTGAAGCAGGAATGTTTCTCACTGTTTTCTTTGGCTTGGCAGCAGGCTTGGCTTGAGCTGCCTTTGCTTTGGAGCTGATTGCTTAGACCTTGTAGGTGCTCCCGCCTCGATGGCATCTCCCATCAACTTAGGCTTCGAGGAGGTGGGGAGCTTCCTCATCGTAATCATCATCATTGCTTCATCATGTACAATCCTCTTCCTCTTGGAAGTTTTCTTTACCTTGCTGGATGTTTCTTCTTCCATGCTCAACTTCTTGGCAACTGTGGACTTCTTCACTTTGCTGGTGCCTTTCTTGGTTTGTTGCCCTTGATGCTCTTTGGCAACCACTTTCTTCTTAGGCTTAGAAGAAATCTCTTCCTCAGCAATAAAGTCAGAATCCTCTTCATCAGAATTCCTCTTCTTCACGCCCCGAAGGCAGCGGGAGGCAAACCACTTGGTGTGCTCCTCTCACCATCATCGAAAAGCTGCTGGCTTCGGGACTAGTGCCGCCTCGAATCTCAATTGGTGATTCAGACTGTTCGCTGTCACTTGGCATCGACATGGCCGACAACTTTGTGAATAGATAAGGTATAGGCAGAATAGAAGAGTTATCACAAACTGCAGAAGATTTTGCAAAAGAATGAGTTCAAATTTTAGTTTTAGGTTTTCACAGAATGCATTTCGGTCGACCGAGTCTAAAATTCGGTGAATCCAAGTGTCTAAACAGTAACCATTCACACCACTTTCGGTTGGACGAAATGGGTTTCGTCTAGCCGAGAACACTAGGGTTTCACTAAATCCTCATTTCGGTCGGACCGATTTGCACAACTTCGGTTGGACCGAAAAGTGCGATGCAATGGCAGAGGCCAAATCGGTCGATCCGAGAATGTAGAATCGGTCACACCGAGATGTGTTCGTGAAACCTAACCCTAAAACTTTTACTCAATTTCGTTCTAAGAACTAATCTGCTGGATAGGAAGATCTCAAACGTGGCAAGAAGCTGGGCAAACCAATCGTGTATTGAATCGGAGGTTGAACACGAGAGGATCGAAACTCACCCTAACTTGGTGGAGTTTCTCTCTGGCGGCAACGGCACGGAGAGATTGACCGTTGACGGCGACGGAGACCATGGCGAGGGCGCCTGAGCAACGACGGAGACGATCCGAAGACCCACGGCGGCGGCAAAGAAAGGGTTTGGGGCGAGACGGTTTGAAGAAAGAATCAACGCGCTGCCCTCGGTATATATACCCTTCGGTGTCGGTGGGACCGAGTTGAAAAACTTCGGTGGCACCGAGATGGTTAATCGCAAGCGATTACTCATTTGATCACGCCGAAAATTACCTTCGGTTTCACCGAGGTGAAAACCTAGATCAATCCAAGTGATTTGGTCCGTCCGATTTGAGTGAGTTGGTTTGACCGAAAATACTTAGAAGGTTTTGGAATTTAAGTTTTGACGGATCGGTGGCTCAGAGTGCTCCTCACTCGGTCTGTCCGAAAAAGACTTGTCCAAAGTTTGTGATATAAGCATGAATAGAGTTTGAGACAAGAAAGCATAGATAGCTAGGGGAGGAACTTAGGCATTCTTGTCCATCCATTTGGTCAAAAAGAAAATATCCAAAAAGACCAAAGCAACAAATGGATGTCCTCGAATGGATAAAATCATGCATCCAACATGGTCACACAATAAGATAGCAAATCAAATATGTGTCAAACATGCACAAACAACACACTAGCTACTATCACACAATTTGTCGATGACTAGGTCATCTATATATGAGTATATTGACTTAGGAGTCAAATGAGAACATTTGATCATAGGTCATACTCATCGTTTAAGCACAAGTGGGGTTACCACTTTTACATAAAGCATTAATGTGTTCACACCATTTGAAGATGCTTTAGCTCATTTCTTTAGAGCAAAGCTCCCCCTTGATGTGAGAACCCCTTTTAAAGGGTCAAACTAACCTTGGGTTGTCGTAGAAGACTTCATGTAGATGTTGAAGATGTGGATGCTCAATGTTGATGAAGATCATCAAGAGTTGGGAGCGATCCTTTGGATTTGGGCACTTTCAATACCTACATGGGTTAGTCCCACAAGGAACAAACAAGGATATCCATGGACATAGATTGAAGTACACAATTGATGATGTCCATGAAAGCAATGATTACCTTGTCCCTTGACTTACCAACAAGAGGGTTTGTGACTCCATGAACTAGTGCAAGATGTGGAAGTTGATTGCACAAGTTCTTGCCAAAATGAATGTGAGTGAAATATGTTGGCGGAGTCACCCTCAAGAACTCTCTAGTTCTTCTTCTTCGGGATCCACATCATCTTGATGGGAATCCTTGGGGTAGTAGTTGAGCTTGTCGAAGTAGAACTTGAAGTTTCCTTGGGAACCCACTTGACCATGGCCTTAGGTGCTTCAATAAATGCAATAATCTCCTCTTGAAGCTTGTCCTTGCCTTTTAGCTTGTGGTCTTGTGGTGGAAGGTCATCTTGAGCTTGTTCCACATTGGAAGAATTAGGGTCATACTTCTCCTTTTGAGAAACAAACTTTGGAGTGGGATATTGACCTTCTTCCCATTCAACACCCTCGGCGTTGAACTTCCGCTCAAAACCAATTCCTTGATTCTTCCGGTGCCTTCCTTGCTTGCGAACAATTTCCTCAAAGTTCTTGCTTCCGGCAAGGCTCTTGTAGACACCTTTCTCTATAATCCCTTTCAATAAACTATTTTCTTGCTCAAGTGTAACTTGGCTTGAAACATTGTTAGTGGAATCAAGAGAACTACTAGAACCAATTATGTTGCTTCTAGATGAAGAATTTT
Source organism: Aegilops speltoides (assembly GCA_021437245.1). Lineage (NCBI taxonomy): Eukaryota > Viridiplantae > Streptophyta > Magnoliopsida > Poales > Poaceae > Aegilops > Aegilops speltoides. Next base: position 197,903,691 of record CM038143.1, read on the forward strand.
TCTTATGCTTGTCATGCTTAGTTTTAATAGGTGGCAAGAAATTAGACAAGAGAAGTCGTTTGGCAAGATATGAAGAACTCTTCTTTCGAAGATCGTCATTGATAGCTTTTAGAAACTCATGTTCTTGCTCTAGATTGAGCTTCTCGAAGCGTAGCTTCTCATGAGATCTTAGGAGCTCTCTATGATCTTCTTGAGTTGTTTCATGAGCTAACTTAAGAGTGTTTAGTTCTTTGGTTAGACGCTGAATCTCCTTCATAGCATTGTCATTCGACTCTTCTCGACTATAAAGACTACTAGCATGTTCATCATTACTTGGCTCACTAGATTTGTCATGTAAAAGCTCATCTTCACCAAGCAAGCCATCCTCATCACTATCAAAGTCAATAAATTCAGGATGTGATACCTTGGGGCCTTTAGCCATGAAGCATCTTCCAATCCCTCATTTGGTGAATCAAATATGTCATAGGAGTTGAAGTTGGAGGATACGAGAGCAAGACCGGCAACACCTTCATCTTGACTGTATTCGGAGTTGGAGTGATAGCTTCTTTCGGAGTGATTGTCGGAGTCGGAGCCGGAGACCCATTCACCTACATGAGCTTGATGTTTTCTTCTTGTGTAGCTCCTTGATGACTTGTCTTTCCTCTCCGAATCCTTGCTTCTCCGAGAGGATCTTCGTTCATAACGATCATCTCTACTCCTTCTCTCTTTCCGAGGTGACTCTTCTCTTGAGCTTCTTCTTCTTGGAGATTCTTCTCTTCTCTTGTGGGGAGTCGAACACTCATTTGAGTAGTGTCCGGGTCTTCCACAATTGTAGCAGTTTCGATCACGACTTGAAGATCTCTTTTCATCATATGATCTAGACTTTGAGCTTCTTTCCTTGCTTCTACTCTTGTAGAATTTGTTGAAGTTCTTCACCATTAGGCTTATCTCTTCATTGGAAACTAGCTTGTCACTTGAGGTTGTGGGAGCATCACATGTAGCCTTGTAAGCACCACTTGACTTGTTGTGAAGCTCTTCCTTATCTTTAAGTGTCATCTCATGAGCAACAATTCTTCCAATGACTTCGGTAGGCTTGAGATTCTTGTAGTTTGGCATCATTTGGATCAAAGTGCACACGGTGTCATACTTTCCATCCAAAGCTCTGAGAATCTTCTTGATGATGAATCGGTCGGTCATTTCTTCGCTTCCTAAGCCGGCAATCTCATTTGTGATGAGAGCAAGCCTAGAGTTCATTTCAGCGACTCCTTCACCTTCCTTCATCTTGAACTTGTCAAGTTGACCTTGAAGAACATCTAGCTTTGATTCCTTCACGGACTCGGTACCTTCGTGCATTTCGACCAAAGTATCCCAAATCTCTTTTGCATTCTCAAGACGGCTGATCTTGTTGAACTCCTCAGGACACAAAGCATTGAAGAGAATGTCACAAGCTTGAGCATTGTTTTGCAACATCCGCAATTCATCCGCTGTAGCTTCGCGATCTGGAACTTTTCCTTCCTCGAAGAACTCACCTTGCAAGCCAACACAAATAATGCCCCATGCGGCAGGGTTATGTCCAAGAATATGCATTTTCATTTTGTGCTTCCAACTAGCAAAATTTGAACCATCAAAGTAAGGACCTCTACGAAAATTAACCTCACTAGACGCCATACTCTCCTAGGTTGTGAAACCAAGCTTATGGAGTCCAATGCAATGGAAACCAATCCAATGGAGACCAAAGCTCTGATACCACTTGTAGGATCAAAAGTATGTCTAGAGGGGGGGTGATTAGACTACTTGACAATTTAAAAGTTTAGCCTTTTGATTAAGACAAGATTTTGGCAAGTTCACAATGATGATCAAGTCAAGTATCACCCTACACATGCAATTCTAGAGTTATGGCAGCGGAAAGTAAATTGCACATGTAGTAAATAGAGGTGGACAAGATTTTTCTCGTGGTTCCGATAGGTGGTGCTATCGTCAATCCACGTTGATGGAGACTTCAACCCACGGAGGGTAACGGCTGCGAGAGTCCACGGAGGGCTCCACCCACGAAGGGTCCACGAAGAAGCAACCTTGTCTATGCCATCATGGCATACGCCCACGGAGGACTAGCCTTACTCGGGGTAGATCTTCACGAAGTAGGCGATCTCCTTGCCCTTACAAACTTCTTGGTTCAACTCCACATCTTGACGGAGGCTCCCAAGCGACACCTAACCAATCTAGGAGGCACCACCCTCCAAAAGGTAATAGATGGTGTTGGTGATGATGAACTCCTTGCTCTTGTGCTTCAAATGATAATCTCCCCAACACTCAACTCTCCTCACTCATTTGGCTGTGGTGGAAGAAAGGATTGAGTGGAAAGCAACTTGGGAAGGCTAGAAATCAAGTTTCATATGGTGGGAGTGGAGCAATTTGATCTCAACACAAGGGTAGGTAGTTTTCTTCTCAGAAATGTAAGGTAGGAGTGGTAGTTCTTTCTGATGGCTCTCTCCACGAATGAAGAGGAGGTGGAGGGGTATTTATAGCCTCCACACAAAATCCAACCGTTACACACATTTGACCAATCTCGGTCAGACCGAAGTTGACAACTCGGTGAGACCGAAAGTTCAAATCTTGTGAACGTTAGGATTTTCGGTGGGACCGAAAATACAATCTCGGTGAGTCCGATTCTTCCAAAGACTAGGGTTTGCCAATCTCGGTGGAACCGACTTTATCATCTCGGTGACACCGATTTGATGATGTATTCTGAAGCTTGGCAACACTAGTTTCGGTGAGACCGAGTTTGGAATCGGAAAATCCGAAATTACTAGGGTTTGGGTATATGGCTGAGGTGGTTCATCTCGGTGTGACTGAGTTTATGGAATCGGTGGGACCGAGATTACTTATGAGTATATGTTGGAATGAAAGATTGCTGATAGTTTGGGAGATAGATCACTAAGCACTTTGAGCAACCAGATCATTATCATAACCTCATCCCCTTTTAATAGTATTGGCTTTCCTATAGACTCAATGTGATCTTGGATCACTAAACCAAAAATAGAGTCTTGAGCTTTTGCCAATGCTTTCCTTAGCATTTTGAGGGGTCCACATATTCAGTCATTGCCATACCCATATCACTGAACTTTCTGAAATGATACTCAAGAAGTTATTAGTTCAATGATATATATGTTGTTATTAATTACCAAAACCACCTGGGGATTAGTTGCACTTTCAACTGGGCTTTGGCATAGTGCGCCACTAGTAGATTTGCAAAAAAGTAAAAAAAATTATATACTAATGGTGCACTGTCTTAGTCGTGCGCCATTACTAGTTCTAACTAGTAATGGCGCACTTTGCCATCCCTGCGCCATTAGTTTGTATGAAAAAATGGGAAAAAATCAATAGTAGTGGCGCACCGTGAGCACGGTGCGCCATTAGTGTCTTCCACACTAATGGCGCACGAGAAACCGGTGCGCCATTAGTATATAGTAGTGGCGCACTACTTACCTGGTGCGCCATTAGAATCAGTCCTATCTATAGCCCTTTTCCTAGTAGTGTACTGATCGATCACTAGCTAGCCTACTAATGCGCTCCTGGCAGTTTTATTTGTGACGCAAGATCCGAAGTGGTAGTTTTTTGAATAAAAATGCCTACCTCTGAAGAAACTGACAAGCTACACTATCCTACCTACTCGATCCTACACGGGTAACTAGCGGATCACGCACGTACTACCTCCTTTCCGGTTTGCAAGGCTCAATTCAAGAAATGACCTACTCGATCCTACATGAATAAATAGCGGATCATGCACGTACTAGTACCTCCTTTCCGGTTTGCAGGGCTTAATTCAAACCTCTCACCAACCAAGGTACTCCCTCCGTCCGGGTTTATTAGTCCCGTGAGCAAAGCAGCAAGACAAAGGCATGGCAATAATTAACGGCATGCAGAAATTTAAGCCTAATTAATTCCAGCGATTTAAGTGGATGCATGCATGCTCTCGGCTGCGACTCGTTGCATGCTGCTCCGCGTACTGGCTGCGAGTTATTCTGAGTACCTGCATGTAGCCAGCCAAAATTAAGGCAGCTAACTGATGCGAAAAAAGATGCGCTTTAATTGTTTCGGGCTTTTTAAATCCGTGGAATTATTATTGACAAGGAGGGAGATGATTCGAGTGCACTCGTTTGACCACCATGCCGGCGTATGACCCAGACAGGACGGGATGGCACAGTCATAATTTTAGTTTCTCTAGTTTTCCACGGCAAGCTGCCGCGCTAAGCCATTATGCATTGAATTCCGATGACCGTCGCGCTACCTTCCGCCTATAAGTACCGTTTCCCGGCCTTCTCCGGTGGCACCGTGACCCAACTGGCCATATCCTCATAAGCCCCCACCGGCCCGACGTCACTCACCACGTCCGCCATGCCCCCGCCCGTCCGCGGTAGGCGACGCCGGAGGCGGTCACCACCGGAACTATTGTTCGGTTCTTCCCCACAAGGCAGACGGAGGGAGGAGTCATTTTATCTGTCTTTAGATGGCAATGCGGAGATCGAGGAGTTGTTGGAGCACGACCGCCTGGCAGAGGAGCAGGAGTTGTTGGAGCGCGATCGCCTGGCGGAGGAGCAGAGTATCGCTGATTTGCGCCGCCAGCGGGACAAGGAGCAGCAGCGCACTGACGCTTTGAGTCGCGAGCAGAGCGCCCGCAACTGGGCTGACTACGTGGAGGCCGGCGCCCGGCAAATAGCCCCGGAGGCTGCCGGGCACGCACGCGTTCGCGACGCCAATTTTTACTACCAGCTCGTTAAGTGGGTTTCCCGCTTGGAAGCTGAAGTTTCGGTGGAACACGCCAGCATGGAAAGGGCCAACGCGCGCGAGAAACGCGCCCTATCGCACCTCTTGCAAGTTCGAGGCAAGGAGCAGGACGCCGGTGCCGGCGTTTAGCGTGTACCACAGATGGCAGCCGGCATCGTCTAGTTAGCTAAGAGTAAGTTAGTACTTGTATGCTACTAGAGTATTAGTGGGAGTAGATAGTTAACTTGGAAGTTCAGTACTCTATATGTGGATCAGAACTGTTACTTTGCTCTGAATGTTGAACTTTCCGTTTGAACATATGGAATGGGCTGCTATTTTTTTAAATGGGTTGTATTTGTCCTCCACGGATTTAGAGGCTGACTTGTGGGCCTGCCAAGTTGACGCGTACACAATCAGGAGATGATTGTACGTGGAGAGGATGACAGCAGGGACCCACCAAGGTCATGGCAGTACGCAAGCAAGTGCCTCCTTATTTCAAGCCAATAAAAAAATGGCTCCTCCTTGTGGATTTCTGACATCTGGGTCCCATGCTATTATCAATGTAGTCAATAAACGAGAGAATTGCACAACGAGCGGCTGACACCAGGGACCCAACAGCTCGCCTAGTTATTTTTGTTTTGGGTTAATTTGATAAATGCCACTCCAAATATGGTGTATCCGAGATTTTCCACTGCAATTTCCAAGCTTTGAAAAATGCCATTTCATGCCATTTCTAGTGGCATTTTTCAAAGTCTGGAGTGGAGTTTTTCATAGTTTGCAAACTGCAGTCACACTTTTCAAAGTTTGCAAAAATTGTAGTGGCATTTTTCAAAGTTTGGAAATTGCAGTGCATTTTTATGAATCGCCATAATTGGAGTGGCATTTATCTAATTTTTTTAAGACGGAAGCAGGGTGTCAACTGGGCTGTGCGGGACACTCTGGCCTGTCTAGACAGCCTTTTATTTTATGTTTACCATAGACCAACAAGTAGTTTTTTCTTTCTGAAAATGGCTAGCCCATTTTTTTTGATTTGTCAAGTAAGTCGCTTTATCAGGCCTGTTGGGCTGCAAATCTTTCAAGACAAGGAGAGCTTCATTCGGCTGGCCAAGAACATGGCCTGTCAGTAATGAGAAATGGGCTGTACATTTTTAAAACACATCAAACCGACAATTAGTTTCAAATATCATTTTTTTTATTTCGAGATTTTAAATTGCATTGATTTTAATGCATGGACAATTTATTGGATTTTATATTGATATACATTTATTTTTAAAACCAGTCTGAATGTGACTTGAAATTTCGGGATTAAAAACAGTTCAGACCGCACCGACATATGCAAAATTTTGTATAATTTTTAACCGTGGCCACAATATGGGCTCTAATGCTAACAAAAAGAATATGGGCTCCAAAAAACCCGTAAGAATTAGCAAATGGGTTGTAAATTATTAGAAATAATGGTAGATGGCCTGTATGCTGTTTTCCACAGATTTGAGGCTTTCCTAAAAAAAGGTTGACGACAAGCAAAGGATCGTTGGATGTCCATCCAACTGCCGTCGTGCTTCTTCAATCTCTGCTCTTCCTGCTCCAGCCGCTCAAACAAGCGCCGGCGGGACTGCCTGCTCCCTCCTCCCTACGACCTGCTGTGCTGCTGCACAGGCCTCACCGCCCCACCGTACTCCCATAGCTGGCCTAGCCATCCCTCTACTCACCCACAGATGCTGTTATTCTCTAGCGACGACAGACGAACCAGTAAACCCTCGTACAGTCGTACTGCCCTCCGTGAGGGAAACAACTGCCGAGTCTTCCCTGGCTCCGTGTCGTTCCCTTCCTAGGCCTCGCCGTCGTCCGCCGCCGCACTGGTGCTCTCAGCGTGGCGTGGTCAACGTGGTCAACGGCCACACGCAAGTGGACTGTACGTGGAGAGACTGACAGCTGGGTCCACGACCACACGCAAGGAAATGCCTCCTTATTACGTGCAATATAATGAATCCTCCACCTGACATCTGGGACCCACCGAAAGGGCCTCTGTATTTCGTGAAAAAACGTTACTGCCGCTGATAGCTTGGACCCACCAACTATATCTTCGCACGCAAGGAAGTGCCTCCTTATTACGCACAAAAAAATGTATACTCCCCCTGCTAGCTGGGACCCAGTATAGTGGGCCTACTAAGTTGACGGGGACGGAGGGCTCGACTGACCGTACGATGTCCATCCAACGACCGTAGTGCTTCTTCAACCTCTGGTCTTCTTCCTCCAGCCGCCCAAAGCAGCGCCGGTCGTGCCGCCTGCTCCTGCCTTCCGTGGCCGGCTGTGTTGCCGCGGAGGCCTCACCGTCCCAATACTACTCCCACCGCTGGCTAGGCCATCCCTCCACTCCACACACCCACACCCCCTATTATTCTGCGGCGTACCAGTAAACCCTCGTACTCCTCTCCACGTGGGCTTCCACTACCACGTCTTCCCCGGCTCCGCGTCGTCCCCTTCCTAGGCCTTACCGTCGTCCAGCGCCGTGGTGCTCTCGGCGCGGCATGGTCAATGTGGTCAATGACCGAATTCCATTGGAAGAGTACTGTACATGGAGAGGCTGACAGCTGGGTCCATGGCAGCCGCAAGGAAGTGCCTCCTTATTGCGAGGAAAATATTTATTCCTCCACCTGACAGCTGGGACCCACCAGACGGGCCACCAGTATTCCGCGAAAAAAACGTCCCCCCCCCCTGACTACTAGGACCCACCGGACGGGCCACCGTATTTCGCGAAAAAATGTTTCCCCCTGACTGCTGGGACCCACAGGACGGGCCACCATATTTCGTGAAAAAACATTTCCCCCTGACTGCTCGCGAGGTAAATGCAGTCCTCCCCAAGCTCGAGGCCACGCGCCCTCTCAGGTGGTCCACATGCGCCATCACGTTCAGCTCAGCGGACCAGCTCAAGTGCGCGGTAACAGCCGGTGTCCTCCCAATGCTCTGTTCCCCAGTCATCAGCAATGTGCAAGTTACCAGGACCCTCATCGATGGCGGAGCAGGACTCAACGTCCTGTCCGTCGAGACGTTCAATAATCTCCAAGTGCCATATGATCAGCTTCAGCCAACCAAGCCTTTCTCAGGAGTCACTGATGGTTCCACTATCCTGATAGGGCAGGTCCGCCTCCCTGTCACCTTTGGACAATGCAAGAACTACCGTACCAAGCTCATTGACTTCGACGTTGCCCACATTTGCCTGCCATACAATGCCATCCTCAGATATCCAGCCCTGGCCAAGTTCATGGCAGTGACTCACCACGGCTGCAATGTCCTCAAGATGCCGGGAAGCGGCAGAGTCATCACAGTCCCCTGTGAAGAGAAGGATGCGGTGTGCTCTCTTGAGTGTGCCTTTCAAGCCGCATCAATCGAGGACCCAGGTAGCAAGGGTGGAAGCCTTCCCGAGGCAGCTCCCAAGAAGAAGAAGACATCACCCAGCTCAAGGCCTCAGGAGGCAGGCGCCTCCGGAGACACTGCGCCAGGATCTGTGCCCATCCAAGGGGCGCCTCCCTCCATCGCATAGTAAGGCGCGCCCGGCACCCTACTCGGGTAAGGCTCGGGGGCTCTCTCCTGGAGGGCCACTGACTTTGCCAAGATCATGAGGGAGGTGCTCAGCCACCACTTGGAGGCGTGCTTCGCGGCACGTTTCCCTCAAGGAGGCATAAGTCAAGGAGGGCCCAACCCTCAGGAGTTCACCACCAAGGTCACTCAGGAGCTGCAGGAGTCGAGAGTCATGCGCAGCAACCGCCGCCTACCCGGCGTAGCTCCCCATCCAGGCGAGGATGGCGTGCTGCGCGTCTGGATCGACTACCCAGGGCTCAATCAAGTCGCGTCTCAGGAGCGCTTCTGGCCTTCGCGCGTGGGACGTTGTGAGGGTCCGCTTCACAGCTACGTTTGCATGCCTTTCGGCCTGGCACCGCTCGTTCCTGGAGGAGATGGAGATGAACCTGCCGGGCCGCCCAGATCTCCAGAGCCTCCCGAGGCTCAGAGTCCAGAAGGCTCGTGAGGACTGGCTTCTTCACCATGCGTCGTCTCCAATAATCGCTCTGCAACGATATCAGGTGACATCTTTCGAGTTTCATTTCAGCTGGGAGCGCCCTCGGGCTGCATCATTCCCAGGTCGCGTGGGTCGGTCGCCGCGGCGTGTATCCATTCTTCTTGTGTCTTTAGTTTACCTTGTTGGGGGTGCCCCTCGGGCTGCATCATCCCCAAGCCGCTCGGGCCTGACCCAGTGGCGTGTGTTTTTCCTTGCATCTATCTAAGTTGGATTTCCTTTTCATGCTCAACTTGCCTATGATTATCACCTCTCGCCCGTCGCGGCCCCTTTTTTCTCCCTCATGCAAATCGCTTGCACGTTAAAAGGGGGGCGCCTGAGCATCACGACTTAGGAGCTCTTACTGGCTCTCTAGCCCTCACCCTCTGACCTTGTCGACGACATAGCGACCTGGCATACCAGTGGTGGCTGAGCCTGCTCGAGGGCCGGGACCTGAGGACGTAGAGCATTTGCATCTAACCCTCATGCAGGAACACTAAGCCGCCCAAGGCTCAAGATCAGGAGCAACCAGCCTTGAGGTAGGGCCTCGTGAGTCCTGCGCTGGCTCACGAGTGCCCAGAGACACCTCGTCTAGCCCTACCGTGCCGACCACGTGCCAGGGCGGGGCTGTACGCGTCCCGGGGGCTCCTCCCGGAGGGGGGGGCCCTCCCACGTACCAGTGGAAGAACCATGCTCCGCGCTGGCTGACGACACTGCCGAGGAGCGGCTATGCCCATACACATACGGAAGCGCTATGCTCCACGCTGGTGATAAACAACTGAGGGCAGCCCATGGCTGTATCAACCTCAGGGAGCCAAGAGCTCAATGTCTGGCCTCATCGCAACGCCTCCCCTTGGGAGCACCGCGCGAGGGGGCTGGGCACAGGGGCTGCGCCCTGGTCACGCCTGAGCGCACGCCACCTAGCTAGGTCCCTCGGACCTGGTCGTCACGCTCCCCTCCCCGAGCGGAGCCAAGGTATGAAGACCGTTTGAGCGTCAATGGAGACTCCTGAGCATCACGACTCAGGAGCCTAACCGGTCACGTAGCCCCTCACTCCTTAGTTCTGAAAGGCTAACGGCGGTCGAGGTATGCGTGGGGCTGGGCCCTGCCGACGTAGAACGAAAGATCCTCTCCTACACCCCTCCCTATTTGTTGTTTGCGCGTCAAGGGGGACTCCTGAGCATCGCGACTCAGGAGCCTAACTTGCCACGTAGCCCCTCACTCCTTAGCCCCGTCCTGGTGATCCGGTCGGGGCCAAAGGCGGCTGAGGTATGTGCGGGGCCGGGCCCTGCCGTCGTAGAACACAAGCAAATAGGAAGGAAACCGCAAAATCTAGCAAGTTCAGAAGCAGATATTAGAGACCATAAATTGTTCTCACAATACCAAACACATGTTTAAACGCCTCCACAAGGCATGGTGCATGTTGCAGGAATCGAAGCAAGAAAGAAGCCGCGAGAAGATCACCCCTAGGCCGCGTCGCTGCTCGTGGTGGAGTTGCGCTTGTCAGCTCCACCCCCTGAGGCCGCGGAGCCAGCAGCGCCTCGCTTGGGCGCGGTGCTGAAGGCGTGGAACTTCGCCAGCAAGGCCTCCGCTCGGCCCTTCACGGCCTCGGCAGCAGCGGCTGAGCGCTTGGCATCCACAGGCTCCAGCAGGTTGTCAAAGCTGGCTTCGGGGTTGAGAAGGTAGACGTGGCTAAGGATCCGCGTCAGCGCTGCGGAGGAAAGGACGAGAGCCTCAACTTCGTCCATGGGGCCGATGCCGATCACGACCTCCTCAAGCGCCTCGACCAGGAAGGGAAGCAGCTTGGCGGGGCCTTCCGTGGCTCCGGCGAGCGGTTTCTCCAGGCCCTGTTCATAAAGCGTCTTCAGCGCCTTGCGAGCCCTCACCTCATAACCCATGAAGGCCGCGCGGTCCTCGGCCAAGACCTTCGCCTTGGCGTCCAGCTCAACCCTCTCCGCTTTCAACATCTGCTCCAGCGTCTTTAGCCAGCCGCAGTCAGCTGAGAGTTCGGCGTCGCGGTCCCTGACGGCAGCCTCCCAAGCCTTCATCTCCTCCTCCTTCGCCTGACGGTCGCGAACCTCCTTGGCGAGCTCATCACGCAGCCCTTGCAGCTCGCCCTCCAGCATCTTGTAGTGGCCCTTGACAGTTGAAGCATCCTTCAATGCCGCATCGCGAGCGGCTATGGCCTGGGAGGTGACTTGCTTCTCCTCCTTGGAAGCTGTCACAACCTGGCTCAGCGCCGCTCGGATGGAGGCGTCGGAGCGAACCCAGCCGGAGACCAGCTCCAGGCGCCCGGACACCAGGCGGGGGTCGGCGCCCTGAAGATCCTCTTGTAGCCGGTTCAGCTCGTCAGCAGTGCGATCCAAGGCGGTGGAGGAGGTAGAGGAGACGGAAACCGACGGAGTAGGAGGAGTAGACGACAGCGTGATCACAGCTTGGGAGGCAGGGACCTCCTGAGCCTTGACAACCTCGGCGACAGTATCAAGCGCAGGTGCCTCCAGAGTCAGCGGGGCCACGGGGGCTGGCTCCCCGCCAAAGCATCCCTCCTGGCCTCGCGAGGACGACCAGGCAGGAGAGGTGCGAGCCCTGCTGCCTCCCTTTCCCGCGGCTGAAGGCGCGGCCATGGTAGGAGAGCCTGCCCCAAGTGGGGTTGCCGTGTCCCCCTTCAGCCTCTTCGCCGCAGGTGGCGGCCTACCCAAAATAAGGGATGCCAGGCCTCGACAGCAAAAACAGGGGCAAAGCAGAGTTCGAGTACTTACTGGTCGGCTGCCTCGGGGTCCCACGGCCTCCGGCCGAGCTTGAAGCCCAAGAGCCTCTTGCGGGGCTCAGCCTCGGGAGGTCCAGCGGCAGAGGAAGGCACACCAGAAGGGCTAGAGCCGGATTCAGGCGGCACCAGGGCTAGAGTAGACCCTCGGGAGATCAGCCCAGACATGTCCTTCTTCGGGATCAAGGGCGGGTCCTCTCCCCCTCGCCTGGCGCCGGCCTCGTTGTCGTCCCCCATCCCCTCGATGGTCGCCTCCGAGTCACGTTCCTCCTCCTCCTCTTCCTCCTCTCCCCCGCCGGAATAATCAGAGGACAAGTCCACCGTCGCCGTCGCTGCCTGGCCCTCAGGGGCCTCCGCCGGCACCAAGCCGACCCCGTCGAAGGTGGGCATGGTATCCACCACCTGCTCACAGTCATCATGAAGGAACAAGGGGACCGGAGCGCCCTCCGGGCTTGCCACGTCCTCTCCGACCAGGAAGCGGAGGGCTGCGGTCAGATCCTCGTCAGCCAGGGCATCCAAGCTCAGGCGGAGGACGGTGTCCGCATCCTCGAGCCTCCATAGTCGGTGCGAGTGCGCCTGAAGAGGGGCCACCCGATGCGACAGGAACTCCCTCAGGAGCGTTGCCCCGGTCAGCTTCGCCACCCTCAAGTTTCCAAGCCTCAGGTCGGCATTCATCTTCTCCAGCACCAGCTTCGCCCACCGGTCGTCAAGCTTCGCGCGAGACCACACCTCGACGGCCTGGGGCTGCTCTGTGGGCAGCTCCAGCAGGGAGTTGGTGCATCTGGCGTCCACCATGACCCACTTGCTCCGGAAGCCTTCGGCCCTCTTCCCGGCCTTCGAGATCGCATTGGCTTTGAAGTACGCGACAAAGCCTATGCACGCCAAGATGTTGGCACTAGTGACCTGGAGGGAGAAGAAGTGGCGCAACAAGGCCACGGAGGGCATCACCCCGACGTGTGCCTCATAGTAGTAGGAAAAGATCGACATGAGGAGAAAGGAATTGGGGTGGAGATGCAGAGCGTGCAGCTGATATTGGCAGAGGACTACAAAGAATAACTCAGAGAAAGGAGGCACCAGGCCAGCGATGACGGCGCTCAAGAAGAGGGGGTAGAAGGTGCTCCCTTTGTCCTCCGGCTGGGCGGAGCCGGGCCGGAGCGCAGTCTCCCCCATCTCGTTGCCTTGCGCCGCCGCCATCTGGCGCGTGAGGGCGAGATTCTTCTCCGTCATGCTTGGAGGATCCAGAGCCAGCGAGTACCAGGCCGGTGGAGCCCCGGCCACGGTCTTGCGGGGCGCCATTGCTCGCCAGAGGAGAAAGGTTGATGCAGATTTGGAGATTTCAGAAGCAGGAGGGCGAGGAGCAAGAAAGGGGATCCGAAGCAAGGCGAATGAGAGTAATGAAAGTAAGCCTAACCCAGGCCAGCCTTTTTGCCAGTCAGGCAGTTGCTGAGGCAGCGTGGGGAAGCGGAAACGCCCACATCCAATCCACTGCCACGCGGCGCCCAAGGATGCAGGCTGTTGGGGCCCGCGGTGCTCCGCGCTTGCCCTTTCGCTTCTCCGATAAGCCAAGTCCGAGAGCGCCTTGGGCCCGGTGGCTACTGTCGGCGTTCTGGGAATGGGGGTCCCCAGACTTGCCTGCCTACGGCCTGCGGCGTGGCTCAAGTGCAGGCCCAGTACGGCCCATCTTCATCAACGCAGACTCAAGACCCTCGCGAGGGGCCAAGCCTCGCGGGGCAGATGACACAAGGCTTCCTTAGGAGCGGCCTCACCAAGCAGGCTTGCGAGGAGGCGGAGAGATCAAGGCAAGGGTACCTCGCGAGGTGCTCGTGAAGCAAGCCATGACGATCCATACCAGGCGGGCGTCGGCATGTGCAGTGTCCTTGTTTCCTCTTTGGTGCAAAGCGGGCAAGCACAGGCGCGGAGTACCATGGCATCAGGCAAAGGTTACCATTTCGGTGCAACGAGACCAAGACCAACAGAGCGGAAGGATGGAGTTCACCGTAGAGCCCAAGACGGGGTCATCGCTAGTACCTTTGGTAGCCGAAGATACTTGTACTAGATGTTCCCCTTCGAAATGGCTGTTGTTGGCTCCCTTCCTGCTCAATATTTGGGAAGAGGACCAAGGCCTCTATAAATAGAGATAGCCACCACAGTAGGTAGGGGGATCGAATCCTTTCCTACGAGAATACCACACCAGCTCAAGAACACCTCTTGCGAGGCTGTTCTTCCTATGTATTGTTCATCATCAGCCCCTGAGGCAATCCACCACACCACACACTGGAGTAGGGTATTACACCACAACGGTGGCCCGAACCAGTATAAATCTTGTGTCCCTTGTGTTGTTCATCGTGTAGCTTAGATTCTCGCGAGAAGTTTTGACGTGGATTGGTAGGGGGAAGATCTTCGCGCGCACCCCAGAGTTCGAAGCTCAAAGGTCTGCCGGAACCCCACACCCGACACCTGTTCATCCAGCCTCCACCGCGCGCTACTCCACCGGCTACTGTTCACCCACCCCTCCACGGGCACCCCTCCACCATCTACTGTTCATCCAGCCCTCCATGGTGTCATCCTATTCATCCAGCCCTCCACTCCACGGGGTCCTGTTCATCCATCCCCAACCGGCTCGATCAATCGGGGTCCTGTTCATCCAGAGGCAACGCCACCGCTCACTGTTCATCCAACCCCCCGCAACACTCACTGTTCATCCAGAGAGGCAGCATCGATCGGCTTCAGTTAGCAGTAGTAGCAAAGGAATCGCTCGATCGGGTTCAGTTAACAGCAATTGATCGATCGCTCGGGTTCAAGAACGCCAGACTTCGCAGGTAATCGCCGGGTTGATTAGAGCCCAACGCCTCACTCGGGTTCAGTTAGAGCCAACGCCTCGCACACACGCGCGTACGTGTACGAGAGAAATGCGCATCGCTTGGCCCCCGACCACCCACCATAGCCGGGAACTCCCCAAAATTTTCCTCGCCCTCGCTTCTACCACCGGTTTTTCCGTCATGGACAGCCCAAAGAAGGTCATGCAGCTGCGTCTACGGCCCGCCCAGGATGAAAAGCCCATTTTCTGTCATGATTTTTTGTCATAGAAGTAGGAGCCCACCACATCTATGATGATATTGGGTTTTGTCACAATTATCGTCATAGAAGTGTCATAAGCATGATAAAAAAATTCGTTCGGCCCAAAATGTCACGGGTGTGTCTTTTTTTGTAGTGATTTGTTTTGTCACATTGACGGACTGCTAGATGATGGATACATGGGCTATGTTTGAGGATGAAACTATATATATCATTTATTTCTTTCGAAAATGCCAGGATATAACAGTAAACAGAAAAAGTAACAATATAGGCTCTTCGCCGTTTTCCACAGACGGCAAAGTGTCCACATGGCAACAGCCTGTGCAATCTGGGAGCTGATCCATTTGGTTACTTTGCCGTCTGTGGCAGACGGCAAAGCATGTGGCAGTTTATCATCTGTGGCAGACGGCAAATGGGAGGGCATGTTTGCCATCCGCTGGCAGACGACAAAGGCTGTCGTTAGCCACCTAAGGTGGCTAATGCCTGTTATTTACCATCCACATTCTTTGCCGTCTGCCATTGACGGCAAAGGGCCTTTGTCGTCCTCTTTGAGGAAGCAGATGCCGAAGAACCTATTTAGGGTCACTTTCTTTGCAGGGCACCTTAGCCGTCGGTGGCAGACGACAAAGAGGTTTGTCGTCCACTTTTGGTACCTTTGCCGTCTGCCATGGCAGACGGCAAAGAAGCTGATTCTTGTAGTGGAAGAAATACGAGGCTATAATAATCATGCATATAAGAGATCAAAGAAGAATCAAATCGTAAGCATAGATAGAACTGGTCGTAAACTCGCAATGCATCGGATCCCAACAAACACACCGCAAAAATTCATTACATCAAATAGATCTCCAAGAACATCGAGGAGAACATTGTATTGAGAATCAAAAAGAGAAAAGAAGCCATCTAGCTACTGCCTACAGACCCATAGGTCTGTGGTAAACTACTCACGCATCATCGGAGGAGCACAAATGAGGATGATGAACCCCTCCATGATCGTGTCCCCCTCCGGCAAGTTGCCATAAATGGCCTCTAGATTGGATCTCCTGGTTGTGGAACGTGCGGCAGCTGGAATTGAGGTCCGTCGACTCCCCTAGGGTTTCTGGAATATTTGGGAATTTATAGAGCAGAGTGGCGATGGAAAGAACCTCTGTGGGCCCCACCACCCATCAAGGCGCGCTAGGAGCCTCTGGCATGCCTAGTTTGTTGGTGGGCCCCACCGGCCTCCCGAATGTCTACTACGCAACCTTCTTCTTGTAGACTCGTGTTGGACCTCCAAACGCAGAGTTTTGTAGGACAAGAGCAAATTTCCCTTAAGTGGATGACCTAAGGTTATCAATCCGTGGGAGGCATAAGATGAAGATGGTCTCTCTCAAACAACCCTGCAACCAAATAACAAAGAGTCTGTTGTGTCCCCAACACAGCAAATACAGTGTTAAATAGGTGCACTAGTTCGGCGAAGACATGGTGATACAAGTGTAATATGGATAGTATATACAGGGTTTTGTAATCTGAAAATATAAAAACAGCAAGGTAGAAAGTAACAAAAGTGAGCAAAAACAGTATTGCAGTGCTTGGAATCAAGGCCTAGGGTTCATACTTTCACTAGTGCAAGTTCTCTCAACAATGATAACATAATTAAATCATATGGCAATCCCTCAACGTGCGACAAAAGTCACTCAAAAGTTCCTATTGTGGAGAACATAAGATGAAATTGCTTGTAGGGTTTAAAACCACCGCAAAATTATTCTTTTCGATCAATCCATTGAGCTATTCCTATAAGTGTCACAATCAACCCTAGACTTCGTAGTAAAATAACACCATATGACACACATCAATCAACCCTAATGTCACCTAGATACTCCAATGTCACAACAAGTATTTGTGGGTCAATTATACGATATCATCAAACAATTTGAGATTCTTAATATTCAATCCAACATAAAGAACCTCAATGAGTGCCCCAAGGTTACTACCGGAGAAATAAGGACAAAATGTGCATCAACCCCTATGCAAATATTACCCCAATGTCACCTCCGGAATCCGCGAGTTAGTGCCAAAACATACACCAAATGAATCAATAGAACAAACCATTGTCACCACGGGTGTCCCATGCAAGACATACTATCAAGTGTTCTCAAATCCATAATAGTATTCAATTTGATAACAGAGAAAGCAAGGTAAAACTCAATTCATCACAAGAAGATAGAGGGGGAGAAACACCATATGATCCAACTATAGTAACAAAGCTCGTGGTACATCAAGATTGTCCATATCAAGAACACGAGAGAGAGAGAGAGATCAAACACATAGCTACTGGTACATACCCTTAGCACCGAGGGTGAACAACTGCCTCCTCGTCATGGAGACCGTCGGGATTATGAAGATGATCACCGGTGATGGTTTCCCCCTCCGGCAAGGTACCGAAGTGGGCTCTCGATTGGTTTTTGTGGCTGTAGAGGCTTGCGGCGGTGAAACTTCTGATCTAAGTTTCTTTCTGGGGGGTCCAGGATTTATAAGAATTTTTGGCGTCGGTTTCACGTCAGGGGGTCGATGAGGCAATGGCAAGACAGGGGGGCATGCCCTAGGGGGTGCGCCCTCCACCCTTGTCGTCACCTCGGGACTCTTTTGGCCCAACTTCGATGCTCTGTGGGCCTCTTCTGGTCCATAAAAAATCACCATAAATTTTTAGCTTGTTTGGACTCCGTTTGATATTTCTTTTTTGTGAAACTGAAAACAAGGAAAAAACAGAAACTCGCACTGGGCTCGAGGTTAATAGGCTAGTCCCAAAAATAATATAAAATAGCATATAAAACTTCCAAAATGGATAATATAATAGCATGGAACAATCAGAAATTATAGATACGTTGGAGACGTATCACTCCACTCGTGCACTTCCTTGGCTCCCAAGTCATCTTCTGGGCAGAAAAAATCTCCAAAAAGTTTTGCTGCATTTGAACTCCGTTTGATATTGATATTCTACAAAGTAAAAAACAAGCAAAAAACAACAACTGGCACTGGGCACTATGTCAACAGGTTAGTCCCAAAAAATGATATAAAGTTGCTATAAAATGAATATAAAACATCCAAGAATGATAATATAACAGCGTGGAATAATTAAAAATTATAGATACGTTGGAGATGTATTAGCATCCCCAAGCTTAATTCTTGCTCATCCTAGAATAGGTGAATGATAAAAACAGAATTTTTGATGTGGAATGCTGCCAAACAAGTTCATCACATATTCTTTTCTTTTGTAGCATGGACATTTGGACTTTTAGATGGTTCAAAGCAATAGTCTATATTCGACATGAAGATTTCAATACTCAAGTATATTGACAAGCAACCATGTCTTTCAAAATATCAACACTAAAGATAGTTATCCCTAGCCCATCATGCTCAATGATTGATCCATTCACGAAACACACTTGAATATTAGCCACATCCGATGCACAAGTATGAACATAGTGCTCCCTAGTTGGTGCTTTATAAGAGAAGATGGAGACTCCAATAAAATAAAAATTGCATAAAGTTAATAGATAGGCCCTTCGTAGAAGGAAGTAGAGATTTGTAGAGGTGCCAGAGCTCAGAGCTTAAATTGAGAGATAAAAAGTTTGATAGGCATGCTTTTCCCATCAACAAAAACGACCTAGTAGTTCCGAATACTTACCATGCTAGACACATCATTGGTGGTTCCCAAACATAAAATAAAGGTCATTCCTTTTACCACCATTCTTTCACAATCCATGGCTAGCCGTACCCACGGGTGCCTTCCATACCAACAGTTCCCAAGGAATTTTTTATTTGACAACATAATTTCTTTTTCATTTCGGGACTAGGCATCCCTATTGCCGCCATACTCTCGTGCAATGACAAGTGAATAAACACTCATCTTGAGAATAAAACTTCTAGCATGGAAAAATATTGGCCACCCCCTGCCGCTTCATGAGCCTACGGGAACACAAAAAGGAAATTAATTTTGAAATTTAGAGATGGCACATACAAATTTACTTGGAACTGCATGGAAATACCGCATATAGGTAGGTATGGTGGACTCATTTGGCACATGTAACGTCCCGAATTTCCAATTTGGCATGTTATACATAGGTCATCCATGCATATCATATTCAATTGCTTTTCGTTTGCAATCCTCGAGATCCTAAGCAACTCAAGGACCTTCGGAGAGAGTTGGGGATTTTCTAATTTTCATATTTGAAATTTTTATCAAATAGTGAAGACGAGGATTTGATTTTAATTATTTTCTCTCCCGAAATATTTCTTTTTAAAATAATAAATGAGGGGAGATAATATGACTTCTCAAAAACAATAGAAATATCGGAGGAAAAATGTTAAAATCATTTTTGGATGTTATCGGAGTTTATTCAGGATTTTTATTTGCCCTAGAAAAATTTGCATGTTTTAAAAATTGCATTTTAGGGGCTAAGAAAAGTTCATCTTGTTCTAAATATTTTGTTTAGACGGAGAAAACTTGTTTTGGAATTTTTAGATTTTTATTTATTTTTCTAGGAATTTTTATTTCGGCGGAATGTTAAAAAAAAAACATCGGGTCCGACTGGGCCAAAGGCCCACTGAAAAGTGCAGCCAGGCCCGCCGCCGCCGCCTCCTCCCGCGCGCCGCGCAAGCAAAGACGGACGCCGAGGAGTACGAGCGGACTCGCCCGGCGCCTTCCCAAGCCGAGCAGCCCCCTCCTTAAATAGTCACCACCGCCACCATCCGCCACCATCGCTGCCCGGAGCCGGAGCCGAGCCTCGAGCCGCCCGCCGCCGAGTCGCCGCCGTCGCCCTAGCGCGCCGCCTCCCACCGCCACCCGCGCCTCCCGAGCCCGCTGCCTCGCCGAGCCTCGCCGAGCCGCCCGCCCACGGACGACTCGGAGGTACCCGACCCCGCCGCCAGTTTTTTTTAAGAAAACCCTTCATTTTTTTAAAAAAACCCTATTTCGTTTTTATATAGATCGGTTTATTTCTTCGGTTTATTTACTTAGAGAACGTTCGTTCGTCCATTCGTTGTAACGAATGTGTTCACCGTTTAGTTTCTGCTAACGAACGTTCGTTCGTTTAGCCGTTCGTCATTTTTTCTTTGTATCGGATTTATTCCGCGGTTATTCCGATCGCGATTTCTGATCCGATGTTTAAACCTGTTTATCTTTTCGCTCGTTTATCGGAATCAGGCGATTCAAGCGCCTGGAGTTTCATCTCGAAACCCTCTTTCCAAATAATCAACTCAAACAAGATTTTGCTTCTGTAAAATTTGACTTAGATCCAGATTAGTAAAATGAAGTTGTTTCTTTTGCCGTTTGAGTTTCGTTGCTCCGTTTGATTTGATTCTTTTTGCAAACCGGAGTTCTTAAGTTGAAATCTTCGGTCAAACTATTTTATTTGGATTTCTACTTGTGCATCTTTGATTGTTGCTTATGTATGTTATTGTTTGCTTGCGATAGAATTCCCGGAGTGTGAAGCGTGTTACTACGAGTCTCTAGGATTCACGGATCGTTAGCAAGGCAAGTAACACATTGATCATACTCTTTCATACCCAGTTTTATGCATTAGTTTCAATCCTCAAACCTTGCATGACTAGGATGTCTAATAACATGTGGGTATTGGGAAATAGTTGATGAGGTAGAACCTATTGCCCTATTTCATATCAAACCCTTGGGAGTTACTTCTACGTTGCTTATATTTTCATGCTATGCTCGTAGACGTGGATTGGGTTTGAGTGATATCCATGACAGATGTGAGATTGTTAATTAATGGTTTACTTAAGGTGGCAACTTTAATACACATGTGGGTGGATTGAGGCACACAGGGTATCCAAAGGATTACTGTTTTATTTTTGGAAATCCGGGGTTACCGTGTGATTCTCCTATGGACCGCCACCTGTGCTCAAAGGGAACCGAGTCTATTCATACAAGAAACTTCCGCAGCGGCCGCAAGCTATTATGGGCTCTACCATAGTTGAGTAAGTTGTGAAGCTCTTGAAGAGGTGGATCAGCAGGTAGTGGGTTTGTAGGTTTGGTATGGTCTGCCCGGAGTAGAGAGTTAATGCTTCTGAAAGACTGTGTCTCGGTCATCCGTCTCTCAAACACCATGTAGTGCGAGAAATCAACGGAGGCGATCGAGTCTTGCGGGGAAAAGTGCGTAAACCTCTGCAGAGTGTACAATCTAATCATGGTTAGCCGTGTCCCCGGTTGTGGACAATTCTGAGTATCTAGTACTTGAGTATTCGCATGTATCTCAACACTCTTAATTAATCTTGCTGGGTTGTTAAGTATTTTAATTGGGATCATTGAGTTGGTGTTACCTTCTCAAATGATGTTTCAACCACCATATAGTTAAACTAACACTGATTCCATTGAAGTAGGGAAAAATTGGCTTTTCGCAAAAATTGTAACCATAGAGCTTTCCACCAGCCAAATATGCATGTAGTGGTAGCATTATTCTGTTATTGCTCTTTTGTGTTACATTGCTAGCATATTCCATGTGCTGACCCGTTCTCGGGCTGCAACGTATTATGTTACAGACTTTTCAGACGAGGAGTAAGGTTCGTATGTCGTTGCCGTGCAGCTCAGCTATGCCGTTGGAGTTGATGGACTCACTTTATCTTCCAAGCCTTCCGTTGTTGTTGCATTAGATGGCTTTAAGCCGTATTATTGTAATAAGTTCTCTTTTGAGACATTCGATGTAATAAGTGTATGATTGCTACTCTGTTATAAATCCTTCGAGTACTGTGTGTCTCAGCATTACCGATCCAGGGATGACACGGAAGCACAGAGACTTGACCATCTGAAGTCGGGTCGCTACAAGATGGTATCAGAGCACACGCTGAGTGTAGGACACGACCACTAAGATAAACCATAGGTCACACTTCTCTTCTCATTTCTGACTCCTCTTCTTTTGCCATTCTTTAGGATGAAGGAGATGAAGAACAAGTTTGCACAACTGGATGAAGACACACCTTTTGGACGCCACTTGAAGGAAGTCACTAGGTACTTGAATATTGGAATACCAAGCTTCACTGGGACATACAACACCACTCTACCGGAAGAGGAGCGCTGGATGATTCAAGTATGAGTTCCAGGAAGAACGTTCTCGCCAAATTCTAAACCCATAGAATTTTCTTTCGAAGCACCCACTTGGAGCCTTGGCAAGAGTATGGCAGCTCATATTACCATGGGACGCATTGGAGAAATCTACAACAAGGAACTTGAGGATACCACCTATCAAATATGTGGGCACCGAGATGAACAATGGGAGATGATCAGCACCAGGAAGGATAGATCTGTCGCAGCCTTTATCCAGGAGCAAAACCAGCACATTCGACGTCAGGAGAACCAGATGTGCGCAGATATGATCGAGTTGAAGAAGGCGAAAAGTAGGATCATCGAGCTGGAGGAAGAACTTAAGTCCACGCGTGATGGATATGAGGAGGAAATCAAGACCCTATTGGAGAAGAATGACGACCTAGTTGAGAAGATCGGAATTTTTATGGGAGGACCAGTTCCGAGAGAAGACCCCATTCGTCCAGAACAACTACATCATCATCGACGACACTGATTCAGATTCAAGTGATGATGACTACGAAGATGAAGCTGGAGCAGACATCATGGAGTCTTCCACCGATCAAATTTTTAGATGACCACCATATAATAATAGTATTCCCCCATGTAACTAGTAGTAGTGAGCACTTTTGCGATAGTCCTAGACCATTTGTATGCCCTTGCTTGATTGATTGAATGAATGCTTGTGTTTGCCTCATATACATATGGGTAGTGTTTCTCCCCTAGATATTTTTCTATTCTAATCTCTTCCATCTAAACCCATCAGATGCTTCCAAGAAGAGACCCCGATTTTGTTTTCCCACCGGAGATCACCCAGTTGATCCAGCAACAGAATGCCTTGATGCAATTGCTAGTTCAGAACTAGGGCAATGCTAATAACAACAATGCCAACAACAACCTGCCGCCAGTGGATAACCTCGCCCGTTTCTTAAGGTTACATCCGCCGGTGTTCTCCAGTAGCATCGAGCCAATAGTTGCAGATGATTGGCTACGTCGTATTGGAAGGGAGTTAACCACCGCAGGATGCACAAATGCTGAGAAGGTGCGTTTTGCTGCACACCAACTAGATGGACTTGCAGCAACATGGTGGGAGAATTTCACAGCCACCTATCCTATTGACACTGTTACATGGGCTCAGTTTCAGCAGGCTTTTCACACCGCCCCTGTCTCGACTGGAGCTTTGCAGATGAAGAAGCGTGAGTTTTGCAATCTATGCCAGGGAACCGTACTATTGGCCAGTACGTGGATGAGTTTAGCAAGTTATCACGTTATGCCCATGATGATGTGGCCACAGATGCTGCGAAGCAGGAGAAGTTTATGGAAGGGCTGAATGATGAGATGAGTATGCAGTTGATGGTAGCAACCTTCAACAACTATCAGAAGTAAGGACAAGGGAAATACAACTCAGGAGCTCACCAGAAGCCTCGCTTGACCCCGAACTCGGGAGGACTTGTTCATAACCATGGAGTTCATAACCATGCTGGAGGAGGATCGCATAACCATAATGGTGCGAAGAACGGGAATGGGAATGGAGCCAACAATAACCAGAACAGCTCTAACCCATCTACACCCGCAAAGAGGGACTTAAGCCAAGTTGTTTGCTACAAGTGCGGGAAGACAGGGCACTATGCCAATGACTGCCCTGAAGGGAAGAATGGAAATGGAAATGGGAGTGTAGGGAAGAAGCCCAATCCATTCAACAAAGGACAAGTGAACCACGTTAACATGGAGGAAGTTGAAGAGCATCCGGACGCGGTAATAGGTAAGTTTTTGGTTCAGTCATTTACATCTATTGTTCTTTTCGATACTGGTGCATCCCATTCATACATATCAAGGGGATTTGTGGAGAAGTTTAAGTTACCAACCCAAACCCTTAGGACACCCCTCTTAGTGAGCTCGTCGGGAGCAGAGTACATGGCTAGCAGATGGTGCACCCAGATACCCCTAATCATTGGCACACATGTATTTCCGTCTGACCTAATCATCTTGGAGTCGCAAGGATTGGATGTGATATTAGGTATGGACTGGATGCCAAAGTATGGAGGAAGTATTGACTATGCTAGTAAGTCAATTTATCTTACCACCCCGGAGGGAAAAAGGATTAAGTATGTATCTAGGCATGTGCCTAGGAGGAGCCAAGTAAACGCCCTCACGGGAGTTGTACAGGAGGAAGTACCTGTAGTAAAGGATTTTCCGGATGTTTTCCCCGAAGAGTTACCAGGTATGCCACCGGATAGAGACATCGAGTTTTTGATAGAGCTATTGCCAGGAACAGGGCCGATATTCAAGAGACCCTATCGGATGCCAGCAAATGACCTGGAGGAAATTAAGAAGCAGATTAATGAGTTGTTGGAGAAAGGTTACATTCGTAGAAGCTCATCACCTTGGGGAGCCCCAGTACTTTTGGTGGAGAAGAAGGATAAATCCCTGAGGATGGTTGTTGATTACCGAGCTCTGAATGAAGTAACGATAAAGAACAAGTATCCCTTACCGATGATTAATGATCTGTTTGATCAGTTACAAGGAGCTAAGGTGTTTTCAAAGATTGATCTATGATCGGGATACCATCAGTTGAAGATCCGAGAGAAGGATATACCCAAGACAGAGTTTACCACATGGTATGGATTATATGAGTATATGGTCATGTCATTTGGACTGACTAATGCCCCTGCCTATTTCATGAGTATGATGAACAAGGTGTTCATGGAGTATTTGGACAAGTTTGTTGTGGTATTTATTGATGATATTATGATATACTCGAAGAACGAAGAGGAGCACGCGGAACACTTGCGTTTGGTTCTCGAGAAACTCAGGGAACACCAGTTATACGCCAAATTCAGCAAGTGCGAGTTTTGGTTGAAAGAAGTTGGATTTCTTGGGCATGTTATATCCGAAGAGGGTATATCAGTGGATCCCAGTAAGGTTCAGTCGGTCACTGAATGGTTGGCACCCACTTCAGTTGGCGAGATCCGCAGTTTCCTTGGACTGGCAGGATATTATCGGAGATTCATTGAGATTTTTTCCAAGATTGCTAAAACAATGACTGAATTGTTAAAGAAGGATACTAAGTTCAAATGGACGGAGGAGTGCGAGACAAGTTTTCAAGAGCTGAAGGAGTGATTGACTACATCCCCAGTGCTGACCTTGCCAGATATACATAAGGAGTTTCAAGTATATTGTGACGCCTCTCGCTTGGGACTTGGATGTGTGCTTATGCAGGAAGGAAAAATTGTTTCGTATGCCTCACGACAACTGAAGCCACACGAGTTGAACTATGCCACACATGATTTGGAGTTAGCAGCCGTAGTGCATGCGCTAAAGACCTGGAGACATTATCTTATTGGAAACCGTTGTGATGTGTACACGGATCATAAGAGCTTGAAGTACATTTTCACACAGAAAGAGTTGAACCTCAGACAGAGGAGATGGTTGGAACTTATAAAGGATTACGATATGAAGCTACAATATCATCCAGGAAAAGCCAATGTCGTAGCAGACGCTTTGAGCCGGAAGAGTTATGCTAATGTTCTTGTGAGCAAGGGAATGCCAAAAGAGTTAGCTGCGGAAATCATGGAACTTCGGTTGGAGATTGTTCCAAGAGGTTTTCTTGCAGCAATGGAGGTTCGATCGTATTTGTTGGACAAGATTCGAGAAGCTCAGAAGGAAGACAAAGAGATTGCTAAGATAAGAGAGAGAATGGGCGAAGGTAAAGCCAAAGGTTTTCGCGAGGATGACCACGATACCTTGTGGTTTGAGGACCAAATTTATGTGCCCAACAATTCGGAGATCAGGAAGTTGATACTTCAGGAGGCCCATGACTCACAATACTCGATTCACCCCTGAAACACCAAGATGTATCTAGACTTGAAGGAACGTTTCTGGTGGACTGGAATGAAGAAGGATATTGCCGAGTATGTAGCCGTATGCGATGTATGTCAGAGAGTGAAGGCAGAACATCAGAAGCCAGCAGGACTGTTACAGCCTATGCCAATACCCGAATGGAAGTGGGACAAACTTGGTATGGACTTTATTACCGGATTACCCAGAACCAAGGTAGGATATGATTCAATATGGGTAGTTGTGGATCGATTGACTAAGGTAGCTCACTTCATCCCGGTGAAAACAACGTATACAAGTGCAAAGTTGGCCAAAATATATATGACCAGGATCGTATGTTTACATGGAGTTCCGAGGAGCATCGTATCAGATAGAGGAACCCAGTTTACTTCAAAGTTTTGGCATCAGCTACACTAGACTTTGGGTACCCGATTGGAGTTCAAGCCGCTTTTCACCTGAGCATGATGGGCGCAGAGAGAGTTAATCAGATTCTGGAGGACATGTTGAGAGCCTGTGCGCTAGATTATGGATCTAGTTGGGACGACAATTTGCTGTACGCAGAGTTTTCCTATAACAACAATTACCAGGCCAGTTTGAAGATGGCACCATTCAAAGCTCTGCATGGACGCAGATGTAGAACGCCCTTGATGTGGGACGAGGTAGGAGACCGTCAGTTGTTTGGACCAGATTTGATCAAAGAATTAGAGGAGAAGGTTAAACTGATCAGAGACAGACTAAAGATTGCTCAGTCCAGACAGAAGAGTTACGCAGATTCAAAACGCAAGGAAGTAACCTATGAAATTGGAGTTAGAGCTTATCTACGAGTATCACCCTTGAGGGGAGTAAAACGTTTTGGAGTTAAGGGAAAGTTAGCCCCGAGATTTGTAGGACTGTATCGTATTTTGGAACGGATGGGAGAAGTTGCCTACAAGCTAGAGTTACCAGAAGGATTGTCAGGAGTTCATGATGTGTTCCACGATCACGGTGAAGAAGTGCCATCTTTGAGATGGCCGATATACCGTTGAATGATACAAGACCTTTGGAGGCGATTCATTTGGATAATAATCGACCTATGAGGAGAAGCCAAGTAAAGATTCTTGAGTTTGATAGCCGAGTCACTCGCAACAAGGTGATCAAGTTTTGCAAAGTTCAGTGGAGTCATCATACTGAGGAGGAAGCCACCTGGGAGCGAGAGGAGGATATTCGCAAGGACCATCCGCACCTATTTTCTAGCCAACCCGAATCTCGAGGGCGAGATTCATCTTAAGGGGGGGTAGGTTTTAGCATCCCAAATTTCCAATTTGGCATGTTATACATAGGTCATCCATGCATATCATATTCAATTGCTTTTCGTTTGCAATCCTCGAGATCCTAAGCAACTCAAGGACCTTCGGAGAGAGTTGGGGATTTTCTAATTTTCATATTTGAAATTTTTATGAAATAGTGAAGACGAGGGTTTGAATTTAATTATTTTCTCTCCGGAAATATTTCTTTTTAAAATAATAAATGAGGGGAGATAATATGACTTCTGCAAAACAATAGAAATATCGGAGGAAAATGTTAACACCATTTTTGGATGTTATCGGAGTTTATTCGGGATTTTTATTTGCCCTAGAAAAAATTGCATGTTTTAAAAATTGCATTTTAGGGGCCAAGAAAAGTTCATCTTGTTCTAAATATTTTATTTAGACGGAGAAAACTTGTTTTGGATTTTTTAGGCTTTTATTTATTTTTCTAGGAATTTTTCTTTCGGCGGAATGTTTTAAAAAATAAAACCTCATACCGTGGGCCAAAGGCTCACTGAAAGGTGCCCAGCCGCCCGCCGCCGCCGCTTTTCACACAGCACCGCCAGCAAAGACGGACGGCGAGGGAGTCCGAGCCGACTCACCGGCGCTTCCCCAGCCGAGCAGCCCCCTCCTTAAATAGCCACCACCCGCCACCACCCGCCACCATCGCCGCCCGAGCCCGGAGCCGAGCCCCGCCGCCGAGTCGCCGCCGCCTCCCACCGCCACCCGCGCCTCCCGAGCCCCGCCGCCCCTCGCCGAGCCCCGCCGGAGCCGCCCGCCCCGCCGGACGACCTCGTCGGAGGTACCCGACCCCGCCGCCGGTTTTTTTAAGAAAACCCTTCGGGTTTTTTAAAAAACCCAAGTTCGTTTTTTTATATAGATCGGTTTATTTCTTCTGTTTATTTACTTAGCGAACGTTCGTTCGTCCGTTCGTTTTAACGAACGTGTTCACCGTTTAGTTTCTGCTAACGAACGTTCGTTCGTTTCGCCGTCCGTCATTTTTCTTTTTATCGGATTTATTCCGCGATTATTCCGATCGCGATTTCTGATCCGATGTTTAAACCTGTTTATCTTTTTGCTCGTTTATCGGAATCAGGCGATTCAAGCGCCTGGAGTTTCATCTCGAAACCCTCTTTCCGAATAATCAACTCAAACAAGATTTTGCTTCTTTAAAATTTGACTTAGATCCAGATTAGTAAAAAGAAGTTGTTTCTTTTGCCGTTTGAGTTTCGTTGCTCCGTTTGATTTGATTCTTTTTGCAAACTAGAGTTCTTAAGTTGAACTCTCCGGTCAAACTATTTTATTTGGAGTTCTACTTGTGCATCTTTGATTGTTGCTTATGTATGTTATTGTTTGCTTGCGGTAGAATTCCCGGAGTGCGAAGTGTGTTACTACGAGTCTCTAGGATTCACGGATCGTCAGCAAGGCAAGTAACACATTGATCATACTCTTTTCATACCCAGTTTTATGCATTAGTTTCAATCCTCAAACATTGCATGACTAGGATGTCTAATAACATGTGGGTATTGGGAAATAGTTGATGAGGTAGAACCTATTGCCCTGTTTCATATCAAACCCTTGGGAGTTACTTCCACGTTGCTTATATTTTCATGCTATGCTCATAGACGTGGATTGGGTTTGAGTGATATCCATGACAGATGTGAGACTGTTAATTAATGGTTTACTTAAGGTGGCAACTTTAATACACATCTGGGTGGATTGAGGCACCTGGGGTATCCAGTGATTGCCTATTTTATTTTTGGAAATCCCGGGGTTACCGTGTGATTCTCCTATGGACCGCCACCCAGGCTCAAAGGGAACTGAGTCTATTCATACTTGAAACTTCCGTGTGCAGCTACAAGCTATTATGGGCTCTAGCATAGTTGAGTATGTTGGGTGAACCTCTTGAAGAGGTGGATCAGCAGGTAGTGGGTTTGTAGGTTCGGTATGGTCTGCCCGGAGTAGAGAGTTAATGCTTCTGAAAGACTGTGTCTCGGTCATCCGTCTCTCAAACACCATGTAGTGCGAGAAATCAACGGAGGCGATCGAGTCTTGCGGGGAAAAGTGCGCAAACCTCTGCAGAGTGTACAATCTAATCATGGTTATCCGTGTCCCCGCTATGGACAATTCTGAGTATCCAGTACTTGAGTATTTGCATGTATCTCAACACTCTTAATTAATCTTGCTGGGTTGTTAAGTATTTTAATTGGGATCATTGAGTTGGGGTTACCTTCTCAAATGATGTTTCAACCACCATGATAGTTAAACTAAAACTGATTCCTTTGAAGTAGGGAAAAATTGGCTTTTCGCAAAAATTGTAACCATAGAGCTTTCCACAAGCCAAATATGCATGTAGTGGTAGCATTATTCTGTTATTGCTCTTTTGTGTTACATTGCCAGCATATTCCATGTGCTGACCCGTTCTCGGGCTGCAACGTATTATGTTGCAAACTTTTCAGACGAGGAGTAAGGTTTGTAGGTCGTTGCCGTGCAGCTCAGCTATGCCATTGGAGTTGATGGACTCACTTTATCTTCCAAGCCTTCCGCTGTTATCGCATTAGATGGCCTTAAGCCATATTATTGTAATAAGTTCTCTTCTGAGACATTCGATGTAATAAGTGTGTGATTGCTACTCTGTTATAAATCCTTCGAGTACTGTGTGTGTCAGCATTACCAATCGAGGGATGACACGGAAGCACAGAGACTTGACCATCTGAGGTCGGGTCGCTACAGCACAACTGGGTGAAGGATTTTGGATGCACAAGTAGTATTCCCACTTTGTACAAGGAAAGGCTAGCAAATAGACTGAGAAGCAAACAACCAAGAAATGATTCACATAAATGAGCACTGAGCATAACTAACACCGAATAATGCACCACAAGTAGGATGTAATTTCATTGCATAACTATTGACTTTCGTGCTTGCATAGGGAATCACAAACCTTAACACCAATATTCCTGCTAAAGCATAATTACTCACCAACATAACTCACATATTACTATCATCATATCTCAAAACCATTACAAAGAATCAAGTTTATTTTGTCCAATGATCTTTATGAAAGCTTTTATTATATCTCACATGGATATCTATCACTTAGGGACTAGATTAATATATTACCATTGCTTATGACAAGCTCTCAAGTAAGTTTAAGTGAAGATCATGAGCATAAAAAATTTATCTCTCAAAATAATGTAAGTGAAGCATGTGAGAATTTCTTCAAAAAAATTAAAGCACCACTGTGCTCAAAAAGATATAAGTGAAGCACTAGAGCAATTCCATAGATCAAAAAAATTTAAGTGAAGCACATAGAGCAATTCTTATAAATTATAGGATCATTTTGGCTCTCTCAAATAGGTGTGTCCAGCAAGGATGATTGCGACAACACTACTAGGGAAAAGCCTATACACAGAATCTTACCAGCAGCGCACTTTAAAATAAGGCGCTGCTGCTACATAGCATTAGCGCGCGCCAACATAACTCGCTGCTGAAATAAAGATAGCAGTAGCGCGCCCGCTCTAAGAAGCGCTACTGCTATAATTCACACGAGGCCGCCGCGAGGCTAGTTCTAGTAGCAGCGTGTTATCACGAAGAGCGCTACTGCTACGGATCATAGTAGCAGCGCATTTCACCAATAAGCGCCACTGCTAAGTTTACTACAAAAATTTAGTTCCACCTCGCTCCGTGAAGAGAGTTTCTACCACCTTAAATATGTTACTTCTCAAACTTTGACAAGCACTTGGTCTTCATTGAACTCTATGTGTAGAATTTGTGGCTGCAATATGAGTCTCCACCGGTTCCTAGACAGGTGAGGACTCATATTGACAAATCAGATTGTACACAAAAAGATCGTTGATGATCAATGTATTTTTGAAGTCTATTTTTACATGCTTACACATAGCAGTAGCGCTTTCTTTGTGAAAGGCGCTACTTCTAGGTCGTTTAGCAGTAGTGCCTTTCTCTATAGCGCGGTACTGCTAAGCCATTCCATCTCCCACCCCCCCTCTCCTCTATCCGATCCACTCACATTCACACACTCGCTGGATCTCCCCCTGAACCCCCCGCGTTGGTCCTCCCCCATCGCCCCTCCTCCCTCTGCTCCACCGTGACCTCCTCCTCCTTGCTGGACTCGATACAGGCCTCCTCCTACGTCCTCCCTCCACTCGCCGATGGCCGGCCCCTCCTCGCTCCACCTTCCTCCTCTGTCCTCCCTCCACTGGCCGCCGGCCGGCCCCTCCTCGCTCCGCCTTCCTCCTCCGTCCTACTCTCTTCTCCCTCCTTGAGTCGCCCCTCCTTCTCCCTCCTCCTTTCTACATTTTAATTTAGTAGGCTAGTTCATATGCAACATTTTGATTTAGTTGATATGATTTAGTTGATTTAGTAGGCTAGTTGATTTAGAACATTTTGGTTAGTAGGCTAGTTGATTTAGTTGATTTAGTATGCACCATTTTATTGTTATTTTTTCTGTACACAGATAGGTAGATGTTTTTGTTTTTTTAATAAGTTATTTTTTGGCAAAATGTAGGTGGTACCTTGTCATCTAATATGTTACTAGATCTTAGGATTATAATTGTCCATCAAATTGCTTCTCGTGGAAGAACCAAAAATATCACATGCTACTATTTTTCTTTCCTGTGAAGTGGATCGTTAATCCTTTGCTCATATTTCTTTAGGAAAAATGGCGCCACCACCACCACCACTATTTATTTGTGCAAGTCAAGGTGCGCCAAAGAGCCTTGCAACCGGCAAGCTATTAAGCATCTACTTCCAGCGAAGTTTTAGTCATCTTGGTGGTAAGAAATTGGATGAAATGTAACAACTATTTTATTTTTAGTGTTGGCATTACTGCCTTGTGTCATTTTGCTTATTTTACACAGATCATCCCATGCAATGTGAGGTTGAAATTCAACAAGCTGACAGGACACACTGTGACATTTGAGGCTCCTAGGGGGTCGTACACTATGGAGGTTGAGAAAGGATGCAATATGTCACAGATTGGAGGAGATGGATGGGTCCGTTTCCTCGCCCGCATGCGTCTTACTGGTGGTGAGTTGATCAGCTTCTCCTTCAGAGCAAAAAGACCCAAGCTGGCTGTCATTTATCTCAACCTGGTGGAAGATGATGAAGATGACGAAGATGATGAAGATGATGAGGACTCACTTGATGAAGATAATGAGGACCCATTTCATGAAGCCATCATAGCTCAAAGAATGAGGCTGAGCGAGGAGGAGGTGTCCAACCTATGGGACATAATTCCGCCACATGCTGACTTTGTCGGGGTGCCATTCGTGACCCGCCTGACAAGTACCATGGTTGATCGACATGATATGTTATGTTATACTTACAAATGCAAATTATCCGATGAAATACTTAGTGTACAGTCCAATGATATGCTATGTTGTGTGGAATCTAGTCGATGATATGTTTTAGTGTAGATTTTGATCACATGCTTATTAGTGTAGAATCTAAGGAACTATTAATAGTGTAGATAATCCATATATACTTATTTGCAAGAGTATGTGCGAGGCTATTTATTAATTGATATGTTTTTCTTATTCAGAAATTGGCAAAGAGCCTATCTGTGAGTTATGGTATCGAGCCTAATGAAGAAGGCTCAGCTGGACGACGCCTTATTGCAAGGGGTTCCGTCACAACCTGTACTTACCGCGTGGACACGGATGATCACACACACTTAAACTCGGTTGGGTGGAAGAAATTCCTCGATGGGAAGAATCTTCGTGTTGGACAAGCCATCCTAATTACTATCAGGAACAACAGCCGCCCAGGCTTGAGGATGATGATTGTCTTCGATATCATCTAGAACTACATATGTGTGTGTGGCTATATCATCTAGAACTACATATGATGATCGTCGCCAATATCATCTAGAACTACATATGATGATCGTCGTCGATATCATCTAGAACTACATATGATGATCTCCGATCGATATGACCTTGTACTGCTTGAGGATGCATGTTTACTATGCATGAAATTGTTATCTAGTACTCCCTTCCTTCCAAATTACTCGTCGTGGTTTGAACTAAAACCACGACAAGTAATTTGGAATGAAGGGAGTACTACCTAGTACTTATAATGGTTTATGAATTTGATACCTAGTAGTACCTAGTATCTGAAAGGGAAAGGGGTACAATGGGAAAATGATGAAAGATATAGCAGTTGAGAGGGACAACGAAATCGCTACAACTAACTAATAGTAGCGCGTTCCACAAAAGTGCTGCTGATATCGTCAACAGTAGTAGCGCGGGTGCGGACCGCGCTACTACTATAAGTTAGCTATAGCGCCTTATTAGTAGCGCGGCCACCCGCGCTGCTGCTAGCATCAAAACCCGCGCTACTACTAGGGTTTTCCCTAGTAGTGCAAACTAGACAGCAAAACAAGCAAAGACTCATATAATACAAGACGCTGCAAGGGAAAATCATAATATGTGACGAATAAAAATATAGCTCCAAGTAAATTACCGATGGTTGTTAGAGGAAAGTGAGGATGCCTTCCTGGGCATCCCCAAGCTTAGGATCTTTTCACTCCTTGTTCCTTCATCCATCGTGATCTCACCTAAAACTCCATAACTTCAATCACACAAAACTTAACAAAACCTTCTTGAGATCCGTTAGTATAATAAAGCAAATTACCACTTTAAGTACTATTGCAAACCCATTCATGTTTTATTATTGAATTATACCTAATGCATTCTAACTTTTCCATGGCTTATGCCCTCCAATACAATCCATAGATTCATCAAAATAAGCATACAATGCAAAGAATATAGAAACTGTCAAAAATAGAGCAGTCTGTAGTAATCTGGACATAGACCATACTTGTGTAACTCCAAAAATTCTGAAAAATTAGGAAAACATAGGCAATTTGTATATCAATCTTGTGTATAAAATTAAGAATTTTTTGTCACTTCTGTGATTTTTCACAATTCAGCTACTGGATGAAAAAGTTTCTGTTTCTTAATAGGATCAAATCAACTATCACCCAACATGATCCTAAAGGCCTTACATGGCACAAACACAAATTGAAACAAAAAAAACAAAATCGTAAAAGTAGCATAATTGTGTGAACACACAAAAACAGAAATAAAAAGGGAAAATTAAGTTTTATTGATTGGGTTTCCTCCCAACAAGCGCTATCGTTTCACGCCCTTAGCTAGGAATAATGTGACGGTGTACAGAAGTAGGAGCTTTACTTTGTACCCCTCTACTTGTGCACGGGCAGCTAGAGCCGAGCCCGCGGCCGCACTCAACAGGGTGGAGGAGGGACGCCAAAGCCACAAGGCAATCAAAGCAACGCCAAGACCAGAAACACAAAGAGCAAGAGGGCGAGGTGGGCTCCCCCGGCAAAACCCTTGCTGGGGCAGTCTCCACGGCCCTAGCAAGAGCCTTGCCGGGGCAACTTGCCCGACTCCAGCGGAGCACGCCACCTTCAAGCTCGAGGTTTCCAATTCCACCAACCACATTGGTACCAAAGCTTGGTAGGCACCTCCATGGTGGCATGCAGATCTTCGTGAAGATCATGAGCATACAAGATCAGATGAGGACCAGAAGACGATGATCCTCGGCAAGATCCTCGCCGAGGAAACCCATGAGACCTCCGGCAAGATCCTTGCCGGGGACGACCGCGAGGCCGCAGCAAGACCCTTGCAGGGGCCCCGGCAAGCCCTTGCCAAGGACATCAGCGGGGCCACAGGCAGGCCCGCACCTGTCAAGACTCCACCGCCATTCCCATGCAGCTGCCAGCCCAGCCAGCTAGGCGAGCACCTGCGTGGCGACATGCGGTCTCCAGAACAACTCAGCAAGCACCTGCGAGGTGGCATGCAGATCTTCGTGAAGACCTTGCCACCGCGCCAGCTCAGCAGCCTGCCAACCTACATGGCGCCGCACGCATCGCTGGCCAGGGCATGTGTCGAAGCAAGGCGAGGCAGTGACGGGCGGGACGGGCCTCGTACCCATCCCCAATAAAGCAAGGGGACACCTAAGGGGGCACATTTAATGCGTCTTCTCCCGTAATGTCAAGTGATAAGCTTGTAAGCTGTACACTTTCCACCTCTTGTGTGCCACTGTGGCGTCCCCTTTTTCCTATAAAAGGAGGCCCGAGGCGTACTGGAGGGGGATTTGGCTCTTTTGAGCAAGTCACGCACCATAGATAGCTCAAGAACACTCCAATATACACCAAAGCAGGACTAGGGTATTACGCATCCTCGCAGCCCGAACCTCGGTAAACAATCTGTGTGCTAGCTCTTAGACCTGCTCTTTGGACGACCCCGCGCCTGCCGACCGTAGTAGGGATTCCAGTGATCCCATAGGTGTCGTTCTCACCGACATCATGCATAGATTCAAGTACTACCATCTTTACTTTTCTCCTCCATAGATGTGTTTTTGCTAGGAGGTTTCTCAAAAATAACTTGAAACATGTTGTCCATAGAAATTTTAGCATTACCAAGTTGTCCATCTTTGTATCCCCTTTGGTTCCTAGCTACAATCAAAGAATATTGTTGATTAACATCATTGAAAACTTGTTGGATCATATCCAAAACAGGAATTTCCTTTTTAAGGTTCTCGTAAAAAATTGATTATTGCCAAGCAAATGTCTTAACACATAATCACTATTGTAAAGGATCTCATCTATTTCTGGGATTTCATAGTTCATACCATAAAAATCAAAAATTTCCCTAGCTTTTCGCACTATGTGATCAAATTCACTCATAAGAACAAGGGTGGCTATCTTTTTAGCTTTCAGATCCTTTATAACTCATAAAACAATCTTTGCAAGGCAGGATGAGTGCGAATAAATCTATTTTCAAGTTTTAGAACTAGTGATAAAATAGCTTCAGCATAAGTTTTAGTCCTTTTAAAAATGGGAGCATCCTCACAAGTCAAAGTTCCAACACAATTAACAAATTCTTGGATGGTCTCTTTTCCTCTAACGTTCCCTTGTCCAAAAAGAAAAGTTTTATCATCCAGGTTGCCAGAACATCCAATTTTAGGAGTTCTGTCATCATCTTTCTCTGCCATACCGAAGTCACTTGTGATGAAAAGTTCAAGCAAACAAAAGATCGAACGACAAAAAGGCAAATGAAAAAGAAGGCAAATATAAAGGCAAATATTTTTGTGAAGTGGGGGAGATGAAAAAAATAGGCAAATGGCAAATAATATAAATTGCAAGGAGATGATATGTTTGATTAGGAAGTTGATAGATTTTGATGATGTCTCCTAGGCAATGGTGCCAGAAATTCTTCTTGATTGCTCGTATCTCTGTTGGTATTTCCCCGAAGAGGAGAGAATGATGCATCACATCAACGGTAAGAATTTCCCTCAGTTATGAAACAAAGGTTATCAATCCAGTAGGAGAACCAAGCAACACTATGTAAATGGTACCTGCACACAAAGAACAAATACTTGCAACCGAACACGTAAGAGGGGTTGTCAATCCCTCCTCAGTATTGAGATAGATAAAATTGTACGTGACTGGATAAATAGATCTAGAAA
The DNA here is from genome assembly GCA_021437245.1 of Aegilops speltoides. Classification (NCBI taxonomy): domain Eukaryota; kingdom Viridiplantae; phylum Streptophyta; class Magnoliopsida; order Poales; family Poaceae; genus Aegilops; species Aegilops speltoides. The sequence continues at coordinate 197,940,029 of CM038143.1, forward strand.
AAGCACAAAATAAAATAATTAAAGAAAAAGTGCAGCAAGGTATTTCTGGGTTTTTGGAATAATAGATATGAAAACAAGAATATAGAAAATAGACCCGGGTGCCGTAGGATTCGCTCGTGGCTTCTCTCGAGAAAATAACATATGGTGGGTAAACAAATTACTGCTGGGCAATTGACACAAGAGCAAATAATTATGACGATATCCAAGTCAATGATCATTTATATAGGCATCAGGTCCAATATTGGTAGACTGACTACTCCCTGCATCTACTACTATTACTTCACACATCGGCAGCTATCCAGTATGCATCTAGTGTATTAAGTTCATGGAGAAATAGAGTAATGTAATAAGAACGGTGACATGATGTATAGAAGATCTATTCATGTAGGAATGGACCCCAACTTTTTATCCTCAATAGGAACCATACATGCGTGCCTCGCTACCCCTTCTGTCACTGGGTGAGGACACCGCAAGATCAAACCCATCACAAAGAACCTCTTCTCATTGGAAGAAAAAACAATCTAGTTGGCCAAACAAAACCAAAGTTTCGGAGAAGAAATACGAGGCTATAGTAATCATGCATATAAGAGATCAAAGAAGACTCAAATAATATTCATAGATAGAACTGATCATAAACTCGCAATTCATCGGATCCAGACAAACACACTGCAAAATTCATTATATTAAATAGATCTCCAAGAACATCGAGGAGAACATTATATTGAGAATCAGAACGAGAGAAGAAGCCACCTAGCAACTGCCTATGGACGCGTAGGTTTGTGGTAAACTACTCACGCATCATCAGAGGAGCACCAATGAGGATGACGATCCCCTTCGTGATCATGTTCCCCTCCGGAAGGTGCTGGAAAGGGCCTCTAGATTGGATCTGGTGGTTCTGGAACTTGCGGTGGCCGGAATTGTGTTTCATAGACCCCCCTAGGGTTTCTGGAATATTTGGCAATTTATAATGCTACGAGCCGGTGGAAAGGACCTCCATGGGCCCCACCACCCATAAGGGCGCGCACGAGCCTCTGATGCGCCCAAGTGGGTGGTGGGCCCCACGGGCATTCCCTCGTGCACTTCCTTGTCTCCCAAGTTGTCTTTGGGGTAGAAAAACCTCCAAAAGTTTCACTGCGTTTGGACTCCATTTGATATGGATATTATGCGTAGTAAAAAACAAGCAAAAAACAACAACTGGCACTGGGCACTATGTCTCAGTTCTATGATATGAAGTAGCTATAAATTGAATATAAAACATCCAAGAATGATAATATAACAGGATGGAACAAGAAAAGATCATTGATATTTTGGATCTGTATCAAGATACATGGAGCCATATGTGGCTCTCACATAGGATTGAAGGGTGTTTGTCGGCAAGGTTTTCTAGGAAGGTTTCTATTGGCCCACTACCCTACAGGATGCAACTGAGCTAGTAACCACTTGTGGAGCATGCCAGTTTCATTCGAAGAATACACATCAGCCAGCCCAAGCTATCCAAACAATCCCTCTCTCCCATCTTTTTTCGATCTGAGGGCTCGATATCTTTGGCCCCTTCTCCCATGCTACCGGGGGCTTTGAGTTCTTATACATTGTCATTGACAAGTTTACAAAGTGGCCTGAAGTAGAGCCTGTGAGGAAGGTGACAGCATAGTTAGCCATCAAGTTCTTTAAAGGACTAGTTGTCATTTCAAAGTTCCTAACAGAATCATCATCGACAGCGGCTCCCAGTTCATGAGCCGCACCTTTGTATAGCACGTCCAAGACCTTGGAAGCAAGATTTTTTATGCCTCGGCCACGCTCTCGAGAAGGAATGGATAGGCAATACAAATAAATGTTGAAGTGTTGTGTGATATCAAAACAAGAACCTCCGACAAGTTGCACAAGTGCGGGAGGGGTTGGAATGATGAGTTGCCAGCGGTCCTTTGGTCACTCAGAATGATGCCAAATCGAGCTACTGGTCAAACACCCTTCTCCCTATGTAACTCACATACGGGTCGCCTCGAGTGCCTGCCTATGATTAGATAAAGCAAGAGCAGTTGTGGCAAGATGATGCAATGCTCCTTGAGGAGGATCGTCTTCGGGTAGCTGTGCAAGTTGCGTGCTACCAGCAAGCTTTGCGCCACTATCATAGCTGCAAAGTTCATGCCAAAATCTTTGAGGAAGGTGACCTTTGCCTTCATCGCATCCAGTCTGCCAAGGGATCAAACAAGTTGACGCCAAAGTGGGAGGGCCCTTATCGGGTAGTACGAGTCACCAGACCTAGTGCAGTCCGTCTGGAGAACGAAGATGGCATTAAGGTGCAAAATTCATGGAACATCGAGCATCTTTGAAAGTTCTATCCATGAGGTGCAGTTGCTGGGCTCTGGTCCCGACAACATCTTTGTACAAGCTTTGTCGACAAGACTTGTAACCCTTTGTACAAAGCCAGGCGTAGACCCTGTGCATATGTGAATAAAGCAAAGTGTTTTGCAAACATTTTGTACATGTTCATTTATGTACAAATGCATGTGGTGTTGTGATTACTCTTTCGCTCATATGAGATAGCTAATGAACTGCCAAGGTCTCCAAAACACTCTTTTCTCTTCGTTCTTTTTCTCAAAAGAGAAAAGGATTCCTCGCATACAAGTTTCCCGAGGGGGGGTGATGGGAGTACCACTTAAATTGATAGGATCTCTCTCAGGGTATAGGGATTAGTAGCAATATCTTCGAGTACAGGATCGATCTAGTTACAAGAATGGCGATGCGAGAACTAGGGTTCGAGGGAAAGGGGAAAGTAGCCGCCACCGGTTCGTTCGGTGATCCACTGGATACTCCTTCCTTCGAGAGCTGGGGCTTAAGTAGTCGCTGCGTGAACCTGGGCCGCTGTCACCCACTGCAGGCCCAACACCCGCTTGTTGGCCACGCGTGCACGCTTGGGCCGTGCACCATGGGCTGGGCGAGCTTTAGGGGTGCTGACATCCTGCCCTCCTTGACCAGCGGCTTGCCCCCAAGCCGCTGCCAGAGGAAAACGAGCATGAAGTGCTTCTTTATCTTCCTAGGTGACGCCCATGATCGAGGGACTGCACCGGCGGACTTGTACTTGCTCAACAACCGCACCTCTGCTCTTGCGCCATCTTGTTTGAAGGATCTCCACAGGCACCGCCAAATCGTCAGTGCAAACTGGAAGCACGGGTGTAACAACCGTACCTGGGAGAAGGGCTTGGCGGAGTTGCGAAACATTGAACACGGGATGCACCGTTGAAGAAGTCGGCAGTTGGAGTTCATAAGCCACGTCGTTGATCTTGCGGACGATCGGAAACGGCCCGTAAAACTTGAACGACAGCTTGTGATTGACACGAGGGGCAATAGATGTTTGAATATATGGCTGCAGCTTCAAGTATACCTGATCACCCACTTGAAACATCCTGACTGGATGCTTCTTGTCCGCCTGGTGTTTCATGCACTGCCGAGCTCTGTTGAGGTGCTGCTGGATGAGGTCTTGAACTACTCGACGCTCCTCCAGCCATGACTGGAGTGAAGGCACAGATACAGTTGTTTCTTCTGTGAGACCCCAGTGCCTCGGCTCGTACTCGTACATCGCTTTGAACGGTGACATCCCAATAGCAGAGTGTGAAGAAGTGTTATACTAGAATTGGGCGAGAGGCACCCAGAAGCTCCATCGTCTTGGGCATGCGTGTGCAAAGCAGCGAAGGAAAGTCTCCAGGCATTGATTAACTCGCTGGGTTTGGTCGTCAGTTTGCGGGTGATTAGCTGTACTCATCCTCAATTCCATGCCTGCATACCGGAACCGCTCTCGCCAAAAGTGGCTGGTGAAAACCGGGTCGCGGTCAGAGACAATAGCACCTGGGAACCCATGAAGCTAGTAAATTTGTGACATGTAGAGCTGGGCCACCATTGCTGCCATGTAGGGATGTGCCAGAGGTAAAAAGTGAGCAAAGCGAGTCTGCATATCCACCAGAACCCACAAACAGTTGTATCGTCCCGACTCGGGTAGGCCATCAATAAAGTCCATTGTTATAAGCTCCCAAGGCTGCGAAGGAATTGGTAATGGTGTGAGGAGTCCTGGTGCGGCTGCGCGGTTCGGTTTGGCCTGTTGACAGGTAGGGCAGCAGGCAACGTATTGCTTGATATGGATCTTCATCTTGGGCCATGCAAATAGCCGACGCACATGCCTGTATGTCACTGGGAACCCCGAGTGACCACCGAGAGCGCTGTCGTGGAAGGCCAAGATGATGCGTTGCTGAAGAGCAGTTGATCCTCCAAGCCAATGCAATCTCGAAAGCGAAAGACGCCTTGGTGTAGACTGAATCTCTTCTTGGGGTCAGGTCAAATGGATAGCTGCTTCAGCAGTTTATGTGCGTGAGGGTTAGCATTGTAGCTTTTGACAACATCTTCCAACTAAGCTGGCCGGCACGAAGCGATGGCAGACAACATTTCCTGTGGCCCTACTCGAGAGAGAGCATCGGCCGCTGAATTGTCAGAAACCTTCTTGTATTTGATATAGTAGCGCAACCCCAAGAGCTTTGTGAAGGCCTTTTGTTGCCATGGTGTGGTCACCCTCTGCTCCTCCAAATGCACGAGACTGCGTTGATCGGTGAGGATCAGAAATTCAGTGTGTTGCAGATAAGGTCTCCATTGGTCCACTGCGACAAGTATCGCCAGATAATCTTTCTCGTATGCTGACAGCCCTTGGTACCTTGGGCAGAGGGCTTTGCTCATAAACATGATTGGGTGGCCATGTTGCTGAAGTACTACTCCCACTCCTTTGTCACTGGCGTCCGTGTCAATCACGAACTGCTGAGAGAAATCAGGCAAGGAGAGGACTGGGGCTGTGATCAGCTGATTCTTCAAGGCCTGGAAGGCTTGTTCCGTGAAAGAAGTCCAGACAAAAGGCACTCCTTTCTTGAGCAGGTTGAACAGGGGTCGAGCCAGCATTCCAAAGTGTCTGATAAAGCGCCTGTAGTAACCTGCAAGGCCGAGGAACTCTCCGACTTTATTGACATTGATTGGTGTTGGCCACTCCGCCACTGCCTTAACCTTGTTTGGTTCCGTAGCCACTCCTTTTGAATTGATGACGTGCCCCAGATATATGTGCTATTATTGGCCGAACGCACACTTGCTAAGTTTGACTTTACATTGATCCCGGCGCAACAGAGCTAAGACCTGTTGAAGATGCTCCTTGTCTTCCTCGAGTGTGTGACTGAAAATGAGGATGTCGTCGAAGAACATCAACACACATTTCCTGTTGACTGGTTTCAGAGTTGTGTAGACTGCTCTATTGAAAGTGGCTGGGCCCCCCGCTAGGCCGAACGATAATACTTTTAATTCGAACTGCCCGAAGTGGGTCTGCAATGCTGTTTTGACCCTGCTCGCAGGTCCAATTTAGAGAACCATTGGGCCCCTTGCAACTTATCCAATAATTCTTCGATTATCGGAACCGGGAACTTCGCCACACATGTGAGAGCGTTGAGTTGCCTGTAATCGACACACATCCTCCATGTGCCATCCTTTTTCTTAACCAAAATCACCGGAGACGAGAACGGGCTGTTGCTGGGTTGGATCACTCCCGATTTCAATAGTTCTACAACCTGTCGCTCGATCTCATCCTTTTGCTCTGTCTTGTGTCTGTATGCCCTGATGCTAAAAGGCTGAGCCCCCTGGTAGCAGCTGTATCTTGTGATTGCATGAGCTCTTTGGTGGCAGCCCTTCTGGTTCTCCAAAGACATCAACAAAATCATCCAGTACAGGTTGCAGACATTCAGGTATATGCTGTCCTTCGGTTTGGTCTTCAGATATAGGACATAGGTGCACAATATGACTGACGGCCTTGTTTTTGCATAGACTTTGGAGTTGCACTGCGTTGATGAGCAGGCAAGTCGACGATTCAGAGTCGTGTCCCTGCAGCTTGACTGTGCCCAACGGAGATTGGAACTCTAGTGACTTGGCACGCCAATCCACCATCATGGGACTATGGTGCTCCAGCTAGTCCATGCTGAGGATTGCGTCATAGGTGCCCAAGGCAAGCACCTTCAGATCGGTGCGAAAATCGTGCCCTTGAGTGCACCACTCACAAGCTGGAACCACCGCAGAACAGAGGAGTTCGCCCCCGTCCACCACGCGAACACGACAGGTGCGTGGAAGAGGGCACGTGCCAGACAGGTTCGCCGCAAGTTCTTGATCGATGAACGAGTTGGTGCTGCCGGAGTCCACCAACATGAGCACCTCACGGCCTTGAATCCAAGCGCGCAACTGGAATGCTTTGGCTGAGACGCCCCCGGACACCGCTGAGAGGGAGATAGCCATGACTGTGTCTTCAGGTGGTGGTAGCTGCATGTCCATGGTGTTGTCGATGCCGAAGACGTCCAGAAGTTCCTCGACGACGTGCAGTTGGACTGAAGTTGGGCAGACATGGTCGTGCCCCCACTTTTCGCCGCATTTGAAATACAGGCCGCGAGCGCGGCGATAGTCCCGCAGCGCCTTGAGCTTGGTGGACTCGACGCGTGCAGCGTCCGTGCCTCGTCGATTAGTCACGCCCGCTGCTGGCGCGGGTCGGCTCGGGGGTGGTGGGAGCGGCAGAGGAACCGCTGCTTTGGTTGCAACGTCAGGTGGCTTGGGCAGTGCCCCGAACGTGCCCCCAGCACCTCCTCTTGCAAGAGCGCCAATGAGCACACCGTGTCCAGGTCGGGTGGCCCCTGAACTAGCACCACAACTCAGATGTCGGTTCTCAAGCCCTCCACAAAACGAGTGAGAAAGTAGTAAGGATGAATAGAGTCAGAATACGAACTTAAGTGATTAATGATCATCTCAAATTTTTCAATGTAATCAGCTACTGAAGTGGTCTGGCGCAATGAATAAAATTGGCGAATCCGCATTTGGTGCCGATCCCGACCAAAACAGGTGCACAACAGAGAAGTAAATGCGTCCCAATCAAACTCAGACAGGCGCTTCTGAATTGTCTGCAGCCAAACTGATGCAATTCCAGAGAAGTTCAGCGCCGCCATGGGAACCCAAAACGCTGTATGAACACCGAACATGGAAAAATACTGTTCGCAAATGGTTTTCCAGAGGTTCGGATTCTCGCCCGTAAATTGAGGAAACGAGGTCGACGGGTGTGCTTGGCCCAATTCAGCGAGCATCTGGCTCGCATGAGCAAAAGGAGAGACCATGGATGGAGACAAGAGAGAATCGGAGTGACCGCTTGCCGGGAGCGGCGGCGGCGTCTGAAACGACACCGCCGATGGCCCCCGTGATATGTTGAAGATGTCGTGGCCATCGGGCACTCGCTGATGGGTTGCCGCGCCAAGCACGGGTCCAGTGTGGACTCCATGTGTCGCAGGCGGTTGTTGCTGCGGCTCTTGCGTCGAGGGTGGTTCTTCGCCCTCCTTGGGCGCTGTGGGCTGAGCGAGCTGCAGCACCGTCACCGCATCGCTCAGATCCGCCACCCGACGCTCTAGATCGGGCCGCCACTTGAGAACCTCGTCGATCTTGGCGGATGTCGCCTGCTGGGCCTTGGTTTGCGCGTCCATAGAGGCCTCGATTTTGGCCTCCAGCTTGGTGAGGAACGCGGACACACTTGGATCCATGGCTTCGAGATGCGCTCAGGCTTGATGTAGACTCCTGGTGTCCACGAGACGCGCCAGAACGCCGCGGGTAGGGTGGAGTTTGGGCTCTGATACGAGATGATAGGATCTCTCTCAGGGTATAGGGATTAGTAGCAATATCTTCGAGTATATGATCGATCTGGTTACAAGAATGGCAATGCGAGAACTAGTGTTCGAGGGAAAGGGGAAATTAGACGCCGCCGATTCGTTCGGTGATCCACTGGATACTCCTTCCTTCGAGAGTTGGGGCTTAAGTAGTTGCTGCGTGGACCTGGGCCGCTGTCACCCACTCCGGGCCCAACACCCGCTTGTTGGCCACGCGTGCACGCTTGGGCTGTGCACCGTGGGCTGGGCCAGCTTCAGGGGCACTGACATAAATGGTCTTGGCGTTCAGACGATCATTTCATACGACAAGAAGTACAACAAAGAAAACTAAGTTGAAGAATTTTCAACTAAAAGTTTCTTTGTTACACATCTGCAGGTTTCTTAGACAATTCTGTGTATGTGTGAGAAACCTGCATGTGAGGGAATCTTGTCATTTTCATTCACTCTCTGACTTTGCCTCGAGTCCGCTCGGTAAGATTTTGTAGCTGCATTGAGACCGACAAGTTTTCTTGTTGGTGGCGGCACTTTCAGCAGGCCGCTAAGGACTAGTTCGTCAAAGTGTCATGGTAAGTGTGCGCACCAGCAAGCTTCTGAACAGCGTAGGGCATGGAATCGAGATCATACAAACACAAAAACAAATAAGGGAAATGGCACACGTTTATCTGAGCATGATACATATTAGATATTTATTAAGGAATGCTTGATAACATTTTCTTAGCCCTTTTCCCCAGGGCTTACATCAAGTGAAATGCAGGGCAAAACGGGTGCCTAGGTGAGGCCTGGCTCATTCCAGGAGGAGCAGATGATGGTGCTGCTAGTGCTTAGCTGGAGTAGGAGCCATCATCCTCTATCTTCATGCTTGGAGGACCACCATCCTCGTCCTCCTTGTCGCTTTCGCTAGAGGAAGCGGTGTCGCTGCCGCTCAAGCTTTCCGCACAGCATTGCAGGCAAGCCCCTGAAGCCTTGAAGAACTTCACGCCAAGCGTGTCCGATTCGACCATCCTGAAGTGGAGAAGATGTCCTTGCCCCAAATAGCAATCATAGACGAAGGATTTCCACCAAAGCGTAAAATACATGATGCCATTGTCGGTGAATTTGATGGTCACCCAGACAGGGTCGTTGCAGCAACCAGGCACAAGCTGCACGGATGACTATCTTCCATCACCCGAGCAAAAGGGCGAGGGAGCCGCAACCGACCTGGCCGGTCGCGCAGCTTCATGATGAACTTGAGCGACGTTTTCTCCATGTGGCCTTCTACTGGGGGCGAACGACTGGAGGTGAAATGACAAGCGCCCCACCGTGGCCTCCCTGTCCCCAAGCACAGAGTCTCCCATGACCCCAAGTTACGTTCCCTCCTCGAGCACTGGTGCCGATCTCGACAGTTGTGGTCTGGACGCAGGCGTGGTGCCGAGGAGAAGCTCTTGCTGCGGCAACAGATGCGCGGACCTTTCCCCCTCGCCATGATGGAAGTGGATGGGGGGAAGACAGAAGAAGAAGATGGCAGTAGCTGGGGGATTGGAATGAGGAGAGGTGGATGAGCATCGTCCCCCCAGAGCCACCTCTTTATAGGAGGGTGATGCAGGGGCTGGGTCTTCACCGTTTCAGGGTGACTGCCCTGTCCCGCCATTCCTGGACCTTGCGTTTCTAGCTAGGCACTTAACTCCAGCAACTACCCCACTTCGCTATTATAGCGCCCTACATCCCTTGGTCGGTCTGCCATTCCGACAACCGCCCATCTTTGCAAATCCTACGGCTCGCATGCAATGCGCGTCGTGAGGGCTGCTATAAAAGGAGAAGTGATGATAAAAGTGGCAGTTATTCTCTGCCACATGTGACCATACGCCTGTTTGGGCCAGGACCAACGACACCTCACATGTGTGCTCACCCCTGGTTTGTGTGCAGGCAGTAGTTGCCCACCCAACGACAGGATTAGCTGGAAGATGGCTAAGGATGGACACAGATCCGGGCTAACAATGAAGCAAATATGATCTCAGAAGACAGATATCATCACGACAAGAAATTCTGTAGCATTTGTCTCTGCTACGCGTCTGTGCATTGTTAGGGCCTATACCAACGATGCCTCGACAGAGCATCTGTCCCAGGCCTGGGGGCTCCTGTCAGTGTATAAAGCATGGGTACTTTATACCCCGACTTATGCACACACAGTAGCAGCTTCTCTGTTGGACAAGGCTTGCTGGAGATTGCCAAGAGACTAGGATTCAAGACCCAGTTGTTGAAGCTAACTGGGGAGAATAACAAGACGAAGTATCAAGATTAGCACCAAAATCAACCCTTGCCGGCAACGTCAAGCCGTTAAGGCGAAAGCCCGACAAGCTCCGTGGCCGGCAAGCTATCGCTAGCCACTAGCGCTCCACCTTATTGGGCATCCAGTCAGTAATCGATGACGTGTCGAGACAACAGGCGGCTAAGTGGTATTTGTCGCACACATGGCAGCATGCTGGTAGGCGATTTTCCATTAATGACACCCGTCTAGAAGGCGTGTCAATATAATAGGAGGTAGTTGGGCGAGATGGTAGCATTGTTTGCTATCTAATCAACATGTAATTATTGTTTTTCCACTATGGTAACCACTTAAGCTATAGAAGGAGGGCCAAGGCAATATTTACAGGGATCGACCCTTTGCACAACTTACATGCGTAGTTGCTCTCCCTCTGCTCCTTGCCTGGGAAGTGCTCCTTGTACTTGTGCTTACACACACAATAAACAAAGCAGGAGTAGGGTTTAACACCTCACGGTGGCCTGAACCTGGGTAAACCCCCTGTGCCTTCTGTTGATTCTGGTCTCTCCATTAGTGCATCTACCTAGCTGAACCACAAAGGGGCTTGATGGCCCCGTAGATGGTCATCCCACCACGACGCTGTCACTCACGGAACCCACTATAAGCGAATTGTGAACGTATTGCAACACCCTATAGTGGTAATCCCAACATGCGCAACAAGGAGGGCACAGCAGGACAACGCCAAAATAAAACAAGCAACTCAAACCAATCGCGATCATCAATCAAGCCATAGGACAAAATGAGTCTACTCAAACATCATAGGATTGCCACACATCATTGGATAATAATATATAGCATTAATAACCATGTTTAATTAGAGATTACAACAGGCAGAAGAGGTGTTACACCACTGCATAAAGGGGGAGAGTGTGTTGGTGGTCACGGCAGGGAAGTTGTTGGTGTAGATCACCTTCACGATGGTTGCCCCGGCGGCACGCCAGCGCCACCAGGAGAGAGGGGGAGAGATCCCCCTCCTTATTATTCTTCCTTGGTCTCCCACAAGATGGTAAGAGATTTTCCCCTCTGGTCCATGGCTGCCATGGCTCCTGGAGGACATGAGCAAGTTTGGATCTCTCTCTGTCTTCTCTTTTGTTTCGCGTTCCTGATTTATGGCTGAATATCGTTTCTTAAATTCGTGGATATCCGTAACTCTGATTGGCTAAAGTTTTGAGGGGATTTTTATCCGGATATTAGCTTTCTTGCGGCCGAAGGACACCTCCAACTGACTTACAAGGGCGCCACAAGCCCTCTAGGCGCGCCTAGGGTAGGAGGGTGTGCCCTTGAGCAAGCTTTTAAATCTCGGCTGATACGACCCATATATAGGGCGATATATCACTTTTGGGGCTCTACTAGTATGAACATAATACATCATTTTGTAAATATCATTTTCAAACATCTCATCCGATATGGACCAAAATATCGATTGGTATGGCCGATATCTACTCAGATATGTTCACCGATCAAGATAGATACGTAGATTACATCAATTCTTTATCTGAAAGCAGTGAAATAAGATCATGCATTTACAAATTCATCATATATTATCAAAGTCATACACAATGTTTGTACGAAGGCATATATATCGTATTGTTTTTAACCATAAAGTAAGGATGTTGTGAATCACTCCTTACTAGTTTCTTAAGTACCAAGTTAATGAACTAGGAATTTATAAGTGTTATGTTAAAGCATTGACATGATACATCTTGTTTTACTAAATATACATGTTTTGAACAAGAATAGTGAAAAAACTAGACATGATATCTCCGATATATCTACATATCGTCTGATATATCACCCAATATCCGGCATCTGATATATCAAAGCCAAACCAATACGAACACGATATCCGATATTTCGAAGCTTGCCCTTGAGCTTGTGGGCCCCGCAAGCATCGTATCACATTGATTCTTTTTGCCCAAAAATCACATGTATTCTAAAATAAATTTCCATAATTTTTTATCGCGTATGGACTTTGTTTGATTTGGATTTTCTGCGAAACAATAAACATGCAACAAATAGGAATTGATACTAGGCATTGGATCAATATATTAATCCCAAAAATAATATAAAATGTTGCCAAAAGCATGTGAAATTTGTAGAATATTGGCATGGAACAATAAAAAATTATAGATACGATGGAGGCGTATCAACATCCCCAAACCTAATTCCTGCTCGTCCTCGAGTAGGTAAATGATAAAAAGATAATTTTGTATGTTGAATGCTACCTAGAATAATCTTGATCATATAATATACTCATGGCATCAATATTAAGATACGAGTGATTCAAAGCAATATTCTATAATTTGATATAAATACATCAATACTCAGACATACCAACAAACAATGATGCCTTTCAAAATAAAAATGCTAAACAACGATATCCCTACAAAATCATATAATCTCCTCATGCTCCATCTTCTTAACACAAAGTATTAATCATGCACAAGCCTCATGACAAGCCGAGTGTCAGATTCAGGGCTCCGCAGACCCAAGAAGGTTCGAACTCTGGGCCGTGTGCGAAGATCTCAACCAGCTCAAGCCTCAAGCTCACCACCGCATGGCCAAGCCTTGTCGAGTTCGTGCAAGTGGGGGAGAAGATGAGCATGGAAGTTTATCCAGGTTCTGGCCACCTTGCGGTGTAAAACCCTACTCCTTATTTATGGTGGATTAGTCTCACGAGGAGTTGATAACCCACAAGTGTAGGGGATCAATTGTAGCCTCTTTCGATAAGTAAGAGTGTCGAACCCAATGAGGAGCTAAAGGTAGAACAAATATTCCCTCAAGTTCTATCGACCACCGATACAACTCTACGCACCATTAACGTTCGCTTTACCTAAAACAAGTACGAAACTAGAAGTACTTTGTACGTGTTGTTGGATAGTTTTGCAAGATAATAAAGAGCACATAAATAAAAAGTAGGGGCTGTTTAGATAAAGACACAACTAAGTTAGTTTTAGTAGAGAGCTTTTTGTCACGAGAAAGTTATTTGTCCCTATGCGATCGATAACTAGACCGGTAATCACTATTGCAATTTTATTTGAGGGAGAGGCATAAGCAAACATAATTTCCCTTCTGGGATCATATGCACTTATGATTGGAACTCTAGCAAGCATCCGCAACTACTAAAGATCATTAAGGTAAAACCGAACCATAGCATTAAAGCATCAAGTCCCCTTTATCCCATACGCCACAACCCCCTTACTCGCGTTTATGCTTCTGTCACTCAAGCAACCCACTATAAGTGAATCATGAACATATTGCAACACCCTACAGCGGGAATCCCTCACGCTTGCGCGACACAGAGGGCACAATAGGACAGCATCAATAAAAAAACATGCAACTCAAACCAATCATGATCATCAATTAACCCATAGGACAAAACGGATCTACTAAAACATCATAGGATATCCATACATCATTGGGGAATAATATATAGCGTTGAGAACCATGTTTAAGTAGAGATTACAGCGGGTAAAAGAGGGGTTACACCACTGCACAGAGGAGGGAAGAGTTGGTGATGAAGGTGGTGAAGTTGTTGGTGTAGATCGCGGTGATGATGATGGCCCCTGGCGGCATTCCGGCACCACCGGAAGCAAGGGGGAGAGAGCCCCCCTTCTTATTCTTCTTCCTTGACCTTCTCCCTAGATGGGAGAAGGGTTTCCCCTCTGGTCCTTGGCTCCCATGGCGTGGGAGGGGCGAGAGCCCCTCCGATATTGGATCTGTCTGTCTGTCTCTCTCTGTTTCTGCGCTCCCTGATTCTGCCTTTTCACCGTTTCTTATATATCTGGAGATCCGTAACTCCGATTCGATTGAAACCTTCGCCCAGATTTTTCTCTGAAAATTAGCTTTCTTGCAGCAAAATAAGAGCATCAACCGCCTTATGGGCTGCCCACGAGGGTCATCGGCGCGCCTGCCCCCCTAGGGCGCGCCCCTGCCTCGTGCCCCCTGGGGAATCGTCTCGCGTTGGTTTTCCTTCCCAAAAATCATAAATATTCCAAAAATGATCTCCGTCCGTTTTTATCCCATTTGGACTCCGTTTAATATTGGGTTTCTGCGAAACATAAAACATGCAACAAACAGGAACTGACATTGGGCACTGGATCAATATGTTAGTCCCAAAAATAATATAAAAAGTTGCCAAAAGTATATGAAATTTGTAGGATATTGGCATGGAACAATTAAAAATTATAGATACGATGGAGACGTATCAGGAGGTCGGGGATGAACTAGTACAGTGGGTGAGTAGCCTCATGAGGGTCCGGGTAGTGAAAATAGAGTGGATCCAATCTGGGGCTCCCTTTCTACGGTGGTGGATACCATATACTTATAGTGGCCTTGGTCCTCTTCCCTCAAAACATAGGCGAGAAGGGATCCCATAACGGCCAATTCGAAAGGGGACAAGAAGTACATCTAATCCTGACGAAAGGTGGTCTTTGCCTGCAAAGCTTCTAGTCATGATGTGGAGGTGGGTTAGCGATGAAATCCGTCCTGCCGAGCTCGTGGTCTTGGTCTCGTTGCACCGGAATGGAAATCTTTGGGGGATTCCTTGGGAACCCGCATGTGTCCATGCCTCCTTAGCACCTAAGAAGAAACTTTCTCCCTTGCGACCGCTGGCGCCCTCCTGGCCCTGGTCGTCATGGCTCACATCATCACAGCCTCGTGAGGCCGGGTACCTGCATAGGAATCTCCACTCCTCGGAAGGTAGGCTCGGGGAGATGCTCCCTCGGGAGGTCTTGGCGTCGTTCTCCTCACGAGGCCAGGGCCTTGGCGAGGGTCTTGACTTGGGGGGTCTTTCAGTTGGGCCATACCAGGCCGTCAAAGGAGCCACGCCATGGTCCGTAGGTAGGCAGATATGGGTACCCCCGATCCCAGCATGTCGATGGTAGCCCCCGGGCCCAAGGCATGCTCGTGCTGGCTTCGAGGCAAAGTCAAGGAGAGTAGGCTGAAGTGCTGCGGGCCCCAATCGCCTGTGGGTCAGGCTAGACGCGTAGTGCACGACGGGACACAGCATCTCCACTCCCCCATGTCACCTCGGCAACTGCCCAAGCTGACAAAATGCCTGGCGCCCGCCGCGAAATCATCATAGTCCCGCGGAGCACCCGTCTTCTGCACCTTCCATCCCATGCAAACTCGCACCTTCCCGGCCGGATTGCGCCTACTTCATCTCACCATGTCACCAAGGCTCCCAAGAGGAACACGGGCAAGGTTTCGCCGGCGACGAGTCACCCGGTGGTGCCGGACCCCGTGCTGGGCCCGTCCACCATGCTCAGTCTGGAGGGGCTAGACAAGGTTAGCTGGTGATCGCCATTGATTCCAACTGGTGGGAGGCGACGAAGATCTGGCCTGCCTCCAGGTCCGCTGTCGACCTGTAAGTCACCAACATCTCCCTTCATCTTCATGCCATCTTTGCTGGCCTGTTGCCGCTATTCTCGAATTTCTTCAACGCCATGCTCACTCATTACCAGGTCCACGCATTGCATCTTTGTAACGCCCCGGATTCGATGCGCCAGGTGTCTTCCAGTATTCTCCGTCGTTTCCATGTCGTTTGCTTGCGTGTTGCATTTTATCATGTCATCATGTGCATCTCTTTTTGCATACGTGTTCGTTTCATGCATCCAAGCATTTTCCCCGTTGTCCGTTTTGCAATCCGGCACTCCTATGTCCTCCGGTGCCCCCCTTTTACCTCTTTTCGTGTGCGGGTGTTAAACATTATTGGAATGGCCCGTGATTTTCCAAGCGGCCTTGGTGTAGCACCGGTAGACCGCCTGTCAAGTTTCGTGCCATTTGGAGGTCGTTTGATACTCCAACGGTTAACCGCGTACCCCGAAACCCCTTTTTCTCTTCATAACATCCCTTAAACCCATCCAAACCCCCTCCATGCTCTCGGTCGTTCGATCACGATCGTGTGGGCGAAAACCGCACTCCATTTGGAGTCTCCTAGCTCCCTCTACCTATTTAAACACCTCCCCTCCGAAATTCGGGCGAAACCCTAGTCTACTCCTCCCTCTCGCCCGGCGGACATATCCGCCCGCCGCCGACGAAACCTGTCGCCGCGCCCGCACCAATCAGACGCCGGCCATCCTCGTGAACCGCGCCGCCGTTGACTTTCCCCTCGAGGTGGTGAAAATCTGCTAAGTCCCTGAGATATTTGCATATTTTAGCTCATGTTCATAGCATCATAACTCCGCATTTGTGGCTCCGTTTTGGGCGTGTAGCATATCAAATTGTTCGCCTCAACGAGTAATTCATTTCATTCCATTGCATCATGTTCATTTGAGTCAATATTGATGCCTGAATCATCGTTGCAAGAGTGCTAGTTGATGTTAATCTGCTGAAACTGTTATAACTTCATGATTTGTCATTTTTGTTGCATTTGATGTGTGCCTCCTATGAGCATGAGCTCTACATGTGTTTTGTACTACATCATGCCATCTTTACAGTGGTGCCATCCATGTATTTTTGTGAGTCTTGTACTGAGTGCATCGAGCTCGTGAAGTGGAGTACTTGCAGTTACTGTTTTGCTAGGCTGAATCTGTTATATTGTGATGCTATGTAAACCTGCTGCTACTAGTCATTCTATGCATAATCCGGAGATGTTCACTAAGAATGTTTTGTTATACATGTCAAGCTCTATCCATTAATGCCCCTGGCTGCATTTATAGCCTGCTGTAGCTTGTTGTTATCTTGCCCTAAAAACTGCTAACTAATGTTGCTGTCAGCCTGTTAACATTAAGTTCAATGTTGCCATGATTGTTGTTAGTGATCCATGCACCCTATGAACTTTCTCTTGCCATGTTTAGCTTCATAAACATGTATTCTTACTGTTGAATGCCTTGCCATGCCATGTTTTGCTCTGTGGTGAGTGGTTCAAGCTCACCAACATGTCTACTTATTGTTGTTCCTACCATGTATGAATCTGTCATATAACTTGCCACGTTTACATGGGTGCCATCATATTTTCTGTGTCCTTTTGTCTCATGGTCAGTAAGGGACTTTTGTTCTATGCAATTAGTAGATTCATGGCATGCCTTTGTTTACCATGATAAGTTTCTGTAACATGTCGTTTGATAGCTCTAAACATTGCAACCTGATGTTATTTCTGCCAAGTCTGAAACTGTTATAATTTGCAATCTTGCCGTGTCCTTTTGAGCATGTTCTAGTGGTTTCTGGAGTTAGCTCAGTGCTCATGTTTTGTCATGCTTTGCCTGTACATCATGCCCATTCCTTTTGTTCTTATGTTCGGGTGCTGTAGCATAGTGTTTTGATGCTTTCAAGATACCTAGTTGCTATTATGGACAGTTTGTTGTCATACCTTGTATGGAGTGCATGTGTTGAACCGTTGCTCCGTTTTGAGTGTGCTCCATATGAAACTTGCTTGATTTTGCATGTAGTTTCATATTCTCATGTTGCATCCTTGTTTTGAGGTGTTTGCTTGATGTTTGTATGCATTTTGCATCAATGCCATGCTTATCTTGGTTTGCTCATATCTTCTTGGTCGTTGCTCCGAATTAAATGAACTTTATATGTAACTTGACTAGAATTTCGTGTAGATCATCTTGGTGCATCTTAACGTGCTGTTTAACAACTTGAACATAAGGTTTATTCAGTTCTGGACCAATTCCTAAATTTGCATATGGGGACTTACCGGAATTGTTATATGTTGTTTCCGACCTCATTTAAACTTGTCTTGATGTGTGGTTCTTGTTTACATCATCTCTTACCATGAGTAGCTCCATGTAGCTTTGTCATGAATCATGCTTGGTTGTGCATCATGTCTTGTTTATGTGTGGTGTGTTTACCATGTTGTGTGCTTCTTCTCGATAGTTCCCGTTTTCGTTGCGATCGTGAGGATACGTTCGTCTACGCTTGGTTCTTTTTCGTGGTGGGATTTCAGGCAAGATGACCGCTACCCTGGATCTCCCTACTATCATTGCTATGCTAGTTGCTTCTTTCTATCTCTTTGCTGCGCTTCCTATAACTTGTTCTTCAATCCTCCCAAATTGCCATGAACCTCTAACCTTTGACACCCTTCCTAGCAAACCGTTGTTTGGCTATGTTACCGCTTTGCTCAGCCCCTCTTATAGCATTGTTAGTTGTAGGTGAAGTTGAAGATTGCTCCATGGTGGACAGGGTTATGTTGGGATATCACAATATCTCTTATATTATTAATGCATCTATATACTTGGTAAAGGATGGAAGGCTAGGCCTTATGTCTGGTGTTTTGTTCCACTCTTGCCGCCCTAGTTTCCGTCATACCGGTGTTATGTTCCCGGATTTTGTGTTCCTTATGCGGTCGGGTGATTTATGGGACCCCTTGATAGTTCGCTTTGAATAAAACTCCTCCAGCAAGGCCCAACCTTGGTTTTACCATTTGCCTCACCTAGCCCTTTTTCCCTTGGGTTTCCGGAGCCTGAGGGTCATCTTTATTTTAGCCCCCCCGGGCCAGTGCTTCTCTAAGTGCTGGTCCAAACCGAGCAACCTGCGGGGCCACCTCGGGGCAACTTGAGGGTTGGTTTTACTCGTAGCTTGAAGATTGCTCCTATCGGGATTGTCGGCGCATCGGGCGGCTTTGCTGGTCTTGTTTTACCATTGTCGAAATGTCTTGTAAACCGGGATTCCAAGACTGATCCGGTCTTCCTGGGAGAAGGTATATCCTTCGTTGACCGTGAGAGCTTATCATGGGCTAAGTTGGGACACCCCTGCAGGGTATGAACTTTTGAGAGCCGTGCCCGCGGTTATGTGGCAGATGGGAATTTGTTAATGTCTGGTTGTAGATAACTTGACACCAGATTCGAATTAAAATGCATCAACCGCGTGTGTAGCCGTGATGGTCTCTTTTCGTCAGATTCTGGGAAGTGAACACGGTCTTTGGGTTATGTTTGACGTAAGTAGGAGTTCAGGATCACCTCTTGATCATTGCTAGCTTCGCGACCGTTCCTTTGCTTCTCTTCTCGCTCTTATTTGCGTATGTTAGCCACCATACTTGCTTAGCCGATGCTGCAACCTCACCACTTTACCCCTTCCTTTCCCTTTAATCTTTGCTAGTCTTGATACCCATGGTAATGGGATTGCTGAGTCCTCGTGGCTCACAGATTACTACAACAACAGTTGCAGATGCAGGTTATGCGATGATGTTGATGCAAGAGCGATGTTTGCTTGTTTGGAGTTCTTCTCCTGCTTCTTCTTCGATCAGGGGATAGGTTCCAGGTCGGCAGCCTGGGCTAGTAGGGTGGATGTCGTTTGAGCTTCTATTTGTGTTTCATCCTTAGTCGGATGGTGCTCTTATGTATGATGATGTTGTATTCGTGTGGCTTTGTATGCCTTTTGTATGTATCCCCATCTATTATGTAGTGTTGATGTAATGATATCCACCTTGTAAAAGCGTATCAATATGCGGTTCTATCCTTGGTGGGACCTTCGAGTCTCTTTAGGATAGTATCGCATATTGGGTGTGACAAATTGGTATCAGAGCCTCGACCGACCCTAGGAGCCCCCTTGATTGATCGTGTAGTTTGGCCATTGTTGAGTCTAGAAGAAAACTATTTTCTGAGTCTAGTTATTGTTGGGGAACGTTGCAGAAAATTAAAATTTTTCCTACGGTTTCACCAAGATCCATCTATGAGTTCATCTAAGCAACGAGTGATAGGAGTGCATCTACATACCCTTGTAGATCGCGAGCGGAAGCGTTCAAGAGAACGGGGATGATGGAGTCGTACTCGCCGTGATCCAAAGCACCGATGACCAAGTGCTGAACGGACAGCACCTCCGCATTCAACACACATACGGAGCGGATGACGTCTCCTCGTTCTTGATCCAGCAAGCGGGAAGGAGAGGTTGAGGAAGAAGACTCCAGCAGCAGCACAACGGCGTGGTGGTGGTGGAGAAGCAGTACTCCGGCAGGGCTTCGCCAAGCAACTACGGGAGGAGGAAGAGGTGTAGCAGGGGGAGGGAGGCGCCAAGACTCAGGTGCGGCTGCCTCCTCCCCCTCCTTATATAGGCCCCAGTAGCGGCCCTAGAGATGGGATCTCTAGGGGGCGGCGCCCAAGGGGGTGGAGTGCCCCAAGGCAAGTGGAGGCGCCTCCCTAGGGTTCCTAACCCTAGGCGCCGAGGCCAGGGGCGCACCAGCCCACCAGGCTGGTCCCTCCCACTTCAGCCCACGGGCCCTCCGGATGGGTGGCCCCACCGGTGGACCACGGGACCCTTCCGTGGTCCCAGACATCTACCGGTGAACCGAAACTTTCCCGATGGCGAAACAGCACTTCCTATATATAAATCTTCACCTCCGGACTATTCCGAACTCCTCGTGATGTCCGGATCTCATCCGGGACTCGAACAACATTCAAGTAATCACATACAAGTCTTCCTAATAACCCTAGCGCCATCGAACCTTATGTGTAGACCCTACGGGTTCGGGAATCATGCGAACATGACCGAGACAGCTCTCCGCAAATAACCAACAGCGGGATCTGGATACCCATGTTGGCTCCCACATGTTCCACGATGATTTCATCGGATGAACCACGATGTCGAGGATTCGATCAACCCCGTATACAATTCCCTTTGTCAATCGGTACGTTACTTGCCCGAGACTCGATCGTCGGTATCCCAATACCTCGTTCAGTCTTGTTACCGGCAAGTCACTATACTCGTACCATAATGCATGATCCCGTGACCAAAAACTTGGTCACTTTGAGCTCATTATGATGATGCATTACCGAGTGGGCCAAAAGATACCTCTCCGTCATATAGAGTGACAAATCCTAGTCTCGATCCGTGTCAACCCAACAGACACTTTCGGAGATACCTGTAGTGCACCTTTATAGTCACCCAGTTACGTTGTGACGTTTGGTACACCCAAAGCACTCCTACGGTATCCGGGAGTTACACGATCTCATGGTCTAAGGAAAGGATACTTGACATTGGAAAAGCTCTAGCAAACGAACTACACGATCTTGTGCTATGCTTAGGATTGGGTCTTGTCCATCACATCATTCTCCTAATGATGTGATCCCGTTATCAACGACATCTGATGTCCATAGTCAGGAAACCATGACTATCTGTTGATCAACGAGCTAGTCAACTAGAGGCTTACTAGGGACATGTTATGGTCTATGTATTCACACGTGTATTACGATTTCCGGATAATACAATTATAGCATGAATAAAGACAATTATCATGAATAAGGAAATATAATAATAACCTTTTATTATTGCCTCTAGGGCATATTTCCAACAGTCTCCCACTTGCACTAGAGTCAATAATCTAGTTACATTGTGATGAATCGAATACCCATAGAGTTCTGGTGTTGATCATGTTTTGCTCGCGAGAGAGGTTTAGTCAATGGATCTGCGACATTCAGATCCGTATGTACTTTGCAAATATCTATGTCTCCATCTTGAACATTTTCACGGATGGAGTTGAAGCGACGCTTGATGTGCTCGGTCTTCTTGTGAAACCTGGGCTCCTTGGCAAGGGCAATAGCTCCGGTGTTGTCACAGAAGAGTTTGATCGCCCCGACGCATTGGGTATGACTCCTAGGTCGGTGATGAACTCCTTCACCCAAATTGCTTCATCGCTGCCTCCGAGGCTGCCATGTACTCCGCTTCACATGTAGATCCCGCCACGACGCTCGCTTGCGGCTGCACCAGCCATCGCTCCACCATTCAACATATACACGTATCCGGTTTGTGACTTAGAGTCATCCAGATCTGTGTCGAAGCTAGCGTCGACGTAACCCTTTACGACGAGCTCTTTGTCACCTCCATAAACGAGAAACATGTCCTTTGTCCTTTTCAGGTACTTCAGGATATTCTTGACCGCTGTCCAGTGTTCCTTGCCGGGATTACTTTGGTACCTTCCTACCAACCTTACGGCAATGTTTACATCAGGTCTGGTACACAGCATGGGATACATAATAGATCCTATGGCTGAAGCATAGGGGATGACACTCATCTATTCTTTATCTTTTGCCGTGGTCGGGCATTGAGCCGAGCTCAATCTCACACCTTGCAATACAGGCAAGAACCCTTTCTTGGACTGATTCATTTTGAACTTCTTCAAAATCTTATCAAGGTATGTGCTTTGTGAAAGACCTATGAGGCGTCTCGATCTATCCCTATAGATCTTGATGCCTAATATGTAAGCAGCTTCTCCAAGGTCCTTCATTGAAAAACACTTATTCAAGTAGGCCTTAATGCTGTCCAAAAGTTCTATATCATTTCCCATCAAGAGTATGTCATCTACATATAATATGAGAAATGCTACAGAGCTCCCACTCACTTTCTTGTAAACCCAGGCTTCTCCATAAGTCTGCATAAACCCAAACGCTTTGATCATCTCATCAAAGCGAATGTTCCAACTCCGAGATGCTTGCACCAGCCCATAAATGGATCGCTGGAGCTTGCATACTTTGTTAGTATTTTAGGATCAAGAAAACCTTCCGGCTGCATCATATACAGTTCTTCATTAAGATGTCCGTTAAGGAATGCCGTTTTGACATCCATCTTCCATATCTCATAATCATAGTGTGCGGCAATTGCTAACATGATTCGGACGGACTTCAGCTTCGCTACGGGAGAGAAAGTCTCATCGTAGTCAACCCCTTGAACTTGTCGATAACCCTTAGAGACAAGTCGAGCTTTATAGATGGTAACATTACCATCCGCGTCCGTCTTCTTCTTAAAGATCCATTTGTTTTCTATCGCTCGCCGATCATCGGGCAAGTTTGTCAAAGTCCATACTTTGTTTTCATACATGGATTCTATCTCAGATCGCATGGCTTCAAGCCATTTGTTGGAATCTGGGCCCGCCATCGCTTCTTCATAGTTCGAAGGTTCACCATTGTCTGACACATGATTTCCAGGATAGGGTTGCCATACCACTCTGGTGCGGAACGTGTCCTTGTGGACCTACGAAGTTCAGTAGAAACTTGATCCGAAGTACCATGATCATCATCATTATTTTCCTCTCAAGTTGGTGTAGGCATCACAGGAACATTTTCCTGAGCTGCACTACTTTCCTGTTCAAGAGGTAGTACTTCATCGAGTTCTACTTTCCTCCCACTTACTTCTTTCGAGAGAAACTCTTTTTCCAGAAAGGATCCGTTCTTGGCAACAAAGATCTTGCCCTCGGATCTTAAGTTGAAGGTATACCCAATTGTTTCCTTAGGGTATCCTATGAAGACGCATTTTTCCGACTTGGGTTCGAGCTTTTCAGGTTGAAGTTTCTTGACATAAGCATCGCATCCCCAAACTTTTAGAAACGACAACTTAGGTTTCTTCCCAAACCATAATTCATACGGTGTCATCTCAACGGACTTAGACGGTGCCCTATTTAAAGTGAATGTAGCTGTCTCTAGAGCGTATCCCCAAAATGATAGCGGTAAATCAGTAAGAGACATCATAGACCGCACCATATCAAACAGAGTGCGATTACGACGTTCGAACACACCGTTACGCTGAGGTGTTCCAGGCGGCGTGAGTTGTGAAACGATTCCACATTTCCTTAAGTGTGTAACAAATTCGTGACTTAAATATTTTCCTCCACGATCTGATCGTAGGAATTTTATCTTTCGGTCACGTTGATTCTCTACCTCATTCTGAAATTCCTCGAACTTTCCAAAGGTCTTAGACTTGTGTTTCATTAAGTAGACATACCCATATCTACTCAAGTCATCAGTGAGAGTGAGAACATAACGATATCCTCCGCGAGCCTCAACGCTCATTGGACCGCACACATCGGTATGTATGATTTCCAACAAGTTGGTTGCTCGCTCCATTATTCCGGAGAACGGGTCTTGGTCATATTGCCCATGAGGCATGGCTCGCATGTGTCAAACGATTCATAATCTAGAGACTCTAAAAGTCCATCAACATGGAGCTTCTTCATGCGGGCGGCAGTGCCACAAGTATGTGGGACTATTGTTATCAACTTTAAATCTTTTGGTATTCACACTATGAATATGTGTAATATTACGCTCGAGATTCATTAAGAATAAACCATTGACCATCGGGGCATGACCATAAAACATATCTCTCATATAAATAGAACAACCATTATTCTCGGATTTAAATGAGTAGCCATCTCGTATCAAACGAGATCAAGATACAATGTTCATGCTCAAACTTGGTACTAAATAACAATTATTAAGGCTTAAAACTAATCCCGTAGGTAAATCTAGAGGTAGCGTGCCGACGGAGATCACATCGACCTTGGAACCATTCCCAACGCGCATCGTCACCTCGTCCTTCGCTAGTCTCCGCTTATTCCGCAACTCCTGCTGTGAGTTACAAATATGAGCAACGACACCGGTATCAAATACCCAGGAGTTACTACGAGTACTGGTAAGGTACACATCAATTACATGTATATCAAATATACCTTTGGTGTTGCCGGCCTTCTTGTCCGCTAAGTATTTGGGGCAGTTCCGCTTCAAAGGACCCTTCCCTTGCAATAAAAGCACTCGGTCTCAGGCTTGGGTCCATTCTTTGACTTCTTCCCGGCAACTGGCTTACCGGGCACGGCAACATCCTTGCCGTCCTTCTTGAAGTTCTTCTTACCCTTGCCCATCTTGAACTTGGTGGTTTTATTGACCATCAACACTTGATGTTCTTTCTTGATTTCTACCTCTCACGACTTCAGCATTGAAAATACTTCAGAATAGTTTTCACCATCCCCGCATATTGTAGTTCATCACAAAGCTCTTGTAGCTTGGTGGGAGCGATCAAGGATTCTGTCATTGACCGCCTCCTCAGGAGGTTAATGTCCAGTGGGACAGACGGTTGTGCAACCTGGACATTTTGAGTATGTGCTCACTGACAGAACTATTTTCCTCCATCTTACAACTATAGAACTTGTCGGAGACTTCATATCTCTCGACCCGGGCATGAGCTTGGAAAACCATTTTCAGCTCCTCGAACATCTCATATGCTCCGTGTTTCTCAAAACGCTTTTGGAGCCCCGGTTCTAGGCTGTAAAGCATGCCGCACTGAATGAGGGAGTAATCATTAGCACGTAACTGCCAAGCGTTCATAACATCTTGGTTCTCTGGGATGGGTGCTTCACCTAGCGGTCCATCTAGGACATATGCTTTCTTGGCAACTATGAGGATGATCCTCAGGTTCCGGACCCAGTCCGTATAGTTGCTGCCATCATCTTTCAGCTTGGTTTTCTCTAGGAACACATTGAAGTTCATGTTGACATGAGCGTTGGCCATTTGATCTACAAGACATATTTGCAAAGGTTTTAGACTAAAGTTCATGATAATTAAGTTCACCTAATCAAATTATTTAATGAACTCCCACTCAGATTAGACATCCCTCTACTCATCTAAGTGTTACACAATCCGAGTCGACTAGGCCGTGTCCGATCATCACGTGAGATGGACTAGTCATCATCGGTGAACATCTCCATGTTGATCGTATCTTCCATACGACTCATGTTCGATCTTTCGGTCTCTGTGTTCCGAGGCCATGTCTGTACATGCTAGGCTCGTCAAGTTAACCCTAAGTGTTTTTGCATGTGTAAAACTGTCTTACACCCGTTGTATGTGAACGTAAGAATCTATCACACCCGATCATCACGTGGTACTTCGAAACGACGAAGTTTAGCAACGGCCCACAGTTAGGGGAGAACACTTTCTTGAAATTGTTATAAGGGATCATCTTATTTACTACCGTCGTTCTAAGTAAACAAGATGCATAAACATAATAAACATCACATGCAATTATATAGTAGTGACAAGATATGGCCAATATCATATAGCTCCTTTGATCTCCATCTTCGGGGCTCCATGATCATCTTCGTCACCGGCATGACACCATGATCTCCATCATCATGATCTCCATCATCGTGTCTTCATGAAGTTGTCACGCCAACGACTACTTCTACTTCTATTGCTAACGCGTTTAGCAATAAAGTAAAGTAATTTACATCGCGTTCTTCAATGACACGCAGGTCATACAAAAAATAAAGACAAATCCTATGGCTCCTGCCGGTTGTCATACTCATCGACATGCAAGTCGTGATTCCTATTACAAGAACATGATCTCATACATCACAATATATCATTCATCATTCATCACAACTTTTGGCCATATCACATCACAAGACCTTGCTGCAAAAACAAGTTAGACGTCCTCTAATTGTTGTTGCAAGTTTTACGTGGCTTCTATAGGTGATCTAGCAAGAACGTTTTCTTACCTACGTTAAAGCCACAACGTGATTTGTCAACTTCTATTTACCCTTCATAAGGACCCTTTTCGTTGAATCCGCTCCAACTAAAGTGGGAGAGACAGACACCCGCTAGCCACCTTATGCAACTTGTGCATGTCAGTCGGTGGAACCTGTCTCACGTAAGTGTACGTGTAAGGTCGGTCCGGGTCGCTTCATCCCACAATACCGCTGAAGCAAAATAAGACTAGTAGCGGCAAGAAAGTTGACAACATCTACGCCCACAACAAAATTGTGTTCTACTCGTGCAATAGAGAACTACGCATAGACCTAGCTCATGATGCCACTGTTGGGGAACGTTGCAGAAAATTAAAAATTTTCCTACGGTTTCACCAAGATCCATCTATGAGTTCATCTAAGAAACTAGTGATAGGAGTGCATCTACATACCCTTGTAGATCGCGAGCGGAAGCGTTCAAGAGAACGGGGATGATGGAGTCGTACTCGCCGTGATCCAAATCACCGATGACCAAGTGCTGAACGGACAGCACCTCCGCGTTCAACACACGTACGGAGCGGATGACGTCTCCTCCTTTTTGATCCAGCAAGGGGGAAGGAGAGGTTGAGGAAGAAGACTCCAGCAGCAGCACGACGGCGTGGTGGTGGTGGAGAAGCGATACTCGGCAGGCTTCGCCAAGCAATCATGGAGGAGGAAGAGGTGTAGCAGGGGAGGAGGCGCCAAGACTCGGGGTGCGGTTGCCTCCTCCCCTCCTTTATATAGGCCACTGGGGTAGCCGGCCCTAGAGATGGGATCTCTAGGGGGCGGCGGCCAAGGGGGGTGGAGTGCCCCCCAAGGCAAGTGGAGGCGCCCCCTCCCCTAGGGTTCCCAACCCTAGGCGCAGACTGGCCCAGGGGGGGCGCACCAGCCCACCAGGGGCTGGTCCCCTCCCCACTTCAGCCCACGGGGCCCTTCGGGCTGGGTGGCCCCACCCGGTGGACCCCCGGGACCCTTCCGGTGGTCCCGGTACAATACCGGGTGACCTCGAAACTTACCCGATGGCCGAAACAGCACTTCCTATATATAAATCTTCACCTCCGGACTATTCCGGAACTCTTCGTGACGTACGGGATCTCATCCGGGACTCCGACAACATTCGGTAATCACATACAAGTCTTCCTAGTAACCCTAGCGTCACCGAACCTTAAGTGTGTAGACCCTACGGGTTCGGGAATCATGCAGACATGACCGAGACAGCTCTCCGGCCAATAACCAACAGAGGGGTCTGGATACCCATGTTGGCTCCCACATGTTCCACGATGATTTCATCGGATGAACCATGACGTCGAGGATTAGATCAACCCCGTATACAATTCCCTTTGTCAATCGGTACGTTACTTGCCCGAGACTCGATCGTCGGTATCCCAATACCTCGTTCAGTCTCGTTACCGGCACGTCACTATACTCGTACCGTAATGCATGATCCCGTGACCAAACACTTGGTCACTTTGAGCTCATTATGATGATGCATTAGCGAGTGGGCCCAGAGATACCTCTCCGTCATACGCAGTGACAAATCCCAGTCTCGATCCGTGTCAACCCAACAGACACTTTCGGACATACCTGTAGTGCACCTTTATAGTCACCCAGTTACGTTGTGACCTTTTGTACACCCAAAGCACTCCTACGGTATCAGGGAGTTACATGAGCTCATGGTCTAAGGAAAGGATACTTGACATTGGAAAAGCTCTAGCAAACGAACTACACGATCTTGTGCTATGCTTAGGATTGGGTCTTGTCCATCACATCATTCTCCTAATGATGTGATCCCATTATCAACGACATCTGATGTCCATAGTCAGGAAACCATGACTATTTGTTGATCAACGAGCTAATAAACTAGAGGCTTACTAGGGACATGTTATGGTCTATGTATTCACACGTGTTTTACGATTTCCGGATAATACAGTTATAGCATGAATAAAGAAAATTATCATGAATAAGGAAATATAATAATAACCTTTTATTATTGCCTCTAGGGCATATTTCCAACAGTTATATCGGAGAGTAGGAATTATTTTTACTCCTCAGCTCCCTTCGTTGCTCTGGTGAGGAATCTTGACGTAGGTGTTTTGAATTACTCCTCTTCCCATTAAAATTTTTCTTTAGGTTCACGCAGTTGGTTTTCCGATCGTTGTTCCTCAGCTCTTTTCATCCGGTGCTTTTCTCGTCAAGTTGACTCAAGCCGCTTCATCTTTGCCAAGTTCAATCCTCGGCTCTTTTCGATCGATGTTGTTTCCCTGTCCGAAGTTGTCCTTGTTTTTCCCACCCGCCCTCCCTTCTTCTTCTTGAATCCGGAGTCCGTAACCGAGTATCCATCCTACTCGTGTGAAGTCTTTGCTTTCTTTCCTCAATGATTTCAACCGATGATTTCCCTTCAAGTTATTCGTCGGTTTCCCCTTCCAAGTTGCCTTTGTTTTCCCCGCCCTCCCACCCTTTTTCTTCCCAGAGTCTGAGTCTCTTTCGACCATCAATTTCATTCGTGTGGAGCCTCTTCAGTCTTTCGTCAATTGTTTCAACCGGTGAACTCTCTTTTGTTTGACATTCTTCATCTTTTTTCCAGTGGACTCAATTCAAGTTTTTTCAGGTGATTATATTCTTTCCCTCGACTCAAGTGTTTCCTTTTACTCGTTTTCCTCTCGCCATTCAATCATTCCGGAGTTCGGAAGACAGTTCAGGAGATTCGTCTGTGTTCCAATTAATTCAAGGTTGTCACCTCATTCAAATATTTCAATTGTTCCGGTGCATCATCTATCAGTTCAACATCCCTTTTCCAATGGTGTTTTTCTCTTCAGTGGGCCCTAACCCACAGGTTTTTTCCCAGGATCTTACCTGACTCTTCTAATTTCCCGGAGCTATTCTCAAATCTTTTCGAAGTTTGACGTAAGTATGAATTTCATCAGTCAGATGTCTCTCCAAGATCAATTGCAAATCATTTTCATTGTTGCCTCAACCTCTTCGCTTTTTCATTCTTCTGGAGTATCTCAGTAATTTTGGTGTTGTTTCTCGTCGTCATTCTTAACATTTGAAGACCGAAGAAGAGTTTTCCTCTCAATCTTGTCCGTTCTCTCGAAATTTCGTGGTTCTAGCTTCATGTTATCCTCTCATATTATTCCGTTTGTCAGATATTCTTTCTTACCCATCCGGAGTATGTCAGGAGTTGTTTTTCCATTTCTTTTCACCGAAGGCCATCATTCCAGTTATCGTTCTCTATTTATCCCGGTGCTTCGTTCAAGTGTTCTTTAATCAGCTCTTTATCTCTTCGTTCTTTTGCATCTAAATCCCATCAAGCATATTTGTTCTTCTAATTCTTCCTGGTGATTAAGTCTCTTTCATCAGTCATTTTTCGAATCCTCATGGTGGTTCGTTCAAGATTGTTTTCTTTGGTTATCATATTAATCCATTTGTTCTTTTCAATCCTACCAGTGGTTCATGAAGACCTTCTCAAGTTTGCGATATGTCACTTCTCAATTCTTTTTCAAGAAGAATAAGTAGTATGCAATCAATTTAATTTGATGAAGGATAAGCATACAATAAATCTTATTCTTATTTCCTCAAGGTGATTAATCCCTTCCTCCGGAGTTTGTTCTTGATGAATAAATTCTAGTTCCAAGTGTTTTCATCTTTTCTCTTTCGGAGTTCAAATTTCCTCGGCCATTTCGTCGGAACCTCCATTTGAATCATCGCAAGGCTTGAATCTTTATTCTTTCCATCCTTGAACTCTATCTCATCATCTTTTGTTACCGGAGTTCTTCATGGTGGTTCTTCATTATTTAATTCATTTTTTTTCAAGTGTTCATCAAGATTTTGTTGGAGGAGTTCAAGTATCCTTTCTTCTTGAGTCTCAAAGTGTAATTAAATCTCCGTATTCTTTGAAGTGGAGTTTTACATTTCCTTCGTTCTTCTAAGCTATCCAATCATTTTCCGCTTGTGGTTGGCGATCACCTCATAATTTTGAGATGTTATCCATAAGTCCACGGCAAGCTTATTCTTTGCGTGGTTGATTTTCTCAACAACTCCGTTCAATTCCTCCTTCTAAGGATGCTCGCTATTTCATTTGTGGCACAAGTTGTCATTTTCTTCTCCGTTCTTTTCTTTCCACTATTTCAATTCTTTCCGGAGGTTTTGTGTCATGGCTTTATCAAGTATCATTTTCATCCTCTCAAGCTTGTGTTCTATTCCTCCATGTTTCAGCCGGAGTGCTGCCTAAATCCTTTCAGTCTTATTCGTTTCTTATCTCGTTCTAACCGGAGTGGTTTCATAGTCTATCTGATTCCGTGAGCTTACGATTCTCGTCATTATCGTCGTTCCTCTCTTCTTCTCGAGTGCCCTCGATTCTTTGCTTCTTCTCTTGAGTTCTTGTTTCACCTCATCCCTTCTCCCTTTCGTCTCGGTCCTAAGATCTCGGGACGAGATCTCTTGTTAGTGGAGAGTGTTGTAACGCCCCGGATTTGATGCGCCAGGTGTCTTCCAGTATTCGCCATCGTTGCCATGTCGTTTGCTTGCGTGTTGCATTTTATCATGTCATCATGTGCATCTCTTTTTGCATACGTGTTCGTTTCATGCATCCGAGCTTTTTCCCCGTTGTCCGTTTTGCAATCCGGCACTCCTATGTCCTCCGGCGCCCCCCTTTTACCTCTTTTCGTGTGCGGGTGTTAAACATTCTCGGAATGGCCTGTGATTTGCCAAGCAGCCTTGGTGTAGCACCGGTAGACCGCCTGTCAAGTTTCGTGCCATTTGGAGGTCGTTTGATACTCCAACGGTTAACCGCGTAGCCCGAAACCCCTTTTTCTCTTGCAGCCCAGCACCCCTTAATAACAGCCCTTGAACCCATCCAAACCCCCTCCATGCTCTCGGTCATTCGATCACGATCGTGTGGGCGAAAATCGCACTCCATTTGGAGTCTCCTAGCTCCCTCTACCTATTTAAACACCTCCCCTCCAAAATTCGGGCGAAACGCTAGTCTACTCCTCCCTCTCGCCCGACGGACATGTCCGCCCGCCGCCGGACGAAACCCGCCGCCGCGCCCGCACCAATCAGACGCCGGCCATCCTTGTGAACCGCACCGCCGTTGACTTTCCCCTCGAGGTGGTGAAAATCTGCCAAGTCCCTGAGATATTTGCATATTTTTAGCTCCTGTTCATAGCATCATAACTCAGCATCCGTGGCTCCATTTTGGGCGTGTAGCATATCAAATTGTTCGGCTCAACGAGTAATTCATTTCATTGCATTGCATCATGTTCATTTGAGTCAATCTTGATGCCTGAATCATCGTTGCAAGAGTGCTAGTTGATGTTAATCTGCTGAAACTGTTATAACTTGATGATTTGTCATTTTTGTTGCATTTGATGTGTGCCTCCTATGAGCATGAGCTCTACATGTGTTTTGTACTACATGATGCCATCCTTACAGTGGTGCCATCCATGTATTTTTGTGAGTCTTGTAATGAGTGCATCGAGCTCGTGAAGTGGGGTACTTGCTGTTACTGTTTTGCTAGGCTGAATCTGTTATATTGTGATGCTATGTAAACCTGCTGCTACTAGTCATCCTATGCATAATCTGGAGATGTTAACTAAGAATGTTTGGTTATACATGTCATGATATATCCAATCATGCCCCTGGTTGCATTTATAGCCTGATGTAGCTTGTTGTTATCTTGCCCAAAAAACTGCTAAATAATGTTGCTGTCACCCTGTCAACATTAAGTTAATGTTGCCATGATTGTTGTTAGTGATCCATGCACCCTATGAACTTTCTCTTGCCATGCTTAGCTTCATAAACATGTCTTCTTACTGTCGAATGCCTTGCCATGCCATGTTTTGCTCTGTGGTGAGTGGTTCAAGCTCACGAACATGTCTACTTATTGTTGTTCCTGCCATGTATGAATCTGTCATATAACTTGCCATGTTTATATGGGTGCCATCATATTTTCTGTGTCCTTTTGTCTCATGGTCAGTAAGGGACTTTTGTTCTATGCAATTAGTAGATTCATGCCATGACTTTGTTTGCCATGATAAGTTTCTGTAACATATCGTTTGATAGCTCTAAACATTGCAACCTGATGTTATTTCTGCCAAGTCTGAAACTGTTATAATTTGCAATCTTGCCATGTCCTTTTGAGCATGTTCTAGTGGTTTCTGGAGTTAGCTCAGTGTTCATGTTTTGTCATGCTTTGCCTGTACATCATGCCCATGTCCTTTGTTCTTATGTTGGGGTGCTGTAACATAGTGTTTTGATGCTTGCAAGATGCCTAGTTGCTGTTATGGACAGTTTGTTGTCATACCTTGTATGGAGTGTATGTGTTGAACCGTTGCTCCGTTTTGAGTGTGCTCCATATGAAACTTGCTTGATTTTGCATGTAGTTTCATATTATCATGTTGCATCCTTGTTTTGAGGTGTTTGCTTGATGTTTGTATGCATTTTTCATCAATGCAATGTTATCTTGTTTTGCTCATATCTTCTAGGCCGTAGCTCCGAATTAAATGAACTTTATATGTAACTTGACTAGAATTTCATGTAGATCATCTTGGTGCATCTTAACATGCTGTTTAACAACTTGAACATAAGGTTTATTCAGTTCAGGACCAATTCCTAAATTTGCATATGAGGACTTATTGGAATTGTTATATGTTGTTTCCGGCCTCATTTAAACTTGCCTTGATGTGTGGTTCTTTTTTGCATCATATCTTACCATGAGTAGCTCCATGTAGCTTTGTCATGCATCATGCTTGGTCATGCATCATGTCTTGTTTATGTGTGGTGTGTTTACCATGTTGTGTGCTTCTTCCCGATAGTTCCTGTTTTCGTTGCGATCGTGAGGATTCGTTCGTCTATGCTTGGTTCGTCTTCATGGCTTCATCTTCTTCATGGACTCGTTCTTCTTCCAAGCGGGATTTCAGGCAAGATGACCCCTACCCTGGATCTCACTACTATCATTGCTATGCTAGTTGCTTCATTCTATCGCTTTGCTGCGCTTCCTATAACTTGTTCTTCAAGCCTCCCAAACTGCCATGAACCTCTAACCTTTGACACCCTTCCTAGCAAACCGTTGTTTGGTTATGTTACCGCTTTGCTCAGCCCCTCTTATAGCGTTGTTAGTTGCAGGTGAAGTTGAAGATTGCTCCATGGTGGACAAGGTTATGTTGGGATATCACAATATCTCTTATATTATTAATGCATCTATATACTTGGTAAAGGGTGGAAGGCTCGGCCTTATGCCTGGTGTTTTGTTCCACTCTTGCCACCCTAGTTTCCATCATACCGGTGTTATGTTCCCGGATTTTGCATTCCTTACGCGGTCAGGTGATTTATGGGACCCCCTTGACAGTTCGCTTTGAATAAAACTCCTCCAGCAAGGCCCAACCTTGGTTTTACCATTTGCCTCACCTAGCCCTTTTTCCTTGGGTTTCAGAGCCCGAGGGTCATCTTTATTTTAGCCCCCGGCCGGTGCTTCTCTAAGTGCTGGTCCAAACAGCAACTTCTGCTGGGGCCACCTCGGGCAACTTGAGGGTTGGTTTTACTCGTAGCTTGACTTATCCGATGTTGCCCTGAGAACGAGATATGTGCAGCTCCTATCGGGATTGTCGGCGCATTGGGCGGCTTTGCTGGTCTTGTTTTACGATTGTCGAAATGTCTTGTAAACCTGGATTCCGAGACTGATCGTGTCTTCTTGGGAGAAGATATATCCTTCGTTGATCGCGAGAGCTTATCATGGGCTAAGTTGGGACACCCCTGCAGGGTATAAACTTTCGAGAGCCGTGCCCGCGGTTATGTGGCAGATGGGAATTTGTTAATGTCCGGTTGTGGATAACTTGACACCAGATTCGAATTAAAATGCATCAACCGCGTGTGTAGCCGTGATGGTCTCTTTTTGGCGGATTCCGGGAAGTGAACACGGTCTTTGGGTTATGTTTGACGTAAGTAGGAGTTCAGGATCACCTCTTGATCATTGCTAGCTTCACGACCGTTCCTTTGCTTCTCTTCTCGCTCTTATTTGCGTATGTTAGCCACCATACTTACTTAGCCGCTGATGCAACCTCACCACTTTACCCGTTCCTTTCCCTTTAAGCTTTGCTAGTCTTGACACCCATGGTAATGGGATTGTTGAGTCCTCGTGGCTCACAGATTACTACAACAACAGTTGCAGGTGCAGTTTATGCGATGATCTTGACGCACAAGCGATGTTTTCTTGTTTGGAGTTCTTCTCCTGCTTCTTCTTCGATCAGGGGATAGGTTCTAGGTCGGCAGCCTGGGCTAGCAGGGTGGATGTCGTTTGAGCTTCTGTTTGTGTTTCATCCGTAGTTGGATGGTGCTCTTATGTATGATGATGTTGTATTCGTGTGGCTTTGTATGCCTTTTGTATGTATCCCCATCTATTATGTAATGTTGATGTAATGATATCCACCTTGTAGAAGTGTATCAATATGCGGTTCTATCCTTGGTGGGACCTTCGAGTCTCTTTAGGATAGTATCGCATATTGGGCGTGACAATCTTGACCCTAAGTCCATTGTCCTCCTCTATGTATTCACGTTCTTGTGCGAGGCCTTTGTGGGCATTGCCCCATCTGTGGCTTTGCTCTGCCACTTCGTCTCCCTTCGGATGACCGCCGGCGAGTGGTGCTCGGGGTGCGTGTCACTCCGGGCAGTGGACGCAACATCGGGCGCATGCATTGATGATGAGCTCCATCTAAAGGTGGAGAGCTTCCCGAGGCAGTGGGTGTATGTCGATGTCGTTGTCTACAGCCCCCTACTCCAGGCTCCGACGGCCCTCGTGCAGCCGAGCTTTGGCTGGGAGTATGCGAGGCTTGCCGACCCGCGGCTCGCGTGCTTCATGACCAGATTGGCTGACCTGAGGAAGGCAGGCGTGATGATGGTGATGGTGGTGAGGGAGTTCGTCTGACGGTGAATAGCTCTGCTCCAGTGCCATTCCTGCCCAATGTGGGCCTTCACCGGCTGCGAGGACTCCATGGGGCTTCAGGATGATTCCCTTCCCTCCAGTGCACTGCGCGGAATACTCTGCCTCTTGACTGGTGGAGAAATAGTCGTGCTTCCTCTGGAAGGGCTCCCCCTATTCAATTACCCAAGCGGGGGCTATGCCAAAGCGATGCCATACTTAGATGAGTGGGGGCTGCTCCCCAAAGGCCACACGGGGCCTCACGACAATCCCCTCCTGGTGGCACCTGGCACCGGAGGCCCCGAGATTGAAACCCCTGGTGCACATGCGGAGGAACTTTTCGGGGCGCCTGCCCTCCAACAATACTCCCGTGTGGCTCTGATCAGCGAGGAAGATGACCTCTCAAGGGCGTGCCCGTCGCCCAAAGCGCGGGGGACCTCACGCTGAACTCCGGCG
Organism: Aegilops speltoides; assembly: GCA_021437245.1. Taxonomy (NCBI): domain Eukaryota; kingdom Viridiplantae; phylum Streptophyta; class Magnoliopsida; order Poales; family Poaceae; genus Aegilops; species Aegilops speltoides. Next base: position 197,975,611 of record CM038143.1, read on the forward strand.
GGTCGACTTTCGGCCTTCGCACTCCCCGAAAGAAGGGGAAGAGCGATGGCTGCAGCGACTCAGCCCCGCGAGCCTTGAAGAAGAGGAAATGGATCGCCATGGATGAGTAAGCCCCCACGACCCCTTCGCCTTTTCCGATGCCTGCTCATCGAGTCTTCCTAAGCCTCCATTTCTTAGGACCCAGCCAGGGGGAGAGGCGAACGATCTCCCGTCGCCATCCTCCGGAGCGTCGGGGCTCCCCCAGTCAAGCCGGCACCCTCCTGAGGGGTCACACTGCTCCCGATACGCCCACTCGTGGTCCACGACCCCGAGGTCCTAGCGGCCTCTAACGAGGGCAACATTAAGCTCACGTGGGTGGCGCCGCCACTCATCCCGATGTCGCATGGCGACCCTTGCAGCCGCCACAAGCCAACGGGTGGCCTGATGTCGATCTTGCATGGGCCATGAGAGTGGGCGCCGAGTCAGCCAGCCCAGGGCTCCCGTCCAATGCTGCTGGACCTTCTGGTGCCCCTGCAACGGTTGGAGGCACGCAATAGATCCCTGGCCGGTTGGCCTTTTTCAGGGCGCGAGGGGCACGCTGGACCAGCTTGGGGCAGAGCTTGGCAATGTCGACGCCCACCTTGAGGCCGAACATCAGTGCTTGGTGCATGAGTCGTGCCGACTCAAAGTGGCCGTGAACTTCAGCCACCTCCAGAACAAAGCGAATCACACGAAGGATGAGGCGTCCATCGCCGCGGCGGGAGAAGCCTGCGACCGCGCCTTCAAAGAGGCCGAGCCCGTGGACCAGTGACGCAAGGCCACCGAGAGGCGCGAGCAGGAGCTTCTGGCCTCCATCGCTGCCCTGGATCGGCATGCTCGAGAGCAAGGGTCACCACGCTCTTCCCCACGAAGGGGTCGTCGAGTCACGAAGTGGAGCTGATGGCGTCTGAGCAGGACCTGGAGCGCGATTAGCTAGAGACGATGGAGCGCCAAGCGGTGACCGCCGAGGCCACTCTAGCATCCCAGGAGGCGAGGCTCTAGGAGGAGGCCAGCAAGAGGGTTAGCAGGGTCCGTCGGGCCCTTTCCCAGGATTATCGGGCTAAGTTGAAGCTTCAGGAGTCCTGTTTCTGCAAACGGCATGATGAGCTGAAGGGCGAGGATGATGAGCTCAAGAAGAAGTTAGCGGAAGCAGAGCGGCGCGAGAAAGCCGTGCTGGACGCCCAGGCTTTAGGTGAAGCGGAGCTGTCCTGTCTCGATGAGCAGGTGGCAGATGTCTCCTCCCTCGTGGAGCAAGCGTCACACGAGGCGAACCGAGCCAAGGGACTACAATACACTCGCTCCTAGAAGTTCCGGGCCCTTGAGCAGAGGGCCAGCCGGGCCCCGAGCAGCATCTGCGACGAGAACGTCTCCAGCCCGCTTGTTGGTGACAACGCCAGCTACCTTGGCTTCTTCACAAGGGTCGTGGAGCGTCTTGAAGGTGGTGCTGAGAAGATGCACCAGCTCATCAAAGAGAAGAGCCGCAATCTTCTTGTGCATGCGTCCTCGCGCGTTTTCAGCCACCTTCTTTGCTTCGACCCCGACTTTGACTTCGAGGCCGTCACAGCCCTCGTGCCCACGGTGATTCGGGGCACCTTGGAAGGTTGGGTGGAGAACCACTTGGATGACCTGATCGCGGAGTTCACTTCTGCGGGTGGCGAAGGCCAGCCCAAGGTTGAGGGGCACGAGGCTGATGGCGGTGAAGGTGATAGCAGCGATGGTGATAGGAGCGACGACGACAGCAACGATGGTGGCCGCTTGTCTCCCTAGGTTGTCTTTTTCATGTCTCCTATCAAGGTTTTGAACATGACCCCGCGGGGATGTAAGAGTATTTTGGGAGAGACCCACTTGTGATGCATGTATAAAGCAACAATATACTACCTTAAGCCGCCTTCCCCTTGTTTATTACGCGTCTGCGACTCCTGAATAGGGGTAGCTCGTTAATGTTACACCGGGCCATGATGCCCGGACAAGACCATGAGACGGGTGCTAGTCAAGGATTATGGGCAAGGTTTGCTTGCCAGCTCGCCCGAGAGCGTCACGCGAGGACTCAGGCACCAAGGCCTTGGTGAGGTGTGCGTAGAGGTAGGCCCGCGACAGAACGGGCGTGCTTGGGCTGAATTAGATGCAGGCACCAGCCTAGCCCCCGCGCCCCGCTCGCGGGGCGATCAGTAGGAGGGCGAGCAGGCAACCATGGCTGCTCTTAAGAGAAAACTCGAGAAACAAAAAATGATGTAAAGGAAACCCCATTCCTTTGTGAATAAAGAAGCAAGAACTTCAAATTTCATTCCAAAATGTGGAAGATTGTTCACAAGAGAAAGCAAAGAATAGCCACGTCCGGCACCTAAGCTAGTCTTCCCACCACCTCGGAGAATGGGGCCTCCACTTGGGCTTGGGCACAGTCGTTGTTTAACCATGTCTACCGCCAGCGTGGAGCATGGGGCTTCCACTTGGGTGTGGGCATAGTCCTTGTTTGACCGTGTCGTCCATCAGCGCGGAGAATGGGGCTTCCACTTGGGCGTGGGCATAGTCGTTGTTTGACCGTGTCGTCCACCAGCGCGGAGAGTGGGGCTTCCACTTGGGCAAGGGTGGGAGCCCCCGTGAGGCCGAGGGGCGGCCTATAGGGAGACTCCAGGGCGTGTACAGCCCCACTCATTATTATATGGGAGTGTCACGGGTAGAGGTTGAAGAGGCGAAGGGTTCTCCCTACCTCCTAGATGGGGACCCCACCCCTTGCCTACAGGCACCCGTCGGCATGCTCGGGGCGCAGGAGATCTTGGGTGGCTTCTCCAACCTCGCGGACGCCAGCGGGCAGCGTAATGAACTTCCATACAAGCCATAGCCCGCCTAGGCAGCCCCTGGCGCAAGCTTCCAGACTCCTCCTGAGACTTTCGGCGTCGAGCGGTGACGACTCAGGGGGCCCTGGATCCTCGCGAGCCACTAGGCCTCGGGGGTCCCTCGAGCCCCTGGAGCCAGTGGGGCTCCACCTTAGTTTGGGGCACCGCCACGTGCTTGGTGTGCTTTGGCGCGCTTGGTCCTGCCGCCACTTCGCAGATGTTCTATCGAAGCATAATTTACCTGCATTCCAAGGTTATCATAACATATTCTGAAGATATTGGTTGTAGTGGGGGGTCGTTGTTGCCAATGGTGCGGTCGGGGCATTGCGTCGGCTCATGAGGATCCCCTGGGCCTCGTTAGGCCTTGACGATCTTGACAACTGAGCCGGAGGGGGCCTAACTTCCATTAGCCCCTGGTTCTTTCATCTTGACAATCGCCATTGCCGCCGACGGGTCACAATGGCCATGAAGTGGCCCACCGCGGCGGCTCCCGCGGGGGGCTACCTATCCTGCCTGAAGCCTGGGGAGCGCCTCCTGGGCTTGAGGGGAGATCCGGTTAGCCCCCTCTCAGCCGCGGGGCCCTCCAGTCTTTTCCAGAAGAACGAACAAATGCAGTAGGGGCATGCGCAGGCCCGTGGCGAGGGCCGCGACACGGGTGGGGGACAAAAGGCTCCATACCCCCGCAAGCGGTGTCGAGCAGCTCAGTGACCCAGTTAAGCCAAGCGTCGTAGTCACCATCGGTGGGGCGGTAGCGCAGTAACTCGCAAGCCATGAGGAGCGCAACTTGTGTGCCTATTAGTCCATGACGAGCATGAGGGTGACGGGAGGCGTGATGCCGTGGCGGTGTTGAAGGAGGGTGTGGAGACTCGTCCTCCGCGCTGCATGAGGGGTGTCGGCGGCGAACGCTACCATCAACGAGTGTTTGCCGAGGCCGGCGGGGTATGGCGAGGAGCACCGTGGCCGAGGTGCACCATCTGACTGATGCACGCGGCCCACCGTGCAACGCGAGCTCGGCGAGCCTTTGTAATGGATGCGATGAAGGGGGAACGGAGCGTGCTTGATGAGGGCGAAGCTTTGACACGCCCCTACCTAGCATGCCAAATGTCGGATTCGGGGCTCCACAGTGCCAAAGTTCGAACTCTAGGGTGTGTGTGAAGATCCCAACCAGCTCAAGCCTCAAGCTCACCACCCCACGGTCAAGCCTCGTCGAGTTCGTTTGAGCAGGGAAGAAGATGAACATGGCGGTTTACCCAGGTTTAGGCCACCTTGCGGTGTAAAACCCTACTCCTTCTTTGTGGTGGAGTGGCCTCACGAGGAGGTTGAGGATGAACTAGTAAGTGGGTGAGCAGCCTTGCGAGGGCTCGTGTAGTAAAGGTGGAATCGATCCGATCTGGGGCTCTCCCTTTCTATGGTGGTGTCTAGCCTATATTTATAGTGGCCTTGGTTTTATTCCCTCAAAACTTAGGCGGGAAGGGATCCCACAACGACCAATTTCAAAGGGGATAAGAAGTACATCTAATCCTGACAAAAGGTGCTCTTCTCCTGCAAAGCTTCTGGTCGTGAGGCGGAGGTGGGCTTGGCGATGACATCCGTCCTGCCGAGCTTGTGGGCACCGGAATGGCAACCTTTGGGAGATTTATTGGGAACCCGCGTCTGTCCTTGCATCCTTAGCACCATAGAGGAAACTGTCTACCCTGCACTCGCTGGCGCCTGCCTGGCCCTGGTCATCATGGCTCACGTCATCACAGCCTCATGAGGCTAGGTACCTTCATAGGAATCTCCGCTCCTCGGGAGGCAGGCTCGGGGAGCTGCTCCCATGGGAGGTTCTTGGCGTTGTTCTCCTCGCTAGGCTGGGGCCCTCACGAGGGTCTTGACTTGGGGGGTCTTGCAGCAGGTCCGTACCAGGCTATCGAAGGAGCCACACCATGGGTCGTAGGCGGGTAGATCTGGGTACCCCTGATCCTAGAACACCCACACCGAGCAATTAGTTCATACTGTTTAATGCACTTTAGCTTTTTCAACCCCCACACAATACATGAGCATGAGCCATGGATACAGCACCATGCGTGGAATAGAATGTGGTTGTAGGGATTAGTTAGGAGAAGTCAAAATGGAAGATAGTCTCGCATTAACGCGGCTAATAACCGGGCTATGGAGATGCCCATCAATTGATTTCAATACGAGGAGTAGGGATTGACATGCAAGAAATGCAGTAAGAGATATAAGTGTATGAAGGCTCAACTGAAAACTAAGTGGGTGTGCATCCAACTTGCTTGCTCATGAAGACCTTGGTCATTTGAGGAAGCCCATCATCAGAATATACAAGCCAAGTTCTATAATGGAAAATTCCCATTGGTATATGAAAGTGACAACTTAGTAGACTCTCTATATGAAGAACATGGTGCTACTCTGAAGCACAAGTGTGGTCAAAGGATAATTACATTGCCCCTTGTTTCTTTTTCTCTTATTTTTTTATTTTTTTGTTGGGTTCTTTTGGACTCTTTTCTATTGTGCTCTTTTTGGCCTCTTTTTTTCATTTCCACACTCGAACAATGCTCTAAAAATTATGATCATCACAGTTTTGTTTACTTACAACTCAATATTATAACTGGATATCTAGAACAATATGACTCTATATGAATGCCTCTAGTAGTGTACCAAGATGTGAAATGATCTAGTAACATGTATAATAGTGATGAAAGATGGTTGAGCCACAAATACTATGTCAGCTATATGATCACGCAAAGCAATGTGACAATGAAGGTGTATGTCATAGTAACGGAACAGTGAAGTTGCATGGCAATACATCTCGGGATGGCTATGGAAATGCCATGATAGTTAGGTATGGTGGCTGTTTTGAGGAAGATATAAGGAGGCTTATGTGTGATAGAGAGTATCGTATCATGGGGTTTGTATGCACCCACAAAGTTTGCACCAACTCTCAAGGTGTGAAAGGGCAATGAACGTTACCAAAGCGGCTAGCAAATTGCGGAATGGTAAGAGTGCATCTAATCCATGGACTCACATTAGTCATAAAGAACTCACATACTTATTGCGAAAATCTATTAGCCCTCAAAGTAAAGTACTACTCTACATGCCCCTAGGGGGGAGGTTGGTAGGAGTTAACCATCGCGCTCCCCCGACCCTCATGCAAAGCACACTCAATAATAAATCATGCTCCAACTTCTTAACATAACTAGAACTATACGTGCATGATTCAGGAATCACAAACCGTAACATCAATATTCTTACAAAACCACAATTATTTACTAGTACCTCCCACATATTACCATTTCAATATTGCAAAACTCTTGCAAAGAATCAAACTTACCATATTCTGCGATATACAAGTTTTATGTAGGATTTAATGACTAACCATGTGAATGACTAATTCATGTTGATTCTCTAAATAGATATAAGTGACACAATAGAGTTTAATTATTTCTACAAAATACTTGCCCACGATCTAACAAATATAATTGAAACAAAAGAGCATTCTACAAATAACGATTTTACAAATGTAGAGAACGAGAATTCAAACTTCAAATGATATAAGTGATGCACATGAAGTATTCTATAAGGCCATACTCAAATGATATAAGTGAAGTGCAAAGAGAATTCTAGCATGGTACATTACTAAAAGAAAAATAACAAGCACGCGACGCTCCAAGAATTTACGCATATCATGTGAATAAAACAAAAGCCGAAATATACCAATAATTGTCGAAGAAGGATGGGATGCCGTCCCAGGCATCCCCGAGCTTAGACACTTGAGTCGCCTTGAATATTTACATGGGGTACCTTGGGAATCCCCAATCTTGACACCTTTTCTCTCCTTATTCTTCTCATATCGATACCTCCTGGATTTTCGAAAACTTCATTCACACAAAAATTAACCAAACTTTTTATTAGAGGGGTTAGTAGATATAACATAAAATCCCATCATGTCCCGCTGTAACATTATTGTATAATTATATTAAAAGATATCCCACTGTATGGAATCACAATTCTATGGCTCCCAACTGAATGGGGCTAAACAAGATTCCAAACATAAGCAAATAAAGAAGTTATAACAGCAATCTATGAAAACAAGATAGTATGTAAAGTCACAGATGGTACATATACTTCTATAGCTCAATAATTCTAAAATATTTGGACATGGTAAACAATTTGAATAATAGTACTATTTAAAAAGGTCATAGTTTTTGCACGTTCCAGTAAATTATGAAAATTCAAGCACTACATCAAAAGTTTCTGTTTGTTCACAGCACACACCAAACAAGCAATTTAAACATCCTAAAGGTAAATCTTGGCACATTATTTTTATAATACAATGGATTTTTACAAGGGGATAGTTATTTTTTGTTCAGAAGTTTCTATAATCATGATTCACAAAGTTTCCATGGGGATGAACAAAGTTCAAGGACGTCCCCCACTTCAATGGTGTTCGTCTTTCCCACTCTCACTTTTCTGTCTGAAAAGTTTTAGGTTCCCCTCTATATTTTTTCTTTTTTAAAGTTCTTAAAAGCACACAACATCAATAAACGACTATTTAAAACCCGGATTGTCTCCCTGATAGTGCTTTCTTTAAAACCATTAAGCTAGGCATAAAGTGCTCAAGTACTTGATCCACCCAGATCACAAGTTATATTAAACCCAATTTTAATTAAAAATGATTTATAATTCATTAGTGAGCACAAAGCAACATATATCATAGAACAACGGAATCTAACTCTCTCCCTATGAATTGGCATGTTGATGTCTACTACACAACCTTCTTCTTGTAGTCGTTGTTCGGCCTGCAAGTGCACAGGTTTGTAGGACAGTAGCTAATTTCCCTCAAGTGGATGACCTAAGGTTTATCAATCCGTAGTAGGCGTAGGATGAAGATGGTCTCTCTCAAGCAACCCTGCAACCAAATAACAAAAAGTCTCTTGTGTCCCCAACACACCCAATACAATGGTAAATTGTATAGGTGCACTAGTTCGGCGAAGAGATGGTGATACAAGTGCAAAATAGATAGTAGATATAGGTTTTTGTAATCTGAAATAATAAAAACAGCAAGGTAACAAGTGGTAAAAGTGAGCGTAAACGGTATTGCAATGATAGGAAACAAGGCCTAGGGTTCATACTTTCGCTAGTGTAAGTTCTCTCAACAATAATAACATAGATAGAACATATGACAAGCCCTCAACATGCAATAAAGAGTCACTCCAAAGCCACTAGTAGCGGAGAACAAACATAGAGATTATGATCGGGTACGAAACCACCACAAAGCTATTTTTTCGGATCGATCTACAAAAGAGTTCGTACTAGAATAACACCTTAAGATACAAATCAACCAAAACCCTAATGTCACCTAGATACTCCATTGTCACCTCAAGTATCCGTGGGCATGATTATACGATATGCATCACACAATCTCAGATTCATCCAACCAACATAAAAGTACTTCAAAGAGTGCCCCAAAGCCTCTACCGGAGAGTCAAGAACGTGTGCCAACCCCTATGCATAGGTTCCCAAGTGTCACGAAACCCGCAAGTTGATCACCAAAACATACATCAAGTGGATAAATAGAATAACCCATTGTCACCACGGTTATCGCACGCAAGACATACATCAAGTGTTCATAAAAGACTCAATCCGATAAGATAACTTCAAAGGGGAAACTCAATTCATCACAAGAGAGAAGAGGGGGAGAAACATCATAAGATCAAACTACAATAGCAAAGATCGGGATACATCAAGATCGTGCCATAGAGGAACACGAGAGAGAAAACGAGAGAGAGAGAGATTAAACACATAGCTATTGGTGCATACCCTCAGCCCCGAGGGTGAACTACTCCCTCCTGGTCATGGATAGCGCCAGGATGATGAAGATGGCCACCGGTGATGGGATCCCCCTCCGGTAGGGTGCCGGAACAGGGTCCCGATTGGTTTTTGGTGGCTACAGAGGCTTGCGGCGGCGGAACTCCCGATCTATCTTCTGTTCTGGAAGTTTTAGGGTACGTAGGTATATATGGGTGAAAGGAGTACGTCGGTGGAGCTACGGGGGCCCCACGAGGTAGGGGCGCGCCTGGGGGGGCGCCCCACCCTCGTGAGCACCTCCGTATCTTCGACGTGGGGTCCAAGTCCATCGTGGGTTTCCTTCCAAAAATAACTTCTCCAGTTGATTTCGTTCCGTTTTGACTCCGTTTGATATTCCTTTTCCTCGAAACACTGAAATAGGCATAAAACAGCAAATGTGGGCTGGACCTCCGGTTAATAGGTTAGTCCCAAAAATAATATAAAAGTGGATAATAAAGCCCAATATTGCCTAAAACAGTAGATAAAGTAGCATGGAGCAATCAAAAATTATAGATACGTTGGAGACGTATCAAGCATCCCCAAGCTTAATTCCTGCTCGTCCTCGAGTAGGTAAATGATAAAAAAGAATTTTTGATGCTGAGTGATACTTTGGCATAATTTCAATGTAAATCTTCTTAATTGTGATATGATAATTCAGATCCGAAAGATTCAAGACAAAAGTTCATATTGCCACAAAAATAATAATACTTCAAGCTGTAACGCCCTTCCTGCTGGTCGCGAGGGACCGCCGGATTTGGGGCTCGTCGCTGGTGGATTTGGTGTGGCGGAAGGGATGAGGTGCGAGAGATTCAGGCGCAACGAGAGAGAGGAAGGAAAAGAGATAAGCTTGGAGAATAAGATTCAAATTCAATTACACGATGCCGTCACGCGAACCCCACTCGAGCTTATATACTCGCTCGTTACAATCCAGGCCTCAACCCAACACCTGCGCGGCCCAAACGCAACCCAACCCAACTCCAATTCAAACCTCCTACATTAAGCTTCCGCCTTGTCCTTGCAGTTACGCCTTCCTGGCTGCTTCACAGCTAGCGTCAGTAGTTGCATACTAACATTGCCCTCCCCTTGAGAACCAGCGTGTCCCCATGCTGGTGCATCTGGAAATTTGACCTTAAGAACCTTGTAATCCTCCCATGTCGCCGCCTCCACTGGAACGGTCGACCACTTGATCAACACTTGCAAATGTGCCGCGTTTCCCTTTTTCACCAGCTGACGATCAAGAATCTCTTCAGGTGTCACCCCTGGCACTGACAGATCCAGCGGTTTGGATAAAACGGTGAACACTGGCATGTGATCTGGAACATGAGACTTCAACTGAGAAACATGAAAGACAGAATGAACTTGACTGCCTTTTGGAAGTTCCATCTTATACGCTGCCACTCCCACTTTTTCCATTATCTTAAAGGGACCGAAGAACTTCAGAGCCAACTTGGGACAAGTTCGATTGACCACTGATGACTGAGCATAAGGCTGCAACTTCAGATACACTTGCTCCCCCACCATGAACTCTCTTGGAGACCCGTTCTTATCTGCATAATGCTTGTACTTGACCTGAGCTCTACAAAGATGTTCTTTTAAAACAGCAGTGTGTTCTGTTTGAGCTAGAATCCACCCAGAAACATCCTGATTGAGAGACTTTGTTGTGCTTGCAAACTGACCAATATTTGGTTCGTGTCCATACAGAGCTTTGTAAGGAGAACATCCTAAAGAAGAGTGAAATGTGGAGTTGTACCAGAATTCTGCCTGGGGAAGCCATTGTTTCCACTTGGCAGGACAGTCATGCACTGCACACCTTAAGTACATTTCGAGACATTGATTCACCCTCTCTGTCTGACCATACGTTTGTGGATGATATGCAGTACTCATCTGTAATTCAGTGCCCCACACTCTAAACAGCTCCTTCCAAAAAGAACTGGTAAACACCTTGGCTCTGTCAGATATAATCGACAGAGGAAGTCCATGCAGCCTCACAACATTCTGAAGGAATGCTTTGGCTACTCCTACTGTAGTAAAGGGGTGCTTTAGAGGAATGAAATGACTGACTTTAGTAAACCTGTCAACCACCACCAAAATGGAGCTATACCCTTCCGATTTGGGCAGTCCTTCAATGAAATCCATGCTGATGGACTGCCATGGCCCTTCAAGTATTGGTAAAGGTTGAAGTAAACCAGGATATTTGCACAGTTCATGTTTTGCTTGCTGGCATATAGCACACTGTTTCACAAAGTTCTTCACATCAGTTTTCATACCTTGCCAACTAAAGAGTTGTTTAACTCTGAAATATGTAGGAAGAGTTCCAGAATGACCTCCTACAGGAGTAGAGTGGAATGCTTGTATCAGTCTGGTTTTCAACCCTACATTAGCCCCAATCCAGATTTTGTCATTGTTTTTCAGAATTCCCTCTTGGAAAGTAAACCCAGGGCATGCCATTGCATCCAGTGCCAATTTCTGTAGCATCTCTTGAGCTACAAGATCCACAACATAAGAATTGAAGACCTCCTGAATCCAAACTGGTTGTGAAGTAGATACAGGCTGTACTGGAAACAGGTGAGCTAATCTAGACAGAGCATCTGCCACAGTGTTTTCTACCCCCTTTTTATACTAAATTGTGAACTGTAGCCCTACTAGCTTTGTCATAGCTTTTCTTTGCAGTTCAGAAGTTAATACTTGATCTCCCAAGTGACACAAACTCTGGTGATCTGTTTTAATCACAAAAGGACCTCTGGACAAGTAAGATCTCCACTTGTCAATAGCCATCATAATAGCCAGAAACTCTTTTTCATAAATGCACAACTTCTGATTCTTCTGACCTAGGGCTTTGCTGTAGTAAGCCACAGGGTGTCCCTCTTGAGTAAGAACAGCTCCTACTCCTGAATCACATGCATCTGTTTCCACACAGAATCGTTTTTCAAAATCAGGCAGAGCTAACACAGGTGTAGAGGCCATAGCTTTCTTTAATTGCTCAAATGCAGCCTGTGCCTCTTCTGACCATAGAAAGGAATGTTTCTTCAACAACAGGGTCAAGGGCTTAGCAATGATCCCATAGTTCTGGACAAACTTTCTATAATAGCCAGTGAGTCCCAGAAATCCTCTAAGTTCAGTTACATTGCTGGGTACAGGCCAATCCAACATTGCAGCACTTTTTGATGGGTCAGTTGCCACTCCTTTGTCAGAGATCACATGTCCTAAATATTCTAATTTCTGCTGTCCAAAAGAACATTTGCTCTCTTTAACATAGAACTAATTTTCTCTCAGCACAGTTAACACTTCTCTCAAATCCTTGATATGATCCTCCAAAGTCTTGCTGAACACAAGTATGTCATCCATAAATGAGAGAACGTTTTTTCTACCTGGAAACAGAAAATTCAGGTTGCGCTGAAAAGTGCCAGGAGCAGTTGCTAGCCCAAATGGTACAACTCTGAACTGAAATTGACCATGGTGTGTCTTGAATGCTGTTTTCTACTCATCTTCAGGTATCATACGAATTTGATGGTAACCAACTCTCAAATCTAGTTTAGAAAACCATTTTTCTCCAGCCAATTCATCCAGTATTTCATCAATGACTGGCAAGGGATATCTGCTTTTTACTGTCAAGTCATTGAGTTTTCTATAATCTACACAGAACTTCCATGTGCCATCCTTCTTTTTTACAAGTAATACTGGAGAGGCAAAAGGGCTCAAGCTGGGTATAATGAGACCTGCCTTTAACATCTCATCCACTTGCCTTTCAATTTCATCCTTTTGCAAAGGAGAATATCTATAAGGCCTGCTGTTCACTGGTACAGCCCCAGGAACTAAGTTAATTGCATGATCAAACTGTCTGGGAGGAGGTAAAGACTTTGGGTCACTGAAAACATCAGTAAATTGCTGCAGCAATTCCTTGATGGTGTCAGGAAAATCTTGCTTGTCTTCTTTCTCATATACAGGATGCATTAAGGCCACTGCCATAATATCATTGCCTTTGTCCCATTTCAGTAGTTGCTCTGTAGGCAACTCCTTCAGTTCTGATTTTTGATAAGGCAACACTCCTTGTAGTCTCACATCCTGTCCCTTATAATCAAACTGAATCCATTTTCTGCCCAGTGGCACTTCATTACTCCCCACTTTTCCAACCAATCCATGCCCAAAATTATGTCATAGCTTCCTAGTTGCAACACTTCAATTGGACTAGTGAAGTTCTGTCCTTGTAGCCACCATGTTACATTGGGAACATACTCAGTACACTACAGCTTATCACCATTTTCCACCTTGACAGCTAAAGGTTCAGACAATTTTTGTGAAGTGAACTTGATTCTCTCTAACAGAGTCTGATCCACAAAAGTGTGTGTACTACCAGAGTCTAACAACAGCAACACCACCTGATTTCCAATAAGTGCCCTGAACAGAATAGTTTTTGGATGAGTTGCTCCTGACAGGGCCTGGACTGATATAGTAGCACACTCCTCCTGTTGGTCATATAACAGTGCATCCAGTACTGCATCAGATATGATCTCATGGGCATTTACAACTTCCACTGTCTTCAGATGAGCAGCCTTCTCAGTTGCTGGTGTGCAAACATGTCGAGGGTTGTACTTTTCCCCACACACATAACATAATCCATTAGCTCTCGTGTACTCTTTGAGCTGCTTAGCTTTCCAAAGTTCTCCTGGTGCAAAACTACTTCTAGAGTCCTGTCTATTTGTGACATTTTTGCATAATTACTTTTACTGCTCTTGCTCTGCTGAAGTAACCTCTCCTGAACCTGAGCATTCAGTGCAGCTTGCTGGACAGATTCTGGCAACTGCATTTCCACAGCAGCTCGCAGCTCCTCCTTCAAACCCATGATAAATCTAGTGACTAACAGTGTATCACTCAGTTGAGGTTCATACAACCTGATGCTATAGACCAGCTGGTGGAATTTGTTTTTGTACTCCTCTATGGTGCCCCACTGTTTCAACCTGAGTAAGGACTGCAGTAGCTCTCGGTGTACACTCACATCAAATTCTGCCAGTAATGCCTCACAAAACTATTCCCAATTCGGCCACACTCCTTTCTGTCTCACTAACTGAAACCAGTGTGTAGCATTGTCCACAAAGTTTAGAGATGCAGATGCCACCCGAAAACTGTCAGGAATACTGTACAACCGGAAGAAGGCCTCGCACTAATCTATCCAAACCCATGCTCCCGTACCATCAAATTTCGGAAAATCCATCTTGGGCATCCAATTTCTGTTCCCAGTCGCTTCATCACACTGTACATGTTCACCTTGTTCCCCACTGGGATATGGATTGTGGCTCTATACCTGGGGTGCCCGATGCTGAGTCCTTGCTGACGATCCTTGAGATGCTGGAGCCGCTCCCAATAACCCATCTGGAGGCGGGGGCACTTGAGGAACAGCCCCTCCCCTCGCAGCGCTCTGAATACTCTGCTTCATCGACTGAACTTGCTCTTGCTGCACTTTTCCCAAAGTATCACAGGAGAGATTTACCTTTACTTGAACCTGATCCAGCCGCTGGGACTGCTGCTCAAGCTTCGCATCCAGCGCCTCCAATCGGTCGCAGATTTCGGCCACCTTCGCCAACTTGCTCTGCTCCGTGCAGATCTCCGCGAACTCCTTCAGCATATGCTCCTGGAACGCATCCATGCCGCGCTCGAGGTACTTGGTCTGGGCGTTGGGTTTGAACACCGTCGTGTCATTCCTCTCTGAAGCAACCCACCTCAGGTCGGGGATTACACCGATCGAACCCTAAGGTGACCGGAGACCGTCGCCTCGGAATTTACCGGGTACGCTCTCGAGAACACGGAAGCAGGCCACGGATCGGTCGCTCTGATACCAGATTGTAACGCCCTTGCCGCTGGTCGCGAGGGACCACCGGATTTGGGGCTCATCGCCGGTAGATTTGGCCTTGCGGAAGGGATGAGGTGCGAGAGATTCAGAGGCAACGAGAGAGAGGAAGGAAAAGAGATAAGCTTGGAGAATAAGATTCAAATTCAATTACACGACGCCGTCACGCCAACCCCACTCGAGCTTATATACTCGCTCGTTACAATCAAGGCCTCAGCCCAACACATGCGCGGCCCACACGCAACCCAACCCAACTCCAATTCAAACCTCCCGCGTTAAGCTTCCGCCTTGTCCTTGCGGTTACGCCTTCCTGGCTACATCACAGCCAGCGTCAGTAGTTGCATACTGACACAAGCATACTAATCAAAGCAATCATGTCTTCTCAAAATAACATGGCAAAAGAAAGTTCATCCCTACAAATTCATATAGTTAGGCTATGCTTCATTTTCGTCACACAAAGATGTTCCCAACTTCTATACCC
Source organism: Aegilops speltoides (assembly GCA_021437245.1). Taxonomy (NCBI): domain Eukaryota; kingdom Viridiplantae; phylum Streptophyta; class Magnoliopsida; order Poales; family Poaceae; genus Aegilops; species Aegilops speltoides. The sequence goes on from CM038143.1 coordinate 197,990,633, forward strand.
CGATGATAAGCCAAGCAATTGTTTCATACTTAAATAATCTCAAACTTTTTCAACATTCACGCAATACATGAGCGTGAGCCATGGATATAGCACTATGGGTGGAATAGAATATGATGATGGGGATTGTGTGGAGAAGACAAAAAAAGAGAAAGTCTCACATTGACGAGGATAATCAACGGGCTATGGAGATGCCCATCAATTGATGTCAACATGAGGAGTAGGGATTGCCATGCAACGGATGCACTAGAGCTATGAATGCTCAACAAAAGAAAACTAGTGGGTGTGCATCCAACTTGCTTGCTCACGAAGACCTAGGGAATTTGAGGAAGCCCATCGTAGGAATATACAAGCCAAGTTATATAATGAAAAATTCCAACTAGTATAAAAAAACAACTTATGAGACTCACTACATGAAGAACAAGGTGCTACTTTGAAGCACAATATATGAGACTCACTACATGAAGAATAAGGTGCTACTTTGAAGCACAAGTGTGGAAAAAGAGATAGTAGCATTGCCCTTTTTATTTTTATTTTTTTGGGCCATTCTTTTTTTTGGGCTTTTTTTGGGCAATGCTCTAATAATGATTATCATCACACTTCTATTGATTACAACATAGGGATTACAACTCGAAACTTAGAACAAGATATGACTCTATATGAATGCCTCCGGCGGTGTATCGGGATGGTGCAATGAATCAAGAGTGACATGTATGAAAAATAATGCATGGTGGCTTTGCCACAAATACGATGTCAACTACATGATCATGCAATGGAAATATGACAAAAGTAATGTATGTCGTGATGATGATGGAAGTTGCATGGCAATATATCTCGGAATGGCTATGGAAATGCCATGATAGGTAGGTATGGTGGCTGTTTTGAGGAAGATATAAGGAGGTTTACGTGTGATAGAGCGTATCATATCACTGGGTTTGGATGCACCGGCAAAGTTTGCACCAACTCTCAAGGTGAGAAAGGGCAATGCACGGTACCGAAGAGGCTAGCAAAGGCGTAAAGGTGAGAGTGCGTATAATCCAAGGACTCAACATTAGTCAAAAGAACTCATATACTTATTGCAAAAATTTAGAAGTTATCAAAAATTCAAGCACTACACGCATGCTCCTAGGGGGATAGATTGGTAGGAAAAGTCCATCGCTCATCCCCGACCACCACTCATAAGGATGCACAAGCCAGGTACACTTCATGTTTCAAATTTGTTACACAACTTTAACCATACGTGCATGCTATGGGACTTGCAAACTTCAACACAAGTATTTCTCAAATTCATAATCACCCAATTAGCACGACTTTGATATTATCACCTTGATATCTCAATACAATTATCAAGCATCAAACTTATCTTAGTATTCAATTCACTCAAAAGAAAGTTTCACATATCTTGAACACCAAGTATGTTAACATTAAGCAAATTACCATGCTATTAAAGACTCTCAAAATAATATAAGTGAAGCATGAGAGTTCAACTATTTCTCCAAAATAAAACTACCACCATGCTCTAAAAGATATAAGTGAAGCACTAGAGCAACAACAAACTACTCTGAAAGATATAAGTGAAGATCAATGAGTAGCTAAATAATTATGCAACTATGCGAAGACTCTCTCTCATTTAATAATTTCAGATGTTGATACTTTATTCAAACAACAAGCAAATCTAAAGAAAATGACATTGCAAGGATAGCACAACTCATCTGAAGTAGCAAAAACTTAGGCTCAACCTATACTAACCGATAGTTGTTGAAGAAGAAAGGTGGGATGCCTGCCAGGGCATCCCCAAGCTTAGATGCTTGAGACTTCTTGAAATATTATCTTGGGGTGCCTTGGGAATCCCCAAGCTTGAACTTTAGTTTCTCCTTAATTCCTCTCATATCATGGTTTCTCTTTTTATCAAAAGCTTCATTCACAACAAACTCAACAAGAACTCGTGAGATAGGTTAGTATAAAACAATGCAAAACCTTATCATCTTCTACTGTAACAAATCACTAAAATTATTATTAAACGTTGAATACTAAATGCCTCTGCATATTTAATACTCCTATACTCAAATAGAATCATTAAACAAACAAACATATGCAAACAATGCAAACATAACAACAATCTGCCAGAACAGTACAGTCTGTAAAGAATGCAAGAGTGTCAATACTTCACTGAATCCAAAAATTATGAACTAAAATTCCCACTGTAATAAATTTATCATAGCTCAATATGAAAAAAGATTCAACATTATACCACTCTCTGACTTTTCTAGGGAATTTTTTCAACAGCGGTGAACTTTCTGTTTTCAAACAGCCACATGTATACTAGCAAAATAAGCATGGCAAAGGCTATCGTTGACTTTTTTTATTGAAACTAAAGATGCAAAACATTAATCTAATTAACAGCAAGCAAATACTAACAAGAGAAAATGACGCTCCAAGCAAAACACATATCATTTGGTGAATAAAAATATAGCTCCAAGTAAAGTTACCGATGAACGAAGACGAAAGAGGGGATGCCTTCCGGGGCATCCCCAAGCTTAGGCTCTTGGTTGTCCTTGAATATTACCTTGCGGTGCCTTGGGAATCCCCAAGCTTAGGCTCTTTCCACTCCTTATTCCATAGTCCATCGAATCTTTAACCAAAACTTGAAAACTTCAACCACACAAACTCAAAACAAAACTCGTAAGCTCCATTAGTATAAGAAAATAAAACCACCACTTAGGTACTGTAATGAACTCATTATAAATTCATATTGGTGTAATATCTACTGTACTCCAACTTATCTATGGTTCATACCCTCCGATACTACTCATAGATTCATCAAAATAAGCAAACAACACATAGAAAACAGAATCTGTCAAAAACAGAACAGTCTGTAGTAATCTGTATAAAACGTATACTTATGTAACCCCAAAAATTATGAAATAAATTTCTAGACCTGAGAAATTTGTCTATTAATCATCTGCAAAAAGAATCAACCTAAAAGCACTCTCCAGTAAATAATGGCAGCTATTCTGTTTTCACAGCAAGATCACATAAACTTCACCCAAGTCTTCCCAAAGGTTCTACTTGGCACTTTATTGAAACAAAAGCTATAAAACATGATTACTACAGTAGTATAATCATGTGGACACACAAAAACTGTAAGGATAAATATTGGGTTGTCTCCCAACAAGCGCTTTTCTTTAATGCCTTTCTAGCTAGGCATGATGATGATAATGATGCTCACATAAAAGATAAGAATTGAAACATAATGGGAACATCATGAAGCATATGACTAGCACATTTAAGTCTAACCTATTCCTATGCATAGGGATTTTGTGAGCAAACAACTTAGGAGAACAATAATCAACTAGCATAGTAAGGTAAAACAAGCATAGCCTCAAGAATTTAAGCACATAGGGAGGAAACTTGGTATTATTGCAATTCCTACAAGCATATATTCCTCCCTCATAATAATTTTCAGTAGCATCATGAATGAATTCAACAATATAACCATCACCTAAAGCATTCTTTTCATGATCTACAAGCATAAAAAATTTACTAATCTCTTCATAAGCAAACTTCTTCTTTATAGCATACGTATCATCACAATAATCATCAAAGATAGGAGGCATGCTTTCATCATAGTAAATTTGCTCATCAAAGCATGGGGGACAAAAAATATCATCTTCATCAAACATAGCTTCCCCAAGCTTGTGGCTTTGCATATCATTAGCATCATGGATATTCAAGGAATTCATACTAACAACATTGCAATCATGCTCATCATTCACATATTTTATGCCAAGCATTCTATGTAATTCTTCTTATAGCACTTGAGCACAATTTTCCTTCCCATCATTTTCACGAAAGATATTAAAAAGGTGAAGCGTTTGAGACAAACTTAACTCCATTTTTTTGTAATTTTCTTTTATAAATTAGACTAGTGCTAAAACAAGAAACAAAAAGATTCGATTGGAAGATTTAAAGATATACCTTCACTTACCTAGCCTCCCCGGCGACGGCGCCAGAAAAGAGCTTGATGTCTACTACACAACCTTCTTCCTGTAGACGTTGTTGGGCCTGCAAGTGCACAGGTTTGTAGGACAGTAGCAAATTTCCCTCAAGTGGATGACCTAAGGTTTATCAATCCGTAGGAGGCGTAGGATGAAGATGGTCTCTCTCAAGCAACCCTGCAACCAAATAACAAAAAGTCTCTTGTGTCCCCAACACACCCAATACAATGGTAAATTGTATAGGTGCACTAGTTCGGCGAAGAGATGGTGATACAAGTGCAAAATAGATAGTAGATATATGTTTTTTGTAATCTGAAATAATAAAAACAGCAAGGTAACAAGTGGTAAAACTGAGCTTAGACGGTATTGCAATGATAGGAAACAAGGCCTAGGGTTCATACTTTCGCTAGTGTAAGTTGTCTCAACAATAATAACATAGACATAACATATGACAAGACCTCAACATGCAATAAAGAGTCACTCCAAAGCCACTAATAGCAGAGAACAAACGTAGAGATTATGGTCGGGTACAAAACCACCACAAAGCTATTCTTTCTGATCGATCTATAAAAGAGTTCGTACTAGAATAACACCTTAAGATACAAATCAACCAAAACCCTAATGTCACCTAGATACTCCATTGTCACCTCAAGTATCCGTGGGCATGATTATACGATATGCATCACACAATCTCAGATTCATCCAACCAACATAAAAGTACTTCAAAGAGTGCCCCAAAGCCTCTACCGGAGAGTCAAGAACGTGTGCCAACCCCTATGCGTAGGTTCCCAAGTGTCATGAAACCCGCAAGTTGATCACCAAAACATACATCAAGTGGATCAATAGAATAACCCATTGTCACGATGGTTATCCCACGCAAGACATACATCAAGTGTTCATAAAAGACTCAATCCGAGAAGATAACTTCAAAGGGGAAACTCAATTCATCACAAGAGAGAAGAGGGGGAGAAACATCATAACATCCAACTACAATAGCAAAGCTCGGGATACATCAAGATCGTGCCATAGAGGAACACGAGAGAGAACACGAGAGAGAGAGAGATCAAACACATAGCTACCGGTACATACCCTCAGCCCTGAGGGTGAACTACTCCCTCCTCTTCATGGATAGCACCGGGATGATGAAGATGGCCACCGGTGATGGGATCCCCTCCGGCAGGGTGCCAGAACAGTGTCCCGAATGGTTTTTGGTGGCTACAGAGGCTTGCGGCGGCGGAACTCCCGATCTATCTTCTGTTCTGGAAGTTTTAGGGTACGTAGGTATATATGGGTGAAAGGAGTACGTCGGTGGAGCTACGGGGGCCCCACGAGGTAGGGGGGCGCGCCCTGGGGGGGGGGCCAGGGCGCGCCCCCCACCATCATGAGCACCTCCCGTATCTTCTGACGTGGGGTCCAAGTCCATCAGGTGGGTTTCCTTCCAAAAATAACTTCTCCCGTTGATTTCGTTCCGTTTTGACTCCGTCTGATATTCATTTTCCTCGAAACACTAAAATAGGCATAAAACAACAAGTCTGGGCTGGGCCTCCGGTTAATAGGTTAGTCCCAAAAATAATATAAAAGTGGATAATAAAGCCCAATATTTCCTTAAACAGTAGATAAAGTAGCATGGAGCAATCAAAAATTATAGATACGTTGTAGACGTATCACATGTCATAATAGAACAATTCATGCACACCAAGTAAAGGCTAATGCAAAGTATAAATAGTTTCTTGCAATTGTATCGTATTAGAAATGTAGAGAGGTGGATATGTGGTTCCTCTCTCATAATAATTGCAATTAGGAGCAGCAAGCACATGCATATTATCTTCATCAAAATCATCATGTGTAATGGTAAAATGCAGCCCATCAATATAATCCTTAATATATAAGTGCAAACTTCTTCGACATAGTGTAGTTGGGAGAATTCAAAAATATAATAGGACTAGCATCCGTGGGTGCAATAGCAACAATTTCATTTTTAACATAAGGAACTATAGCAAGTTCATCTCCATAAGCATCATTCATATTGGCAACATGGCCGCAGGCAGAGCAAGCATCAATTTAATCAAAAAGGGTTATTTAAAATGAATCCAAGATATCATAGTGATTATCGTACGATTCATCCTTCGATAAGCAAAAAGGATAATTAAACAATGTATGAGTTGAAGAGTTTCAATAGAAGGTGGGCACAGGTAGCTAATCCACTCTTCCTCCATGCGTTCTTCGCTTTCCTCCTCACCTTTTCATCTAATGAGCTCACAGTTTCAGCAATTTCTTCCTCCATAGATTCCTGCAAAATATTAATCTCTTCTTGGAGAGTGGAGACTTCCTAAGTGAACTCATTAATATCGGCATTGTATTCATAGTTCTCATGGCAATATCTAAGTATAGCATAATTTTCAGATCTGTATAGTGCATCATCGCAATCTTCATACTTTCCTAACAAAGATTCAGTTTCACAAAGACCCTCAAAAGCAACAAAATCTTCTATAGGTTCTACATCATAGTAATCATATACACCATCAGCATAAGAATCCAATGTTTTATTATCATTAAGTTCACATTGAGAGGGAAGGTGTGGAGCCTTCAACTTCGAGCAACAAGTATAATCATATCTCAAGCATAAACTCCAAGCATACCAACACAACATTTTAATTTGATCCCATAAGTGTTTCCCTTTCTGAGACAATCGATAATCCCTAAAGTATTCCAAGTGATCCAAGGTAGTTCCCATTATCAAGTTGAATGGATATTTACCAGGATTATCAAAGTAGTATTAATTTTTTCCACATAACCAACATTGAGGGTTTTAGGAGGTTCCCCATCAGTAGCAAGTACAACTATTTTTTTTGGTATTTTGTGTTCCATATCCATAACTAAATATGGAGAACAACTTAGAACAGAAAATAAAAACTACTTAGTGATAAAGCAAACAAGCACACACGAGAATATTCACCCCAAGCTATTGCTCCCGTGAAACGGTGCCAGAAAAAGCTCTTGATAACCAACAAGTGTAGGGGATCAATTGTAGGTTTTTTTGATAAATAAGAGTGTCAAACCCAACGAGGAGGAAAATGTAGAATTTATAACCTCTCAAGTTCTATTGACCACCGATACAAGTCTATGCACACTTAACGTTGGCTTTACCTAGAACAAGAATAAAACTACTTTGTAGGTGTAATAGGATAAGTTTGAAAGAATAAAACTAGAAGTACTTTAACAAGAATAAAACTAATAGTTATTTGCAAGATAATGAAAGTTACTTGTTTAGTAGAAAGCTTTTTGTAAGAAAAGATAAGGATTTGTCCCTAGGTAGTTGATAACTAGACCGCTAATCATTATTGCAATTTTATATGAGGGGGCAGCATGAGCTAACATACTTTCCGTACTTGGATAATATGCCTTATGTTTGAAACTCTACCAAGCATCCACAACTACTAAATATCATTAAGGTAAAACCCAACAATAGCATTAAGTAACAAGTCCTCTTTACTCCCATACGCAACAACCCCCTTAGTTGGGTTTGTGTTTCCGTCACTCACGCAAACCACTATAAGCAAATTATTAATGTATTGCAACACCCTATAGTGGTAATACCACATGCTTGCGCGACATGGATGGCACCATAGGTCACTACCAAATAAAACATATAACTTAAACCAATCATAATCATCAGTCAACCCATAGGACAAAATGAGTATACTCAAACATAATAGGGTTGCCACACATCTTCGGTTAATAATATATAGCATTGAGCACCATGTTTAAGCTGAGATTACAGGAGGGAGAAGAGGTGTTATGACACTGCATAGAGCCGGAGAGAATTAGTGGTGATGGTGGCAAAGTTGTTCGTGTAGATCGCCATCACGATGGTTGCCCCGGTGGCGCCAGAGGGGGAGAGAGCCCCATCCTTCTTCATCTTCCTTGGTCACCATCATAGCTGGGAGGAGAGTTTACCCTCTAGTACATGGCTGCCATGGCTCCTGGAGGGCAGGAGTCCCTCCAACATTCGATCTCTCTCTCTGTTCTCTTTTGTTTCGCGTTCCTGTTTTTTGGCCGAAAATCGTTTCTTAATTCTTGGAGATTTCTAACTTCGATTGTGCTAAAGTGAGCGGATTTTTCTCTAGATATTAGCTTCGCTGCGGCCAAAGGACACCTCGAATCAACGATAGGTGTGCCACAAGCCCTCTATGCGCGCCTAGTGTAGGGGGCGCGCCCCAGCTACCCGGCCCCACTTAGCAGCAGCATGGGCCTGAACCCCGTGCTACAGCTAGTCAGCTTAGTTGCAGCGCGGGTTCCCTACCTGTGTTACTGCTATGTGCACCTTATCCACCCCGCACGCTCATGTCCTCTCTCCCTCACTCTCCTCTCACACTCTCTTGCTCGCTCTCTCTGTTGTCGTCGTCGCCCGTCGTCACCCCCGAGGCAACTCCCTCCCTCCCTCCTCATCTTGCCACCCTCCTCTCTCCTCCCTCCTCCAGCCACCCTTCTCCCTGCTCCCTCTTCTTCCGGCCACCCTCCCCCTCTTCCTCCAGCCGCCCTCCTCTCTCCTCCCTCTATTGTCATCCTCCCTCCTCCACCTCCATTAACCCTCCTCCTCCTCTCTCCTCCGTCTAGCAAGAGAAATGTATTGGAATGCTATATTAGAAAGTTTTAGGTATAGAAATGTATTGGAATCCTATATGAGAAATTTTTACGTATCAATTTTAATAATATAAATTTTTAGTAAAAAATTAGGTATAGAAATTTTTATTAAAAAAATTAGTAATAGAATTTTGAGGTATAGAAATGTTTTGGAATGCGATATGAGAAATTTTTATGTATCATATTTAGTAATAGATTTTTTTGTAAAAATATTTAGGTACATAAATTTTAGTAAAAAAAGGTAGGTATAGAATTTTTAGTAAAAATATTTAGCAATAGAAATTTTAGGTATAGAAAGTTTTCAATACAAAAATGTATTGGTATGCTATATGAGAAATATTTAGCAATCAAATTTGGTAATTGAAATTTTTAGTAAAAAAATTAGGTGTAGAAATTTGTAGTACAATTTTATCAAGGACGTGACTAGGGAGCGGCCGGCTGCTCCCTAGCGTTCCCTGGCAGCCTTCCCAGAAAGGCAAGTTTTTGCCTCGCCCTCTCAAAAAAGGAAAGTCTCTGGTTCAGCCCGATCTCCCCGATACCCGCAGCCCATGATGCTAGAAAAGTCCTGGCCCGGCACCCACGTGCTTCCTCCCCCAACCAGCCCCTTCCCTTTCATGCCTTCTTCTCCCCTCTCCCCTCCTACCCCTGTCCCCATCTTCTTCTCCCCAAGACACAAAGGGACAGATGAATCCTTTCCCTCTAATCCAGAAAACTTAAGATCCCTGCAATGGTGGCTTGATTAGGGTTGATTCAAACTATGAAATTAACAAAAATACACAAAACAGAGAAGGGGCGACCCAAGCGGTAGAATAGACAAGCCCAGATGTCAGATTTCATCTTGCTACATAGATTTCGTACCAACTTTTGGGCAAGTTGGTATGATGTGCACGCAATTCTGGAATGATTTCCAGGCAACTCGTGCTGAAAACACGGGGAAAACCCTCTCTTGGAAGTACTATTCTAGTTTATGCTTCGATTCTTTGCAATTATACCTTGTTCATCATGATTGCAATTATTTTTCCAGTGTTTTACCCTTGTTTCTTCCAACATGAGCGACTAGTATTGATTTGCACGACATGTGTTGCAACAAAACAGTAAAAAGGAATTAGTGCGCAACTATAGTAGTTTTTTAAGCAAATCAAGTATTGACAAAAAACTAGTCCTGTCAGTACATGAAAACTATTTGTTGGGATGCCTTTTGTATAGAAACCACTTGATGCTTTTCTTAGGTTGCTTTTTGCACTTGAAATGTGTTGAAAAAAATCAGCTAAGTTCTAGGGTTTGTTTAAGAAAAATCAGCATTAGAATTAAGCAACTCTTGTGTGTTTGAGGATCTCCTCTTTTCTTGCTGAAAAAAGTTAGATAGCTTTGTGAGTACCTACAAGTGGACCTTGAAGCTTCTTGCTTGGGCGTGTGCACAAAACCTCAAAAATGTTGCTTTGACATCCTTTTAGAATTTAGTGAGGCCCTGCAAACAAAACAAACAATTCGTTTAGGCAAGAATATCTATGAAACCATATTTACAAAACTCAGTTGATTTTATTAGAGTAAACTTTGGTGATTTTGGAAAGTAATTTTTTATATGTAGACAACTTATTCTATTGGAAATAAAAAATTTGTGCAAATAAAAACACCCTTTTTGCTAAAAAGATATATATCTCTAGCAACTACATGACATGTGTTGGGCAAGTTTTGGGCAAAATAAAACCCATCGTCTCAGGGGTGGATCTTTTGGTTAACTCACACTAGCATCTCTAGCAACTGACTATCATACATTGGGAAAGTTTTGGACACTCTCAGTTCAAGTCATCGATGATTCCATCCCCCGCATCTCGGGAGCGGTTCTTTTGGGCAACTCACGCCAGCATCTCTAGCAACTTACTATCATGCGTTGGGCAAGTTTTGGAATCTTTCGGCTCGAGTCATCAACGATTCAAGCCCCCACATGCTGAGAGCGGATATTTGGGGCAACTCACGCCGGCATCTGTAGCAACTAACTATGATGCGTATGGCAAGTTTTGGACACTCTCGGCTCGAGTCATCGATGATTCTGACCCCCGCATCTCGGGAGCGGATCTTTTGGGCAACTCACGCCGGCATCTTTAGCAACTAACTTTCAGGCGTTGGGAAAGTTTCAGCGATCCTCGGGTCGATTCATCGACGATTCCAACCCCCGCATCTCGGCAATGGTTCTTTTGGGCAACTCATGCCAGCATCTCTAGCAACTAACTATCGTGTGTTGTGCAAGTTTCGGACACCCTCGGGTCGAATCATCGATGATTCCAGCCCCCGCATTTCGGGAGCGGATCTTTTGGCCAACTCATGCGGGCATATCTAGCAACTAAGTATCGCGCGCTGGGCAAGTTTTGAACACCCTCTGGTCGAGTCATCGACGATTCCAGCCCCCGCATCTCGGGAGCAGATCTTTTGGGCAACTCATGCCAGCATCTCTAGCAACTAACTATCGCGCTTGTGCAAGTTTCGGACACCCTTGGATTGAGTCATCGCTGATTCTGGCCCCGCATCTCGGGAGCGGATATTTTGGGCAATCACACCGACATCTCTAGTAACTAACTATCATGTGTTGGGCAAGTTTCGAACACCCCCGGGTTGGGTCATCGACGATTCCATCCCTCGCATATCAGGAGCGGATCTTTTGGGCAACTCATGCCAACATCTTTATCAATCATGCATTGGGCAAGTCTTGGACACTCTCGGGTCGAGTCATCGACGATTCCGGCCCTACATCTCAGGAGCGGATCTTTCGGGCAACTCACGCCGGCATCTTTAGCAACTAACTATCACACGTTGGGCAAGTTTTGGCCACCCTCAGGTCAATCCATCAACGATTCCAGCCTCCACATCTCGAGAGCGGATCTTTTGGGTAACTCATGCCAGCATCTCTAGCAACTAACTACAATGCATTGGGAAAGTTTTGGACACTGTCGGGTCGAGTCATCGATGATTCTGGCCCCATATGTCAGGAGTGGATCTTTTGGGCAACTCATGTCGGCATCTCTAGCAACTAACTATCGTGCTTGGGCAAGTTTTGGACAATCTCGGTTCGAGTCATAGACGATTCCATCCCCCACATCTCGGGAGCGGATCTTTTGGGCAACTCATGCCAGCATCTCTATCAATTAACTATCATAAATTGGGCAAGTTTTGGACACTCTCAGCTCAAGTCATCGACGATTACGGCCCCCGCATCTTAGGAGCGTATCTTTTGGGCAACTCATGCCAACATCTCCTAGCAACTAGCTCTCATGCGTTGGGCAAGTTTTGGACACTCTCTGCTCGAGTCATCGGCGATTCTAGCCCCCACATCTTGGGAGTGGATATTTTGGGCAACTGACGCCAACATCTTTAGCAACTGACTCTCATCTGTTAGGCAAGTTTTGGACAATCTTGGCTCGAGTCATCGACGATTCCAGCTCCCGCATCCCAAGTCTCACCCTGTGCTCAAAAATATCAATTTTCTCATGAAGATTGGACCCCCCCCCACACACCCCTTTTCAACCTCCCTATTCCGATTGTATCACGCAGAATTATACATGTGAGTAGAAAAAACACATGCTTAGGGGTGTTGATTTTGGGATACTTACCAGTGATTTGCAACCCAGTTCTTCGACCACTCTTGAGACAACGCTTTCCCGGATCTAGCTCCACCCCACTAGGTGCCGCAATGTACAAATAGCGCTGCCCCCTTGGCTCTTCCTCTTTCTTCGCTTGTTGGTCACCGGTACTCCGACACCTCTCTCCTCCCTTCCGCTTGCTGCTTGTCATAAATCATATGCCAAAATAAATATTGTAGGCAACTTTCTGACATTATTAGGCAATTTAGTATAGATATCATTGACTAGAAGGAAGCATGGTGTTTGGCTAGAACTCAGTGTCCAAAAAGGTTATAGATTTACTAGAAGAAAACATGTATTTTTAGTCATGACTTTCTCGGTGTGAAGTACAGTTCACAACTTCTTACTTTTCCTTGCTTAGTGATGTACTAATGGCTAACAAAAGTGCCAACAGGGGAACTGGGTTCAGCTCCAACTAAGGAGGGAGAGCTAGTGAATTGTTTAAACAGATGGAACTGTTTGTGCACACATCAAAACAATATCATGTTCTTAACTACATCTTGTGTGTGGCATCAACAGCCACTGGAAGACAAAAAATCTTTTATTCAGATGCAATGTTGCTTTCCCGTAGGAGAGTTTACTTTAATGTGTACTAAAAATAACTTAAGAATAATAATATGTGCTAATCCTTTGTAAAAATCAATTTGATTCTGGTGCATTATTCAACACCCACTAATGTGCTTATACTTCTACACATATCTTGTAGTATTAGAAGTTTAGAACCGACGAACTTGTAAATGTATAAACCATCCAAGTAGGCCTTTTCTTTATTATTGAACCAATGTGTTCCTGTACAAGTTTCAGTCTAGCTGATATGGACACCATATTCAATACTAATGTTTAACAAGGTGGACAGACATATCATGCAACCAACTAACAAAACCATTAGGCAAGCAAATCATTAGGCTGATATGGATTCAACAGAAATGTTTAACCATCCAAGCAGACAACATTTCAGTATGTTACTTTCTATTTCAGATATATAGCACCTCAATGAGATGGCAAAATTGACTAACATTTGAGGCAACTACAGATAAATAGTTAGGCAAGTTTTGTACGACAAAAAAAAGGCATGGTCTACGGGAAAGGATCTGGCAATTACTCATACTGCAAACTCTAGCAACTTACCACATCTCTGTGTAACTCAACTGCTCTGTGCTTCTCGTTGCCGTCCACATGTCCCTTGCAGAATGGCTCACCCTATGGACGAAGAGTGGGAGGGAAATCTACAGTGAGGTACTGCACCGCATCTACTGCTCTTTGCTTCTCGTCGCCGTCCACATGTCCCCTGCAGGCATGGTTGTGGACGAAGAATTTGAGACAAGGCTTCAAGAGAATCCTCCCTATACTGTGCAGCCAGGGAATTGAACTGTAGGGGATCACCAAGGGGCACATGAGCAGAAGGGGCCATCACTGGTTAGAATTTGCAGGGGGTGTCCAGAGCAGCCGCTTCCTCCTTTTGTTGTTGTTGTTGTTGTTGGATGAGAAGGGACTCGGTCAAACATGAAGAAAAAGTCCTAGCCACGGGATACATCTATCTGGCGAGGGATCAACACGGCGGGTGTAGGACGATGCCGGGGAGGGAGAAGTAGAGTGCGTGGTCTCTTCGTCGCTGGTTTGGGGCAGGGGAACGTGTCCGCTCATGCGGGGTGCTTCGTTGCCGATCGGGGTGTGGAGGTACATCGGTGGAGAAGAAGGTTGAGGAAGGAGGGGCTCTGGCATAGGATATGGCTCGGTGGAGGCCGGCGAGCGCGAGGGCCAGGGCAATGGAGGCGAGCGGAGCAGATCTCGTCGGGTGTGGAGGAAAGTGTGCAAAGGGAGGGGGAGAAGGTGAGTTCGAGAGGAGTGGGGAACGGGCGCACAGCCGCACGGGTAGAATGGCTTCGTTTGTGTCGGACTAACCGCCCAGCACCTGGAGGCCGCGATTTCGACCGAATGGCGCAGAAGCGTGTGTGCTCCATAAGACTAATGAGCTTTTTAGGTTTTGTCAATATATGAGTGTCGGTGTACTAAAGTAGGGGTACCTTAGTACCCCGAACTTGTGCACGGGCAGTCGCAGCGTCCCGCGGCAAGGCTTGCCGGGCGCCCGCCAAGATCCTCCGTCATCCCTATTTACTGCCATTCAAGAACAAAGTGTTAACTAAGAAGACAAGGCCCCGACAAGAGGAGCTTGCCGGTAAGGACAAGACCCCGGCAAGAGGAGCTTGCCGGGAAGGACAAATACCCCGGCAAGAGGAGCTTGCCGGGAAGGCCAACCAAGGCACTTCAGAAAACTTGCCGCGACGCCCCGCGCGTCCCGGCAAGGCCCGGCGAGCGGCAAGCTCGCGGGTGCGACAAGACAACGGCCACGGCAAGGCACTTGCCACGGCAAGGCTGCCACTCCGCACCCAAGGTCCAGCGCATCCAACGACGTGTCACCCCAGGACTATCCCAGGAGCACGTGGCGAGGCGCCGTGCAGCCATGCGGTGCGAGGTGGCAAGCGAAGCTGACAAGGAGGCCATCGTGGCGATCGGTGGCGCCCCTAACGGTCGCTTCCTTGCCTTTGTTAGGCGACAGACGGGCATTAAATGCCCTTGTCCCCTGCCGTCAGAGTTAGGTAGGGGACACTGTTGGTAGCAGTTGTACCAACCCGCGTTTTTACCTTTCTACCCCTCTTTCTACGCTGCCACCTGTAGGTGACCCCCTTAGACTATAAAAGGGAGGCCCATGCGCACGTAGAAGGGGTTCGGAATTTGGGTTCCGCAGCTGGCTCGGTTCATCCGACGCATCCAACACCACAACACGCTCACACTCTTGAGCAAGAACATAATACCAACACAAAGCAGCAGTAGGAGTTTTATCTCTCCGGAGAGCTCCGAAGCTGGGTAAAAATCTCCCCCACGCGCTCCCGCCTCGATCTGCTCTGCGTGCGCCCTCCGCACCCTTGCCGGACAAGAAGGGGGCCCCTGCCCCATAGGTGCTCGTGCTCCCACAGAAACCCACGACATCTTTGGCGCGCCAGGTAGGGGGGCGTCGAGGTCGTGCGCATCTGATCCGGCGTCTACGCGCGCTACATCAACTTCTTCATCGACATGCCACCGAAGAAGAAGACTTCGGAGGTGGCCGCTCCGTCTGCGGATATCCTACCGCCACCGGAGCAAACGGGCGGTGGGGTGGACGCCGGCGGAGGAGCGGGCGCCGCCGGGGGGACTCATATCGTCACCCGGTCCAAGGACAAAGCCCCGCAAGGTTCAGCGTCTGCACATCCACCGCACCCCTCTCAGGAGGTGCAAGATCGACAACGCCACGGTGCCCCTAGCACCGTGCTCGCGTTGGAACAAGGTCAAGCTGGTGGGTCACGGGACGCTCAAGGCCAACGTACACGTCAACACGCTGGCACGAGCGCAGTGCGGTCGCCTGGACGAGACGTTGCTCCTTCTAACACCGTTAGGAGTTTGAGCATGTCCCGCACCTCGCGCTGCTCACCGCCGCCACCCAAGACTCAGAGGAAGCGCGCCCGAGCCCGGCTGCTCTGGATTACCCTCCAGCGCCGGACAAGATCGACGACTGGAGGGCCGCCATTTATAGCCTCATTGGCTTCGCCAACGCCGACAAGCCCCGGCAAACGAGCACGTCAAAGCCACGACAAGACGCTCAGGCGCAAGCCGATGCTGACAAGACCGCTGGGGGTGCCACCACCGTCCACTCCCCGCCCCGAAGGCCAAGGTCGCCGACTCGCCGGGCTAACCTCGACGCCGACTCCACCGCGTCGTTGGACCCGCGAGCTCGCCGCGATCAACGCCACGTTCTCCAAGAACGACGACACGAGGACGCTCGTACTCGCATCGAGCGCAGAAGAGAAGCGCGACATCAATCTGACCAGCGCGCTGGGCCCACTATCGATATGCATGCGCCAGGGGAACCGGGCGACTTGCCGTACGCGGCAGGTTGCCCTGCGTTCACCCGTGAGCTGCGGCAAATCCGATGGCCCGATACCAAGAACTTCAAGCGGGCGTGCGAGAAGTATGATGGCAGGATACATCCGTCGGAGTTCCTCAGCGTCTACACCATCGCGGTGCAGGCTGCCGGGGGACGCGACGAGAAGATCCTCACCAACTACTTCCCGCTGGTGCTCAAGCCCAACGTCAGATCTTGGCTCATGCACTTGCCGGACAACTCCATTTCTTCATGGGAGAACCTGTGCCATCAGTTTGTCGGCGCTTTCACAGGCGGCCACAAGCCCCATGGTCAGGAGAGCGACCTTCATCTGCTAGCCCAGAACAAAGGAGAACCACTGCGCAAGTACATGCAGAGATTCAGCCAGGTGCAGCGCAACATCCCAGACGTCCACCCTGCCGCGGTTATTAGTGCGTTCCATCAAAACGTACGTAACCGCAGGATGAGGGACACTACTGGAATCTGGCACTTTGCCATCTGCCATGGCAGATGGCAAAGGCATGGTCGGCAGATGGCAAAAGCTTTGCCATCCGCCGGCAGATCAACAAACCGGTCGTCGAAACCTCGCGGTAAAGGCTTCTTTGCCGTCTGGCGGCTGATGGCAAGAGTCACGTGGCTTTGCCATCTATTTGGCTGATGGCAAGAGTCAGGTTTTGCCATCTGCCAAACAGATGGCAAGGCTACATGCTTTGCCGTCTGCCAAACAGATGGCAAAGAGATTTGCCATCTATTTGGCAGATGGCAAAGAGCCCGAATAGGCCAGCCCAAACATGACACGTGGCCTCTTTGCCATCTGCCAGCTGATGGCAAAGCTCTTTGCCATCTGCCAACAGATGGCAAAGTGCCTATATTGCCCCATTTAATTTATTTTTTCTTATATCAATTCATTTTCACAGAAAATCAAACACAAATATATTTATATGATCAATATAGCATATTCAACACATATTACCAATAGTCATGAACACATATATATATCCAACACATGTTACCAATAGTAGCAAGTTTCATCCGTACATATACATTGTTTCATCAATATTACACAGTTTTATCCATAGGTAGCAAGTTTCACAAGGTCAAAACAAAAACTAAATACAAGCACTCCATCAACCTAAGCTTCCGTTATCTTAAGAAAATCTGTAAAATGGGAAAAAAGAAAGTTAGAAGAAGAAGACTAGAAGAAGAAGATTATTATGATGCAACTAAAATGTGAAGATTATTATAATGCAACTTATATCTGTAAAATAGGTCATTTTGTTTTCAAACGGCGACGATGTTGTTTTCAAACAACTCCCTATTAAGCTGAGAAGGTACATCATTATGCGGGAATTGTTTTGCATAATTTGACAAGTTTGCACTTGGTAGGAAGTTGCATTAGTACTTACATGTTGCAAATGGAATGGAAGGAAAAATATGTCACCAGGAGCTTGGAAGCAATTGTACTAATTATGGTATGGCCCCTTACTCTAAGAAGCATAAGCAGCTTCTCTAGAACAATAGGAATGCTAGCTACAAAACGTTGATGAATTACTCATTGGCACGGTCTCTATTTTAACATCAGGTATCCTAGCCTTGTTTCTAAAGAAAGTGATACTTGGCTTTGGGTATATCAACTCCAGCTTTTTTCAGGGACATCATGTACAAAACATTTAAAACAGGGCCATGAGGAAAACAACAAGAATATACATTAGATGATGAACACTATAGTCGAAGGGTTTTTGGTGACACCAAATAGTATGCAAGCGATGCATTTCTAATAATATTAATAATCTACTGAATATGTAACATTTATCCTATGTTGTCTTTTGATAATTTCTTCTCCCTCAAATTTAGCTGCAGACTTATGACTTGGCACTATTAATTCATAGGAGAATCACGAACTTTGCGGAGATTGTTCAATTACATAAAAATATAAGTGAAGCCTGAAGCAAGTGGTTGAAAGCAAGATGAGGGTGCTCTCTTACTATCTGCTGATAACACTACTCTTTAAGTCTGTTTAAACTGGCTTTTAGGAGAGCACGGAAGCACCATAAAGATTTCTTCCAAGGGATAAAGCACCGGGAAGGGTAAACTGTTGATTTCGAAAATGGTGCAAGGTATGACATTATAACTAACTAGCCGTCAACCCGTGCAAGTCTACACGGGCTAGTTGTACAGATTATACTTTATTAGTAGAATATTTTTATAATATTAACTATATTAAAATGACTAATTATGAGTGTATATTTTTTTAGGTTGTTGAAAGTTTATTGTTAAAACAAAAAACCATTTATCCATACAAAAAATAGTATTTAAATTTATTCAACATGATGATACTATTTTGTTGCCTCATAGTATATGAATTTAAATTTATTTCACTTTGTCGGTAATGTTTTGGAAACAATACAATTGTGGGAACAAATAATATTCCGATATTTACAAACAATGACAACTTTCTTCAAGTCTTGCCATTCTAAAAATAGTTAACTAATTCTTCATGCATACTAATTCTATATTATCAAAGTGGAAACATTGAGAAGATGTACAAAGTGAAGATCACAATCACAATCGACTATGTGTTTTTCCATCCAAAATAATTAACATACATACAGTCTTGCAACTCATCGGTTGTGAGTTGTGACCATCAAAATAATTAAGCTGAAACTTTATTAAAGTCTAGTATATGCCTCTTTCACCTCTTGCGCCTTATATATGCCTTGCAGCAGTTTTGGGACACAAAAAATATTAAAGTCGAAGAAGCTAAAAGCAAATTGTTGACTAACCTATCATCTATCGGGATGGATGCATCTTTGGATCAAGTAAAATAGAAAGGATAAATATCTCTAGCAAATGCACTTGAGACATGGGCGGACAAAGACCTGACCCTCACATAAGTTTGAGCTGTAAATCCTTGATGATGTAAGTTGTCTTGATGCATTATTAACTACAAAAAATAATCTATTAAGCTCATTTTGAAATTGCATATAGCATCTTGTACAGGAAAAAAATTCGCAATAGAATAGTAGCAGTTGTCTTTCCCTTATATTAGACACTGAAAAACAATAGTTATTGTCATAGAAAGATAAATAGATTGGGACAAATCTAGTAGAATATAGCCTGTGTAGGATCCTATGTTCTGCATTGGGATCCATCGCAAAACAAAAAAATTCCGCAGAGGAAATATGTAACCTTATAATTGAACTCGAATGGATGAACTGATGATTGAGGCGTAGCTGCTGTTACTAATAGTGTATAATATGTAATCTGCTATATCCTAAATTCGGGACTTTAGCATTGGTTATAAGTATAGCAGTTAGCTTGTATTATAAATTTATCCTTTTTCAAACTGTAAATCTAATGTCCACAATGATCTGAAAAGAAATAACCATTGGATAGACATGTCTTTTGACAGAGGAGGGAGAGAGTTTATTAAAACTTGGCAAGGATAGGGCCATCTTTGCAAACAGTTACGTCAGACACGCCAAAAGAAGTAATACCTGCAGCTCGGGAAGATTTGGTTCTATTTATGCGCTGTAAGTCATATTCTTAGTGGTCATCTTGCTGTGGTTGTAGACCATGCAGATCTTTCCTCTCGCAGATAGTCCCTTCGAGGTTTTGGTGGCGCTGTAGTAATTGCTAACTGATTTGAAATGAACATATAAATGAACTGCTCAAAGGAACACAAAATCCAATCACCCTGTTACCATGTCATTGACTTCCATCAAGTCACTTTCCATGTGTACTCTGGAACATCACTTTAGCTTTGGTATGTCGGAGCATGCTCCATCAACTAAGCATATTGCCTTCGAGAGAAACCACTGTTCTCATCATCTAGTCTATAATGCTTATTTTTGTTTCTTCTTTCTCTGCACATGAACCATAAAGAAAATAAGCTCAAGAAGGAAAGGCCGACTAATATTTTTCTATACTATATGGGAGTACGGAATTTGTAATACCTTGTTTCCATGTCAATCCATGTCTCATATTTTCAGTTGTTGGTAGCCAGCAAGTAATACCTAGTCCATAGTGCCTCTTTCTCTGTCCTGGGATGGTGTTCACATATTTTCAGTAGCATTATCAACAGGTAACAATAGTCCACAACATATATAAGATATATTTTGATGCAAATGTACCCAGCTAAAATCTCCATGAGCGCACAAAATAGAGACAAAAGGTTCGTCAACATAGTTTGAGGATCTGGCTAACAATGTGAAAAATTTGGAGTTTTCACACTGAAAACAATAAATACTGGTAGCTTCACTACTAAAAACGAAATAGAGACTGGGCAGTACCACTCATGGCTCTTTCTATTTTTAAGACTGAGTTCAGCAACCTCTTTGTCAGGTATTACGATATCACGGACTAATAAGTTTACCAATTTCTAAGAGCTTTCTTGCAGTTTGTACTCTGTTTGTAAAGAAGTACCATGTCACCTTTGTTAAGTGTGTCATCGTTTCATTTATGTCAGTGTTTCACCTCTTCAATTCTCATGCAGAAGTAACACGTAAGAAAGATAAGAAGAATCATACTCCTATATAGTAATTCTGGCCATAACATTATATAAAAACATTCTATTAGATTAGGCGAGCCTGAAAGAGTTGTGTATAGACCAGTGAGCCTCGTTATGAACAACATTGGGCGGCCAAAGAAATTATTGAAGTAGTATACATAGCCAAGCTATCATTTTAGCTGCGACTATCCAGAAGTACTATGAACCACATGTGATTTTACTTCTATCTTGGTCTGAAATATTAAAGCAACATAAACACGTGAGGTGTTTGCTTCATATTACAAACAGTGGAAAGGAAGAAACATGAATCAAGTACTCCCTTCGATCCAAAATAAGTGATGTACTGGATACCAAAGTGCAAAAAAAGCTAACCCTAAATCAGAAATCGGGTTGCTCTTGCTCACTTGCCGCTTCTTGCCGCTGGGACTAGTCCTTTGTTGGTGAGAGGGAGGGCAGCGATCGCCGCCGGCTTTGCAGGAGGAGGCAGGGCGGGCAGGCAGGGGCGCCAGGAGGTCGGGAAGGGCGCAGCCAAGCCAGCAGAGAGGGCGCCAGGGAGGAGCGTCTGGCTGGATCGAGGAGGCGGGAAGGAGGGGCGGGCGGCTGGGCTCGGTCGGCGGGCGAGAAACGGCGAGCTCGAGGTGGTGGGGTGGTGGGGCGGCGGGTCTGGGTGGGGCGGCGGGGTGGTGGGTCTTGTGGGGGTGGTGGGGGGGCGGGTGGTCTGGGCGGGCGGCGGGGTGGTAGGGTGGTGGGGCGGCGGGTCTGGGGTCTGTGGTGGGTGGTGGGGTGGCGGGTGGTGTGGTGCGGGGGGGTGGTGGGGTGGTGGGGCAGCAATGTGCTTGGGCGGCGGCGGGTGAGATGCGTGGGAGGGAGGGATAGGAGGGGAGGGGAGGGAGGGAGGGAGAGGAGGGGAGAGAGGGAGGGGATAACCCCACAGTTTTTTTTACCTGGAAAAAAGCAACCCCATCTCTTTGCCATCTGCCAGCAGATGGCAAAGAATCTTTGCCGTCTGCTGGCAGATGGCAAAGAGGTGGGGCCGGTACGCTGTTACACGTTTGACGGTCACAGGATTTGCCAACCTCTTTGCCATCTGCTGGCAGATGGCAAAGATTATTTGCCATCCACTAGCAGATGGCAAAGAAGTGGCTGATGGCAACCATGTTCTTTGCCGTCTATCAGTTCTTTGCCATCTGTTTTTTATAAGCAGATGGCAAAGACATTCTTTGCCATCAGCTGGCAGATGGCAAAGGGCTGGCTGATTGCAAATTCTCTGTTTCCAGTAGTGGGAGGAGATGGCGATGTGCAAGATCAGAGATGTCAGCGAGCTATACGCTCTGGCCGACAAGTGTGCACGGGCTGAGGAGGGGAGGAGAATCCCCGGAGAGAATGCAGGAGCAGAAGGATCTGACAGTGAGGATGCCCCTCCGGCAAGGAAGAATCGGAGGCGGAATAACAGAAAGAGAAAGGCTAAGGATGTGCTAGTTGTCGAGCAGTCCGGCAGCGGAGGCGGCTCCGACAAGGCCAAAGCTGGTGACTCCGGCGAGGCCGTGGTGGCCGCCGACAAGCAGGATGGCTCCGGCAAGCAGTATTGCAAGATCCACCGCACCAAGGGCCATGACCTGCAAGCCTGCAAGAAAGTTGAGCAGATGGTAGAGCTACAGAAAGCTGAATATGAGCGCCGCGACAAGGAGAAGGCCCAGGAAGGTGGCGGAGGATCCGGCAAGAAGCTCCCCGCCCGGGGCGGGCGCCGCGGCAAGGCCAAGCCGCGGCAAGGAGACAGACCTCCCCGTGGCCGCGACAAGGACGAGGATGAGGACGAAGATGATGACATGGAGGAAGATGAGACTGATGAGCAGGAGTTCCAGAAGGCAACAGAGGTGTTGTGCGTCGACGGTGGTGCCTCTCTGCACACCTCGCACCGCCAACTCAAACAATGGGCGTGGGAAGTGAATGCAGCAGAACCGTTCGTCGAATCGCGCAAGCCTCTAAAGTGTTCCAGCACGCCCATCATCTTTGATGTTGAGGATCACCCTGATCGCATCACTGCGGTCGGGTGCTTGCCGATGTTGGTTTCACCAACCATCCGCAACCTCAAGGTCACGAAGATGTTGGTTGACGGCGGGGCCGGCCTGAATCTGATCTCCTCCGCAGTGCTCAAGAAGCTCCAGATCCCCGACAGCGAGCTCGAAGAGACCGGTACTTTCCAAGGAATCAACCGGGAAGGAGCCAGCCCAAGGGGAAGATCACACTGCCAGTGACTTTTGGCAGCGAGCTGAATTTCAGAACAGAGAGAGTCACGTTTGATGTTGCTGATTTCCCATTGCCTTACAATGGGATACTTGGCCGTCTAGCGCTCGCCAAGTTCATGACAGCCTCTCACTACACCTACAATGTGCTCAAGATGCCTGGTCCGATAAGTGTTATTTCTGTCCATGGCGACAAGAAAGATGCACTTATCTGTACCGACAAGATCTACCGGGAAGCAGCAAATGCAGCAGAACACAAACCACTTGCCGCTGAAGCTCCCGGGGGGAAGAAGAGGACCAAGTCCGGCAAGAGTAGCTCTAATGCCCACTCCGGCAAGCGCACCTCTTCGGAGTGCTGCGCTACCATCGAGGACGCACCATCGAGCTCCACCGGCAAGTGCAAGAAGGCAAAGACAGCTTCACTAGATACCAAGAAAGTGGCCGCCAAGGAGGGCGGACGGTGGTACCTTCACCATCGGTGCACGCTTGATCCTAAATAGGAAAGCGCGCTCATTGCTTTCCTGCGGGCGAATGTCGATGTGTTTGCATGGTGACCATCGACATCCCGGTGTTCCTGTGGAAGTAATTGAGCACCACCTTGCCATCTGCCCTCACCGCGCGCCCGTCAAGCAGAGAGTCGAAGAAGCAAGCGATGGGCGTCAAGAGTTCATTGCGAGAGGAGATCAAGAAATTGGAAGCAGCAGGCCTGGTCCGAGGAGTACTCCATCCATCGTGGTTAGCCAATCCAGTAGTCGTGTGCAAAGCAAACGGGAAGTGGAGGCTTTGTATTGACTTCATTGATGTTAATAAAGCTTGTCCTAAGGATCCATTTCCCTTGCCGCGCATTGACCAGATTGTCGACTCCACAGCAGGATGTGATTTGCTTTCATTCCTTGATGCATACTCAGGATATCACCAAATCTTCATGGCACAAGAGGATGAAGAGAAGACCGCATTCATTACTCCATGTGGCACGTACTGCTTTGTACGGATGCCTTTCGGACTAAAGAATGCCAGTTCGACATTTGCAAGAGTAGTCAGTCATGCTTTTGAGCCACAGTTGCACAGAAACGTAGAGGCTTACATGGATGACATAGTGGTCAAGAGCAAGGACAAAGAGACTTTGATCCAAGATTTGGACGATACCTTCACAAATCTGCGCAAGATCAATCTCAAGTTGAATCCCGAGAAGTGTGTATTTGGAGTTCCTTCCGGCAAGCTTCTCGGATTCTTTGTATCTCAGAGAGGGATTGAAGCCAATCCCGACAAGATCAAAGCAATTGAGCGATCGAAGCACGAAGCGAGTCAGGGCGACGCGAAGGCTTGCGGCTGTGTTGCTGCTCTCGATGAGGTTCATCTCTAAGTTCTGCTGGCGTGCCTCGCCATTTTCAAAATCTTGAAAAAGGCAGGTCGATGAAATGGACTCGAAGCGGAGGCTGCGCTGCAGACTTGAAGAGATACCTATCCTCCACTCCAACGCTTGTCGCACCTAAGCCACAAGAGAAGTTCTGCTATATCTAGCGGCAACCAATCAAGTGGTTAGTGCTGCGTTAATTCGCGGAGAGGAGGCAGATGATGAGCCAGCGACGCATGCAAGCGAGTCCAGCGACAAGCGAGGCTTCCCGACAAGTTACAGCTCCGGCAAGGATAGATCTGTCTCGGTTGTCGGAAGAAAGCGAAGAAGATGGTGCAGCGCCAGTTTACTTTGTCGGTTCTCTTCTGCGGGGGCTAGATCAAGGTACTACGGTGTGCGAAGTTGCTTTTCGGCCTTCTCATGGCCTCGAGGAAGCTGCGCCATTACTTTCAAGCACATGAGATCACGATCGTCACTCGCTTTCCGTTGAAGAGAATCTGCAGAATCCGAAGCAACAGCAGGATTGTCGAGTGGGCCTTTGGAATTGTCAAGCTTTGGCCTCAAGTTTGAGAGTACCTCAACTATCGAGCCGAGCATTGGCAGAATTTATAGCAGAATGGGCGCCAACACCGATGAAGAAACTCAGGAAAAGAGCATCCCGTCAAGGAAGCTAGCAAAGAATGGATCATGTACTTTGATGGTGCCTTCTCGCTGCAAAGCGCCGGTCTTGGCGTACTACTTGTCGCCCCCACCGGAGAGCACCTCAAGTACGTGGTCCAAATGCACTTTCCCAAGGAGCAAGCAACAAACAATCTGCAGAGTATGAAGGCTTGCTTGCGGACTCGAGGATAGCAGCAGAGCTTGGGATGAAGAAGCTTATTGTCAGGGGTGACTCGCAGCTTGTCGTCCGTCAAGTGAACAAAGATTATCAGAGTCCACTGATGGAAGCATACATCGATGAAGTGAGGAAGCTAGAAGAACATTTTGGCGGCTGCGCAGA
Organism: Aegilops speltoides; assembly: GCA_021437245.1. NCBI lineage: Eukaryota > Viridiplantae > Streptophyta > Magnoliopsida > Poales > Poaceae > Aegilops > Aegilops speltoides. The sequence continues at coordinate 198,015,930 of CM038143.1, forward strand.
TGGAACACGTTCAAGTGCTCGAGAATGACATTGCAGATGGCTGTCAAAGTGTGCCGCACTCAAGTTACTGTGGAACCGAGGATTTTGTGCTCAAGCTGACTCAACCATCTGTAACACCATCAACTGGACAGAGCAAGAAGAGAAAGTTGGTTACTGGCGACTACTTTCCGGTAGAGCACCCTGAAGCCGCCGCCAAGAAAGTCCCCAGGATCAACACAGAAAGTGCTGAGGAGCAGTCGGCTCCGACAAGCCCCAGGGTTTGTTTCGTTGAAGCAGACGCTCCTGACAAGCTGTGTCCCGACACGCTTGCCGGGGAGCATCACGCTCCGGCAGGATCCCAGATTCTTGCCGTAGAAGCGGATGTTCCCGCAGCAGCATTCGCGCCTTTAGTCCTTGTCGTCGAGCCGCAAGCTCCAACATGGGCACAGCAGATAGTCCGCTTCCTTCAGACAGGAGAACTTCCCGAGGAGCAAGAAGCAGCGGAGAGAGTAGCCCGGCAATCAAGTATGTACCAGTTTGTCGATGACATACTGTACAGAAGAAGATTCAATGGAATGAAATTGAAGTGCATCTCCCGGGAAGATGGACGGAAGCTGTTGGCGGAGATTCATGGAGGCATATGTGGTCACCACATTGGCGCAAGAGCGCTTGCCGGCAAAGCCTTCCGGCAAGGTTTCTTCTGGCCGACAGCCCTCCAGGATGCAACTGCACAAGTAACCAAGTGTGAAGCGTGCCAGTTCCACTCCAAGCAGATTCATCAGCCAGCTCAAGCTCTCCAAACAATCCCTTTATCCTGGCCATTTTCGGTCTGGGTGCTCGACATCCTCGGCCCCTCTCCCCTCGTATACGGATCGCCTCGAGTACTCGCTTATGATGAGCTAGAGCAAGAGCAGCTGCGGCAAAGCGACGCGCTGCTCCTCGAGGAAGATCGTCTTCAGGCTGCGGTACGAGCTGCTCGCTACCAGCAAGCTTTGCGCCGCTACCATAGCCGCAAAGTTAACGCCGGAAGCTTCGAGAGGGAGAGGATGCAGGTGAGGACCGGGCGTCATTCAAAGAAGCATGGCCTTGTCGGAACACGGGCGACAGAAAAGCTAAGTTGCCAAAGTTTGAGCATGGTCAAGTTTTAAGTTTTTTAAGTTATACTCCTTGAACGTCCGTGCCTTGTATGAAAAACCTGTGCGCGGAGGAACCGGCTCGTGGCTAAGTTGCGCCCTTGATTTGTTTTCGAGTCCGCTCAACAATACAAGCGCGCTGCAACTAGCTCCGGCAAGGTTTCTTGCCGGAGGCAACACCGCCAGCGGGCTGCTGATGTTCCGCACTCAGCAAGTGTGCTTGCGCCGGCAAGTTTCCCTCAAAGTGTAGGGTAAAAACATACAAGGGATGTGACAGAGTAAAGGATATAACATAGCAAGCGTTGCCCGCGGCAAAGTTATATTACGAAAGTAACTTGTTGCGGCACTGACTAAGTTGTTCTCATAACTGAAATAACAGCGACAAGGAAAAAGAGAAGAAAGGTGCGCCGGCACCTGGGTCCCGGCAAGCCAACGTCGCCGGGGGCTGCAAGTACTAAGATTCATCCCCGGCAAGCCAGAGTTGCCGGGGGCTGCGATCTCAGATAAGTTTTTCATCCCTCATCATGCATCCTCTTATGGACTGGGGAACGCGAAGTTATATTCCTTGAACGACCGTCCCTTGTATGGGAAACCTGTGCGCGGAGGAATCGACTCGTAGCTAACTTGCGCCCTTGATTTGTTTCGAGTCTGCTCAACAATACAAGTGCACTGCAACTAGCCCCGACAAGATTTATTGCCGGAGGCAGCACCGCCAGCGGGCTGCTGATGTTCCGCACTCAACAAGTGTGCTTGCGCCGGCAAGTCCCCTCAAAGCGTAGGGTAAAAACATACAAGGGATGGAATCAAGTAAAGGATATAATATAGCAAGCTTCCCCTTTCATTAAAAAAAACATCCCACTCGGGTATAGTCCATAGAGGATGAAAAACATGAAAGAGAGGATTACAAGTTTTAAATGCAGCTAAGGCCCGAAGGCTTACAAATTAAAAAGATAAGATGCCCGTAATCCTTTTCCTACCCCTCTTTTTCAGGAGGTAGGTCAAGGAGGCGAGAAGGGCGAGAAGAGGCGCCTAGGCGAACCACGGTGCGAAGACACCAAGAGAACATCCAGGAGCCGTCCAGAAGGCTGGATGGTGATGGCGGCGCCGAAGCAGAGCTCGAGGCGGGCGGCAGGGCGCCACCTGCTGTCGAGGCACCACGCCTCGTACTCGACTTGACGGCCTTGCCGAGCCCTCTTCCCCTTCCGCAGCCTCCCTACGCCAGCCGCCCAAGGAGACGACCCCGGGGACTTCAAGGGGCCGGCGACCCGGATGATGGGGTCGCCGGTGACGCACGAGGTGACGCCCGATGCCTAGTCGGGCCCGCCACCCTCGTCGTCGCTGTCGCTCTCCTCCTCGTCACTCTCGCTCGAGGGGGAGTCTTCGCTATTGGAGGAGCTGTCCATGCAGCATCTCGCCCGGGTGCCGGAGTCCTCGAAGACCTTGATGGAGAGGAGGTCGCCCTCCATTAACTTAAAATGGAGGGTAAACCCCGCCGTCAAGCTGTGGATGCGGGCGAACGTCTTCCACCCTCGGTCAAGATACATCACATTAGGGGCTGGGGATACAACGCTGACTCGCGTGCCACTGATCCCACATCCCCTCATGTGCAATCTCAGCGTCTTGGGCGGGTCCGGCTCCATCGCGCTCGCAAACGGAGCTGGCAGCCGGAGGCGCCGACGAGGTGCCCGGCGCAGCCTGACGAAGAACTCGCAAGGGTCGTCCCCCGTATGGACCGCCGGGAGGAGAGGAACCACCGGCAGGGGCGAAGCTGACGCGCCGCCCTGTCCGCCTCTTCCTCGAGCGCCTCGACCTCGCCCTCAGCCTCGTCCACGACCACGCCCCCTCCCTCTTGCCCTTGCAGCTGGTTCTACCACCACTGGCGCGGGATAGGGAGGGATGCGCTGTCTCGCGGCGACCCTCGCCGCCACCGATGAAGGACCAGGGTTCCCTTTCTCCATGGCGGATGAGAGAAAGGGGAACAGAAGCTGAAGGAAGGAGGAGATAAGGAAGTGTGGGTTTCTGCGCTCTCCTCTCGCCCTTCTTAAAGGAGCGAGGTGGGGGCTCGGCCGCCCCGCTCGGCGAATCAGGGCAAAGGAAGAGCAGGGGGTGGGGGCCGACCCGCTGCCCTCGCTCGTGACAGCCCAGTTTTCCACCTCCACCGCCCACGACCCCAAGCGCATGGGAGCCACGTGGCGGGGATACAGAACTGAGGCGACGGTGACCTCACCCCACTCCGTGATCACGGGGAATGGACGCCTCGAAAATCGCGCACGCCACCCACGTCTCCCACGATGCCGCAATCGACGCGTGCCGTTACGAGGGGACGCGGTGGATCTGAGTGGATTCGGTTTGGACCCGAGCGCGCGTGCCGTGCCTGTTTTGGGCTGGCCCAACAGCGCTTCGGCACCGTGTATGGCCCAGGCCGGGGCTCTGTCGGTGTACTAAAGTAGGGGTACCTTAGTACCCGAACTGTCTGCATCGGCGATCGCGGCGTCAGCGGCAAGGCTTGCCAGGCGCCCGCCAAGATCCTCCGTCATCCCTATTTACTGCCATTCAAGAACAAAGTGTTAACTAAGAAGACAAGGCCCCGGCAAGAGGAGCTTGCCGGGAAGGACAAGACCCCGGCAAGAGGAGCTTGCCGGGAAGGATAAAGACCCGGCAAGAGGAGCTTGCGGGAAGGCCAACCAAGGCACTTGAGAAAACTTGCCGCGACGCCCCGCGCGTTCCGGCAAGGCCCGGCGAGCGGCAAGCTCGCGGGTGCGACAAGACAACGGGCGCGGCAAGGCACTTGCCGCGGCAAGGCTGCCACTCTGCACTCAAGCTCCAGCGCATCCAACGGCGTGTCACCCGGGACTATCCAGAGCGCGTGGCGGTATTTGTGCAACCATCTTGGTGCGAGGTGGCAAGCAAAGTCGACAAGGAGGCCATCGTGGCGATCGGTGGCGCCCCTAACGGTCGCTTCCTTGCCTTTGTTAGGCGACCAGATGGGCATTAAATGCCCTTGTCCCTGCCGTCGAGTTAGGTAGGGGACATTTGTTGGTAGCAGATTGTACCAACCCGTTTTTACCTTTCTACCCCTCTTTCTCGCTGCCACTGTCGGTGACCCCTTAGACTATAAAGGGAGGCCCATGCGCATGTAGAAGGGGTTCGGAATTTGGGTTCCGCAGCTGGCTCGGTTCATCCGACGCATCCAACACCACAACACGCTCACACTCTTGAGCAAGAACGTAATACCAACACAAAGCAGCAGTAGGAGTTTTATCTCTCCGGAGAGCTCCGAAGCTGGGTAAAAATCTCCCCCGCGCGCTCCCGCCTCAATCTGCTCTGCGTGCGCCCTCCGCACCCTTGCCGGACAAGAAGGGGCCCCCTTCCCCATAGGTGATCGTGCTCCCACAGAAACCCACGACAATGACAGTATTGGACAATTTAATTATTTTTATGTCATCATCCCTTTCTCATCAAAGAATGCTCTATGAGAGTATTGATGATATAATTTTTTCACTCGGTGGAATGTATAGGCTTTCTAGGGTCGCGTCTCCATGGAGTGATCATCATCGGAGCTTCGTCTACAGCTTCTACTGCTAAGTCGGTGAGCTAGTATTCCACCTGCTCCTTCTCTTCTCCTCAGACATATGTATGATAATATTTGTACATGTGTATGCTGATATTTGGACAAGTATTGCTTGTCTACTTGGACAAGTGTATGAATTTGCCGGGATCACCTCCGAGTGGCATATGTTTTGCCGGAATGTTGATTTATTTCCGTTCAAGCAAATTTCAGGCCCTCGATATGTCCTATGTTAGCAAAGGTCATGCCGAATTTTTTTCATGGATTTCAGCATGACTTGTGCTATAAAGTTGTAAATGTTGAGTGCCCATGATTGGCCGAAACAGGAATTAAACGACATTCTGGCTAAACATAGGCTATTTTTGATGTCACTACTCCATATATGTAACGGGTTGACTTTTAGTCTGTTGGGGCTCCTTGTGTGACATTCATAGAGGAAGAATCCAGATTGTTGTTGTGGGGGTCGCTTCCTTCTCTTCTCCTCATGATAGACCTAGGTAATGCATGAGTAAATGGGGATGCGGCCATCATGGACGGTCGATATATCAGAGAGAGGAAGAATCCCTACTATTGTCTAGGGGGTTCCTTTATCCTCTTGTCCTCGTGATAGACCTTGGTAATGCATGAGGGAAGGGGGATGCGACCATCACCGACGGTCGATATTAGAGAGAGGAAGAATCCCGACTTGTGTTGTGAGGGTCGCTTCTCCTTCTTTCCCGTGTTGATGAGGACATGGCTACCTTTGATATGATCACAAATATTGCATATGCGTATTTATTTGAGGTGCTTTCTAATAAAACTTATGCAATAAGTTATTTACGCTATTGATATGTCTCCAACGTATATATAATTTTTTTACTGTTCCTTGCTAATATATTATCATTCTTGGATGCTTTACAATCATTTTATAGCAACTTTATATCATTTTTTGGGACTAACCTCTTAACATAGTGCCCATTGCCAGTTACCCCGGCAAGAGGAGCTTGCCGAGAAGGACAAAGACCCCGGCAAGAGGAGCTAGCCGGGAAGGCCAACCAAGGCACTTCAGAAAACTTGCCGCGACGCCCCGCGCGTCCCGGCAAGGCCCGGCGAGCGGCAAGCTCGCGGGTGCGACAAGACAACGGGCGCGGCAAGGCACTTGCCGCGGCAAGGCTGCCACTCTGCACTCAAGCTCCAGCGCATCCAACGACGTGTCACCCCAGGACTATCCGAGAGCGCGTGGCGGTATTTGTGCAGCCATGCGGTGCGGTGTAGCGAAAGCGACAAGGAGGCCATCTTGGCGATCGGTGGCGCCCTAACGGTCGCTTCCTTGCCTTTGTTAGCGACGACAGACGGGCATTAAATGCCCTTGTCCCTGCCGTCGAGTTAGGTAGGGACCTTTGGTAGCAGTTGTACCAACCCGCGTTTTACCTTTCTACCCCTCTTTCTCGCTGCCACTGTCGGTGACCCCTTAGACTATAAAGGGAGGCCCATGCGCACGTAGAAGGGTTTGAATTGGGCTCCATGGTGGCTCGGTTCATCCGACGCATCCAACACCACAACACGCTCACACTCTTGAGCAAGAACGTAATACCAACACAAAGCAGCAGTAGGAGTTTTATCTCTCCGGAGAGCTCCGAAGCTGGTTAAAAATCTCCCCCGCGCGCTCCCGCCTCGATCTGCTCTGCGTGCGCACTCCGCACCCATGCCGGACAAGAAGGGGCCCCCTGCCCCATAGGTGCTCGTGCTCCCACAGAAACCCACGACAATGAGAGTATTGGACAATTTAATTATTTTTATGTCATCATCCCTTTGTCATCAAAGAATGCTCTATGAGAGTATTGATGATATAATTTTTTCACTCGGTGGAATGTATAGGCTTTCTAGGGTCGCGTCTCCCTGGAGTGATCATAATCGGAGCTTCGTCTACAGCTTCTACTGCTAAGTCGGTGAGCTAGTATTCCACCTGCTCCTTCTCTTCTCCTCAGACATATGTATGATGATATTTGTACATGTGTATGCTGATATTTGGACAAGTATTGCTTGTCTACTTGGACAAGTGTATGAATTTGCCGGGATCACCTCCGAGTGGCATATGTTTTGCCGGAATGTTGATTTATTTCGGTTCAAGCAAATTTCAGGCCCTCGATATGTCATATGTTAGCAAAGGTCGTGCCGAATTTTTTCATGGATTTCAGCATGACTTGTGCTATAAAGTTGTAAATGTTGAGTGCCCGTGATTGGCCGAAACAGGAATTAAACGACATTCTGGCTAAACATAGGCTATTTTTGATGTCACTACTCCATATATGTAACGGGTTGACTTTTAGTCTGTTGGGGCTCCTTGTGTGACTTTCATAGAGGAAGAATCCAGATTGTTGTTGTGGGGGTCGCTTCCTTCTCTTCACCTCATGATAGACCTAGGTAATGCATGAGTAAATGGGGATGCGGCCATCATGGACGGTCGATATATCAGAGAGAGGAAGAATCCCTACTATTGTCTAGGGGGTTCCTTTCTCCTCTTGTCCTCGTGATATACCTTCGTAATGCATGAGGGAAGGGGGATGCGACCATCACCGACGGTCGATATTAGAGAGAGGAAGAATCCCGACTTGTGTTGTGTGGGTCGCTTCTCCTTCTTTCCCGTGTTGATGAGGACATGGCTACCTTTGATATGATCACAAATATTGCATATGCGTATTTATTTGAGGTGCTTTCTAATAAAACTTATGCAATAAGTTATTTACGCTATTGATATGTCTCCAACGTATATATAATTTTTTACTGTTCCATGCTGATATATTATCATTCTTGGATGCTTTACAATCATTTTATAGCAACTTTATATCATTTTTTGGGACTAACTTCTTAACATAGTGCCCAGTGCCAGTTGTTGTTTTCTGCTTGTTTCTTACATCGCAGGAAATCAATATCAAATGGAGTCCAAACGCAGCAAAACTTTTTGTGGATTTTTCTGCACTAGAAGACACATGTTGGGCCAAGAAAGTACCTAAGGGGACCTCCGAGGGGAGCACAACCCACTAGGGCGCACCTGGGTCCTAGGCACACATAGGTGGGTTCTGCCCACCGCGACCACCTCTCGCACCGCCTTTTTGCTCTATAAATACCCAAATATGCCATAAACCCTAGGGGAGTCGACGGAAATCTATTCCAGCCACCGCTAGTTCTAGAACCACCAGATCCAATCTAGACACTGTCACGGAGGGGTTCATCATCCTCATTGGTGCCTCTCCGATGATGCGTGAGTAGTTCATTGTAGACCCACGTGTTCATCGTTAGTAGCTAGATGGCTTCCTCTCTCTCTCTCTCTCTCTCTCTCTCTCTCTCTTGATTCTCAATACAATGGTCTCTTGGAGATCTATTCTATGTAACTCTTTTTGCGGTGTGTTTGTTGGGATCCGATGAACTTTGAGTTTATGATCAGATCAATGTTTTTATCCATGAAAGTTATTTGCATCTTTTAATCTCTTATATGCATGATTACTTATAGCCTCGTATTTCTTCTTCAAATCTTTGGTTTAGTTAGGCCAACTAGATCAATTTTTCATGCCATGGGAAGAGGTGCTTTCTTATCGGTTCAATATTACGATGCTTGATCCCAGTGACAGAAGGGGAACCGACATGTATGTATCATTGCTATTAAGGTTAACAAGATGGGGTCTGTTTCTACATAGATAGATCTTGTCTACATCATGTAATCGTTCTTATTGGATTACTCCGTTTCTCCATGAACTTAATACACTAGATGCATGCTGGACAGCGGTCGATGTGTTGAGTAATGGTAGTAGATGCAGATAGGAGTCGGTCTACTAATCTTGGATGTGATGCCTATATAATGATCATTGCCTAGATATCATCATGATTATTTTAAGTTCTATCAATTGCCCAATAGTAATTTGTTCACCCACTGTATGCTATTTTTCTCGAGAGAAGCCACTAGTGAAATCTACGGCCCCCGGGTCTCTTCTTTTTTATATTTGCTGTCGAGATCTATTTTTATTTGCTTTTATTTTCAGATCAATTAATACAAAAATACCTTGCTGCAATTTTTATTTATTTATTTTATCTCGCGTTCCCGCGAGATCTATTTATCCAAACTACTACAATTTTACCTATATTTTTACCCATGAGGGATTGTCAACCCCTCTCTTACGTCGGGTTGCAAGTATTTGTTCTCTGTGTGCAGGTGTTGTTTACGTGGTGTTGCGTGGTTTTCCTACTGGTTCGATAACCTTAGTCTCATCACTAAGGGAAATACCTACCGTTGCTGTGCTACATCATCCCTTCCTCTTTGGGGAAATACCGACGTAGTTCACGCCAACATCAAAAGGATTTTCTGGCGCCGTTGCCGGGGAGGATCAGGTCAAGATAGTCTCCCGACAACTCGCCAATTTCTAGCGCCATTGACGGGGAGACATCACCAACATCTACCAGGTTCCTAATCACAAATCTCATCTCCTTGCAAATTACATTATTTACCATTTGCCTCTCGTTTTTCTCCCCACCGACCACTTCAGAAAAATTTGCCATTTTATTCACCCTCTTTTTCGTTTGCCGTTTTTCTCGCCAGATCTGTTTTTGAGTGCAATCTTGTTGTGTAGTCACGATGACTCAAGAGAACACCAAGTTGTGATTTCTCCAATACCAACAACAATGATTTTATTAGCACTTCCATTGCTCCTCTCGCAACTAGTGCGGACTCTTGTGATATTAATGTCGCCTTGCTGAATCATGTTATGAAATATCAATTTTCCAGTACTCCTAATGAGTATGTAGCGTCCCATCTTAACACATTTGTGGAATTATGCCATATGCAAAATAAAAAAGATGTGGACAATAATATTGTGAAGTTGAAATTATTCCCGTTTTCTTTGCGAGACCGTGCACACATTTGGTTTTCTTCTTTGCCTCGCAATAGTATTGATTCTAGGGATAAGTGCAAAGATGTCTTTATTACTAAGTATTTTCCGCTCGTGAAAAGTATTTCCCTTAGAACCCAGATCATGAATTTCAAGCAACTTGAACATGAGCATGTTGCACAATCTTGCGAAAGGATCAAATTGATGCTAAGGAATTGCCCAACTCATGGGTTAAATCATTGGATGATCATACACATTTTTTATGCGGGATTCAATTGTTTTTCTAGAAATCTTATAGATTCCGCCGCGGGTGGTACTTCTATGAAAATTACTTTGGATGAAGCTACTAAATTGCTAGATAATATTATGGCAAATTATTCACAGTAGCATACCAAAAGAACTCCTACTAGTGAAAAAGTTAATTCGGTTGAAGAAATTTCTTCTTTGAGTGAAAAGTTGATGCTCTTATGAAATTGGTTGCTAATAAAAGTGCCCCTATTGATGTTAATGATGTGCCTTTGTCTACTTTGATTGAGCAAAATAGTGATGCCATATATTGATTCTTTGTTTAGCAAAATTAAAATTGATGATAAAGGGACTGGAGAAGAGTCAACTTTAGCTAGAAGGCGTCCCGATAATTCGTAGGGTGAAAATCTTGTTGAGAAAATTGATAAAAGTGGGTTTGATGAGGTCAAAACTTTAACTAGTGATGTGCACACTCTTTTGGATTACAAAGACTTTAAATATGATAGTTGCTCTTTGATTGATTGTATTTTTGTTGCAATCCATGATAAATTCACCCCATGCTTATGAACAAAATAAAGCTTTTACTAAACATATTGTTGATGCTATGATGAAAGCTTTAGAAGAAAAGTTGGATTAGAGATTTCAATCCCTAGAAAATTACATGATGAATGGGAACCTACTATCAAAGTCAAGATCAAAACCTATGAGTGTTTTGCTTTATGCGACTTGGGTGCTAGTGTTTCTACAATTCCAAAATCTTTATGTGATGTGCTTGGCTTATCGATATTGAAGAGTGTTCTCCAAATTTGCACTTGGCGGATTCTACTATTAAAAAACCTATGGGAAGAATTCATGATGTTCCCATAGATTTTATTGTCTTGATATTTATTGCAATTCGTCTTGTCCAATTATTCTTGGTGTAGTGATTGATATGAAAGAAGGCAATATTAAATTTCAATTCCCACTAAGGAAGGGTATGGGACACTTCCCTATAACTGGAATTAAGCCACCATATGAATCAATCATGAGGGCATCATATGGATCTAGAAACAAAGATGACAACACTTAGATCCTCCGCATTATGCCTAGCTAGGGGCGTAAAACGATAGCGCTCGTTGGGAGGCAACACAACTTGTATCTTTTTGCTTTTTGGTTTTCTTTCTGTTTTAAATAAAATACCCAATTATGCCTCTGTTTAGATGTGTTTTGGTGGTTTAAATTAGTTTTGTGCCAAAAAATCTTTGGCATAATTTGGGTGATAGTTGATTTGATCTTGTTGAAAAACATAAACTTTTGCGCTCAAAAAAATAATTTTCATAAATCACAAAAATGTGCTTTGCTCTGAATTTTTTACACAAGATTGATATACAAAATGCCCCCGTTGTCCAAATGTTTCAGAATTTTTGGAGTTATAGAAGTATACGAAGTTCCCTGATTACTACAGAGTGTTCTGTTTTTGACAGATTATGTTTTTGTTGTGTTATGTGCTTGTTTTGATGATTCTATGGTTTCCTTTGAAGAGTTTGTGCCACGGAAAAGTTAAAATACAGTAGATATAATACAATAACAAAACGTGAATGGGTTTGCAAAAATACTTAAAGTAGTGATTTGCTTTCTTATACTAACGAATCTCACGAAGGTTTTGTTGAGTTTTGTGTGATTGAAGTTTTAAAGTTTTAGGTGAGTTCGCGATGGATGAAGGAATAAGGATTAGCAAATGGCTAAGCTTGGGGATTCCCAAAGCACCCCAAGATAATATTCAAGAAGTATCAAGCAAGTAAGCTTTGGGATGCACCCAAGTGGCATCCCTTCTTTCTTCTAACAACCATCGGTATTTTACTTGAAACTATATTTTTATTTGTCACATATTATGAGGTTTGCTATGATATGATTCTTTGCTTGTATTTCTTTGTGTTCTAAGTCATCTATCCTTGCTGGACACACCTAGTTGAGGGAACCAAAATTATACTATGACTTGTTAGAATTGCTCTCTATGCTTCACTTAAATCTATATGAGCTATGGAATTGCTCTAGTGCTTCACTTATATCTTTTGAGCATGGTGTGCTTTAAAATTTTGAAAGAAATGCTCTCATGCTTCACTTAGATTTATTTGAGAGTTAGTGAAATTTTTAAGAAATTCTCTCTTGCTTCACTTAAATTATTTTGAGAGAAGAAAATTTTTCATGCTCATGTTCTTCACTTAAATTTGTTTGATCCGTCAAAAGCAACATATGAAATTAGTCCCAAAGTGACAGATATTCAATAGGGATATAAAAAAACTTACATGAAGAACATTGGACAAAATAAACTTGATTCTTTGTAATAGTTTTGAGATATGATGATAGTGATATGTAAGTCGTGTTGATGAGTAATTATGCTTTAGTAAGAATATTGGTGTTAAGGTTTGTGATTCCGTATGCAAGCACAAAAGTCAATAGTTATGCAATGAAATTACATCCTACTTGTGGTGCATTATTCGGTGTTGGTTAAGCTTAATGCTCTCTTATGATATTTTTCGTTTCTTGCTTCGATGCTTCCCAGTCTTTTGCTAGCCTTCATTTGCACTAAGTATGATCACTAATTGTGTATCCAAAATCCTTTAAACCAAATTTTGCCACATGAGTCCACTATACCTACCTATATGCGGTATTCTTTTGCTGTTCTAAGCAAATTTTATGTGCCATCTCTAAATTTCAAAATAAATTTCTCTTTTGTGTGCTCGTACCGCTCATGAAACGGTAGGGGGTGGCTCATATTTTTCCATGCTAGATGTGTTATTCTCAAGAGGGGTGTTCATTCACTTGTCATTGCATGAGAGTATGGCAAAGGTATTAGGGATGCCCAGTCCCCAAATGAAAAATGAGTTTACTTATGTTGTCAAATAATAAATTCCTTCGAAAGTGTTGGTATGTGTCGTGGGAAACGAGCACATATGGGGCAGGGCCCCTTTTCGGTCCGGCAGGGAGCGGAGGGCGCACGAAGAGCGGATCGAGGTGGAGCACGCAAGCGATTTTTAACCAACTTCGAGGCTCTCCGGAGAGATAATACTCCTACTACTGCTTTGTGATTGCATTCTGTTCTTGCTTGAGAGCGTGAGAGTGCTGTAGTTTCGAATGAGTCGAACCCCTTCTACGTTGCACATGGGCCTCCTTTTATAGGCACAAGGGGTCACCGACAGGTGGCAACATTGTCAAAGGTACAAACGTAAAAAGGGTGGTTGGTACAACTGCTATCTACAGTGCACCCTACCTAACTCTGACGGCAGGGGACAAGAGCATTTAATGCCCGTCCGCGTTGCCTAAATAGTGCAGAAAAGCGACCGTTAGGGGCGCCACTGCTTGCCACGATGACCTTCTCGTCGTCTCCACTTGCCACCTCGCACTGCTTGGCTGCACAGCTTCCCGCCACGTGCGCCTGGAACGGTCTTGCAGCGACACGTCGACGGATGCGCTGGAGCATGGGCGCAGCGTGGTGGCTTCGCCGCGGCAAGCGCCTTGCCGCGGTCGTTGTCTTGTCGCACCCGAAAGCTTGTCGCTCGTCGGGTCTTGCCGGGACGCGCGGCGTGTCGCGGTAAGTTCTCTGAAGTGCCTAGGTTGGTCCTCCCGGCAAGCTCCTCTTGCCGGGGCCTTGTACTTTCCGGCAAGCTCCTCTTGCTGGAGTCTTGTCTTCCTAGTTAAAACACTTTGTTCTTGAATGGCATCAATAGGAACTACGGAGGATCTTGGCGGATGCCCGGCAAGCCTTGCCACGGGACGCTACGACTGCCCATGCACAAGTTCGGGATACTAAGGTACCCCTACTTTAGTACACCGACAGGAGCCCCCGGGCCTGGGCCACACACGGTACCGAGCGCTGTTGGGCCAGGCCCAAAACAGGGCACGGGCACACGCGTCCTAGGTCCACACCAAATCTAACTCCGTAGCCACCACGCCCTCCCGTAACGGCACGCGTCAAACGTGGCGTCGTGGGAGAGATCGTGGGTGATTCTTTAATCGAAAAAGGCGTAACGTTCGCCTCCTCCTCTTTATAAGCGAGAAGCAGGGCCGTTCCCCACCGCCACTTGCAGTTGCTTCCTCATAAATCTCCGCCGCTCCCCTCCGCTTCTCAAAGCCGAAAGAGAGCAGCGCTCCGCCGCCCGTCGCCGTCAACGCCCCCGCTCTCCCCCACCGCCTCCGCCATGGCTCCGAAGAGCGGGAAGGGTGCGAAGTCAGCCGAGGCGCGCGCTTGAGGCGCCGCGCAGGAGCGAGCACTTCCCCCACCCCCGAGCTCTCGCGAAGGAGCTGTGGGAGTGGTTCTATCTCTTCTGGTCGACGGAGACGCGGGCGCATCCGCACACGCAGGTACTCTCCACCGAAGCTTCTACTTCGAAGCGGTGTCCAAAAGTATACTACTTCTTTCCATTGTTCTTCTATTGCGGGCTCTGCCCGCCCTTTTCCGATTTCTTCTGCGATATCATGAATACCTACGGGTTTCATCTCCTTGACTTCACCCCCAACGCCGTTTTGACCATGGCGGTTTTCGCACATCTCTGCAAAAACTTCGTCGGAATCCACCCAAATGTTGCCCTTTTTCGCCACTACTTCATAGCCCGGGCCGAGAAGGGAGAGCCCTTAGCTGGCGGGATCGCCTGGATCTCGAGAGTCGGCATGAAGGAGGTATATCTGGAGGGGGAGCTCCGCAGCAAATGGGAGGAGTGGAGAGCGGAGTGGTGTTGGATTGTTGATGAGAACCCGCATTCATTCACCAACTTGCGCCAAGCCCGAGTAGTCTTGGCGGCGGTGGGCGCTCTGGCGGCGGACGATGCTAAATTGAAGATCGCCACCACCCGGATCTTGCGGCTCAGGCTTGCTGGGCTCACTGTAGGGGCTGTTGGCGCGGACTTTCTTCGCCGCCGCATCGCCCCTCTGCAGGAGAGAGGGAGACCCGCCTGGTTGTTTGGGGGCCCGGGCCTCAATTTTAACTTCACTGTTTTGGAGTTGGACGGGACGCTCAAGGAACTGTTCAAGCACGACCCCAACAATCCCGAGTGGTTCAGGCTGCCGCAGGGCATCGTCCCTTGTGCAATAACTCCCAGCTCGATCACATCCGCGCAATGATGCCAGAGTGCGACTCGCATGGGATTATCCCAACTTGGCAGGAGCCCGCCGACGACATCGTGCAGCAATTCTTTGATAACTTGGTGGAGTTGGCGGTCCGTGCCGACAAGCAGAGGCTCCTCACCCGCGACACCATTGATGACGAGATGCGGCGCATTGCCACCAGGGTAGAAGATGCAGCGGCGGCCGCCGCCGCGGGCGAGTTTGGGTTTACTTTGGAGGAGGCAGAGGCAGCCGAGGCGGCAAGCCTTGCCGATCGAGAGGATCTTGGCGGGGAGGTCGTTGGCGACGGAGAGCCCGAAGCCGAAGCGAGCAAGCCCGACGGGGGTGCTAGTGGCCAGCCGTCTTCCAGCACCTTGCCGCAGGCGGAGCCCTCAGTGCAGCCCCCAGCTCAACCAAGAAGGCGCCTCTGTAGGACCGGAGACACAGCAGGGCGGCAGACGGCCCAATAGCCGCCGCGCCGCGGGACACGCTCCACCGAGACAAGCACCGTTGCCGCGGGAGCATCTCACGCCGCACCGGCAACTGGAGCGGGGTCTTCTCGGGCCGCTACTTCCGATCCTGCCGCAGCTCCCGCCAAGCGTCCACGGGAGCCTACTCCTCCGCCTCGTCGCGCTGAAAGGGTACCAGACTTCGACCTCTCCGCACTCAGCTCCGACGAGGAGGAAGAAGAGGAGGAGGAGTAAGGCTTTCTTTTTGTTGTCTTCATGTTCCTTCGATTCTTGCTGTTTCTTGTCTTGTTTCTGATCTGCTTTCTTCTGAACCTTGTTCCTTTCCAGGACTCTGGCCCAGAGAGCGGCGAAGAGGGCCAAGGTCCCCGTGGTTGTCATCGAGGACGATCCTGTTGTGGCAACAGAGGACGCATCCGAGACCACCTTGTCGGACCCGGCAATCTCTCCCCGAAGCAGCCCCCAGCGCAGCTCCCAGCGTAAGTATTTGTTCACTTCCTGTTGTGGGGCGCGCATGGGTGCTCTTTCCTTGCCGATATCTTGATTATTGGTTTGCTTGTGTAGGAGCAGAACAGGCTCACCAGGAACAACCAGAAGCTGCCGCTGAGGTGCTATCTGCTTCGACTACGCCGCCACGGGGTGACTCTCCGGCAAGGGAGCGCTCTCCGGCAAGGGAGAGGTCCCCGGCAAGGGAGGAGTCTCCGGCAAGGGGCAGCACCAGCGACCCTCCGGTGGTGGAGCCCATGACCGTGGATCCCAGCACTGGTAATTTCCCTTGCTTGAAACTTCCCTTGGATTCTTCTTCTTCTGATCTTCTTTTTTGAATATTTGCTTGACTTCCTCTCCCTCTTCCTGTCTTCAGATCCCCCCTCTACTAAACCGATGGAGGACGAGGCCACCGGCGAGGAGAATGTGCGCGGCAATACTGACGAAGCCGCTGCCACCGAAGAAGAGGCCAGCGCTGATGATCCTGCCGACGAAGAGGCCGCCAAGGCTGCTGGCGCTGGAGCTGGCGAGGGATCCGGCGATCATACTGACGACCCTGGGGCCGCAGGAGCGCAGGGCGCTACGCCGACCGCCGATCCCTCCGCCGCTGACACAGCGCCAAGCTCCGAAGAGCCCCAGCCCGGCGCCTACTTGAAGGTCGGCGACGGTGTCTTCATCAAGCTCCCCTTGGCTTCAAGCTCCAGGGCGCCGGTCGAGGGAGAGGCTTTTGACGGAGAAGTACTCGCCTCCGCTGGGCTGGCGGTGGTTGACGCGCCAAGCAGCAATAGCGGTGAGTCTGAGGAGGAGCAGCTGCTCCGGAAGTTGGTGTCACTCTACCACGCCTGACAAGCCAAACTGGAGTCCCGGGAAGCGCTTGTCGCGCAGGCGGGAGTGGACATAGAGAAGCATGCGGAGGAGCTCAGGCCAAGAACCAAGAGGCCCTCCGGTCCATTGCAGAGGAGAGGGCGCAGCTAGTCGAGGCGCGGAAGGCTTTCATCCTCGAGAAAGCAGAAGCCGAAGAGCAACAGCGGCTTGCCGCCGAGGAGCTATCTGTGCGGGAAGGCGAGCTGACGCAGAAGAAGGTCAACTTGGATAGCCATGAGGAGGAGCTTGCCGTGCGCCAGGAGACACTTGGCGGAGCCCTCAAGGAAGTGAAGGATGCTGCTGCAGCTGCCGAGGTCGCCAAGAAGGAGCTGGAGGTGAGGGTGACGGAGCTAGAAGCCACCCTCAAGTCAAAGAATGAAGAGCTTGCTGCGCTCCAGCGCGAGCGCGAGAAGGACGCCCTTGCCCATGGTGAGCTGTAGGGTCGTCTCTCTGAGAAGGGTAGGGAGCTGAACGCCGCCAAGGATGCCAATGCCGATCTCGAGCTGAAGCTGGCCACGCTGACGGAGACGCTGGACGGCGCCAAGAAGCGAGAGGAGGACTTGAAGGGAGATATCAAGGCCAATGAGGCGCTGCTGACGAGGGCCGCCAAAACCCAGAACACCTTCAGGGCTACTGTGGAGCTCTGGACGGAGGGCCTCGTCAACATCGCCGCAGTCATCGACGAGGAGCTGGCGCAGCTGGATTTGGAGGGCTTCGGGTACTCTTCTGATGAGAACCTCCAGCCCAGCGCCAAGCTCACTCTATTCTTCAAGGGCGTGGCGACGGCTCTCCAGCAACTCCGGGAAAGGATCCCATGGCAGCTGGCTGACGAGTCGCGCGCAATCTGCGCCATAGTCCTGGAGAAGGTGTTGGTGAAGGTGCTCTTCCGCAATCCGGGCCTCAACCTCACCAACGTCCTCAAGAAGCTGCCGGCGGGTGCTGATCTTGAAGAGCTCAGGGCCCTTGTCGCACCCATCGTGGACAAGGTGAATGAAGTCAGGAGGGTCGACGGTGATCGCGTAGATTAGGCCGCCTTTTTCCTCCCTTTTTCTTGCCACTGCCAGACATGTCGCAGGAACAATCTATTAGAGCGCGACAAGTCATTCTTGTAATATAACTTTATCTTGGGCAGTATTTGCTATCTTATTTCCTTTACTTGATTCCTTCCTTTGTATGTTTTTGCCCTCGCTTTTAGGGAACTTGCGGTATGAGCACCCTTGCCTTGGCGCTAAGTCTTGGAACATCAGCAGCCTGCTGGCGGTGCTGCTTCCGGCAAGAAACCTTGCTGCAACTAGTCGCAGCACACTTAAGTTGTTGAGCAGTCTCGAAACAAAGTAAGGGCGCAACTAGCCACGAGTTGGTTCCTCTGCGCACAGGTTTTCCATACAAAGCGCGGTCGTTCAAGGAAGATAACTTAAGAAATTTTAAAACTGATTGTGCTCAAACTTTGACAACTTAGCTTTTCTGTCGTCTGCGTCCCAGCAAGGCTATACTCCTTTGAACGATGCCTGGTCCACACCATTATCTTCTCCTCCCCCCCGGTGAACTTGTGGGCGAAGGAACCTTCTTTTTGAGAAAAAGAAAGAAGAGAAAATAAAGATATGGAGCCTTAAGGCACGTTATTGCTTACCGGGGGCAAGTGCTGCACAAAGTGTCAGATAACACATGCAAAAAAGAAAAAGGCATAAAATTTTACAAGATGTGCGAAGCACATGAGCTTTATTTATGCACGAGATCTGCGCCTGGCTTTGTACAAAGGGTTACATGCAACAGCGGCAAGGCTTGTACAAAAGGTGGTTCCCGGAACAGGTTCAGGCAACCGTGCCTTATGGGTAAATCTTACGAACATGTTCAATGTTCCAGGAGTTGCTCACCGGAAAGCCATCTTTGGTCTCAAGGTGGACAGCGCCAGGCCTAGTGACTCGCTTCACGCGATAAGCGCCTTCCCACTTCGGCGTCAACTTGTTTGAATTCTTGGCGGATTGAACAAGCCGAAGAACAAGGTTGCCTTCCTCGAGACATCTGGCATTGACTTTGCGACTATGGTAGCGGCGCAAAGCTTGCTGATATCGAGCAACAGCCTACAACAACACGAAGGCGATCTTCCTCGAGGGAGTAGCGTCATCTTGTCGCGATTGCTCTTGCTCAAGCTCATCATAGCGAGCACTCGAGGCGATCCGTATCTGAGTTCCGTGGGGAGAACTGCCTCTACTCCATAGACTAGAGCAAAGGTGTCGGCGGTGGCTCGATTTGGCGTCGTCTGATTGACCAAGAACCACGGCAGCTCCTCGATCCATTTCCTTCCGCACTTGTGCAGCCTGTCGAAAGTTCTGGTCTTGAGCCCGCGCATCACTTCAGCGTTTGCCCTCTCCGCTTGACCATTGCTTCTCTGGTGAGCAACAAAAGAGAAGCAGACCTTGGCGCCAAGATCTTCGACGTACTGCATGAAGGTGCGGCTCGTGAATTGTGTTTCATTGTCGGTGATAATCCTGTTAGGGACTCCGAAATGGCAAACAATTGACCTGAAGAACTTATCTTGTTGTCTTGTCACCTTCCTCCTTGCCTCCACTTCCGGCCACTTTGTGAACTTGTCGATTTGACGTACAAGTACTCAAAGCCCCGACGACTTCGGGAAAGGGCGAGGATGTCGAGCCCCCGAGCGAAAATGGCGGGATAAAGGGATTATGCGGAGAGCTTGAGCTGGTTGATATATCTGCTTTCAATGGAACTGGCACGCTTCACACTTGGTTAATTGTGTAGTTGCATCCTGGAGGGCTGTTGGCCAAAAGAAACCCTGCCGAAAAGCTTTGCCGGCAAGTGCTCTTCATGTATCTCCGCCTACAGCTTCTGTCCATCTTCTCGGGGAATGCATTTCAATTTCACTCCA
Source organism: Aegilops speltoides (assembly GCA_021437245.1). Classification (NCBI taxonomy): domain Eukaryota; kingdom Viridiplantae; phylum Streptophyta; class Magnoliopsida; order Poales; family Poaceae; genus Aegilops; species Aegilops speltoides. Next base: position 198,035,498 of record CM038143.1, read on the forward strand.
TTGAATCTCCTTCTGTACAGTATGTCATCGACAAACTGGTACATATTTGATTGCCGGGCTACTCTCTCTGCTTCTTCTTGCTCTTCGGGAAGTTCTCCTGTTTGAAGGAAACGGACAATCTGCTGTGCCCATGCCGGAGCCTGCCGCTCAACAACAAGGACTAAAGGCATAAACGCTGCTGCGGGAACATCTGCTTCTACGGCTAGAACCTGCGGTTCAGCCAGAGCTTGATGTTCCCCGGCAAGCTTGCCGAGCAAAACTTGTCGGGAGCGTTTGCTTCAACGGAACAAACCTTAGGGCTTGTCGGAGCAGACTGCTCCTCATCACTCTTGGTGTTGATCTTGGGTACCTTCTTGGCGGCGGCTTCGGGGAGCTCAGTCGGAAAGTAGTCACCTGAAATCAACTTCCTCTTCTTGCTCTGTCCAGTTGATGGTATCATAGATGGTCGAGTCAGCCTAAGCACAAAGATCCCTGGTTCCACAGGTAACTTTAATGCAGCGCATTTTGACAGGCCGTCGGCAACATCGTTCTGGGCTCTTGGGACATGTTCCATCTGTAGGCCGTCAAAATGCTCTTCCAACTTCCTTACTTCATCAATGTAAGCTTCCATCAACGGACTCTGATAATCCTTGTTCACTTGGCGGACGACAAGCTGCGAGTCACCCCTGACAATAAGCTTCTTGATCCCAAGGTCTGCCGCAATCCTAAGTCCGGCAAGCAAGCCTTCATACTCTGCAGTATTGTTTGTCGCTTGCTCCTTGGGAAAGTGCATCTGGACGACGTACTTGAGGTGCTCTCTGGTGGGTGCGAAAAGTAGCACATCCGCACCGGCGCCTTGCAGCGAGAAGGCACCATCAAAGTACATGATCCATTCTTTGCTTGCTTCCTTGACGGGGATGCTCATTTCTGGAGTTTCTTCATCAGGTGTTGGCGTCCATTCTGCTATGAATTCTGCCAACGCTCGGCTCTGGATAGTTGATGTACTCTCAAACTTGAGGCCAAAGCTTGACAATTCCAGTGCCCACTCGACGATCCTGCCTGTTGCTTCTGGATTCTGCTGTATCCTCTTCAACGGAAAGCGAGTGACAACTGTAATCTCATGTGATTGAAAGTAATGGCGCAGCTTTCTCGAGGCCATGAGAAGGCCGAAAAGCAATTTCTGCACACGAGTACCTTGATCTAGCCCCTGCAGAAGGGCCGACAAAGTAAACTGGGCGCTGCACCATATTCTTCGCTTCTCTTCTTGTGGCTGCACAGATCCATCCTTGTCGGGACCAGAGCTTGTCGGGGAAGCCCCATGCTTGTCGCTGGATGCACTTGCCGTGGCCGCTGGCTCATCATCTGCCTCCCTTTCCGCTACTAACCTAGCACTAACCACTTGATTGGTTGCCGCTAGATATAGCAGCAACTTCTCTTGTGGCTTAGGTGCGACAAGTATTGGAGTGGAGGACAGATATCTCTTCAAGTCCTGCAGCGCTGCCTCCGCTTCCGGAGTCCATTTCATTGGACCCGCCTTTTTCAAAATTTTGAAAAATGGCAGGGCGCGCTCAGCAGACTTAGAGATGAATCTGCTGAGAGCAGCTACACAGCCGGCAAGCCTTCGCACATCCTTGACGCGCTTCGGTGCTTCGATCTGCTCAATGGCCTTGATCTTGTCGGGATTAGCTTCAATCCCCCGCTGAGACACAAAGAACCCGAGAAGCTTGCCGGAAGGGACTCCAAACACGCACTTCTCGGGGTTGAGTTTGAGATTGATCTTGTGCAGATTTGCAAAGGTCTCGTCCAAATCTTGAATCAGAGTTGCTCTGTCTTTGCTCTTGACCACTATATCATCCATGTAGGCCTCTACATTCCTGTGCAACTGCAGCTCAAAAGCTTCATGGACTACCCTTGCAAATGTTGAACCAGCATTCTTTAGTCCGGAAGGCATCCGTACAAAGTAGTACGTGCCACATGGAGTAATGAATGCGGTATTCTCCTCATCCTCTTCCGCCATGAAGATCTGATGATATCCTGAATATGCATCAAGAAATGAAAGCAAATCACATCCTGCCGTGGAGTCGACAATCTGGTCAATGCGCGGCAAGGGAAATGGATCCTTGGGACAAGCTTTATTAACATCAGTGAAGTCTATACAAAGCCTCCATTTTCCGTTCGCCTTGCGCACGACCACAGGTGTCGTGGGGAATGATCACCTATGGGGCAGGGCCCCTTTCGGTCCGGCAAGGAGGCGGAGGCGCCTGAAGAGCTGATCGGCGAACACGCGAGGATTTTACCCAGCCGGAGCTCTCCGGAGAGATAATACTCCTACTGCTGCTTTGTGATTGTATTCTGTTCTTGCTTGAGAGCGTGAGAGTGGTGTAGTTTCGAATGAGTCGAACCTCTTCTACGTTGCGCACGGTCCTCCTTTTATAGGCACAAGGGGTCACCGACAGGTGGCAACGCAGACAGGGGTACAAATGTAAAAAGAGGGGTTGGTACAATTGCTATCTACAGTGCACCCTACCTAACTCTGATTGCAGGGGACAAGGGCATTTAATGCCCGTCCGGTCACCCAAACAGTGCAGAAAAGCGACCGTTAGGGGCGCTACTGCTCACCACGATGGCCTTCTCGTCATCTCCACTTGCCACCTCGCACCGCTTGGCTGCACAGCTTCCCGCCACGTGCGCCTGGAACGGTCCTGCGGCGACACGTCGACGGATGCGCTGGAGCGTGGGCGCAGTGTGGTGGCCTCACCGCGGCAAGCACCTTGCCGCGGTTGTTGTCTTGTCACACCCGAAAGCTTGTCGCTCGTAGGGCCTTGCCGGGACGCGCGGCGCGTCGCGGCAAGTTCTTTGAAGTGCCTTGGTTGGCCTTCCCGGCAAGCTCCTCTTGCCGGGGCCTTGTCCTCTCCGGCAAGCTCCTCTTGCCGGAGTCTTGTCTTCTTAGTTAAAACACTTTGTTCTTGAATGACATCAACGGGAACTCTGAGAGGATCTTGGCGGACCTTGGCAAGCCTTTGGCTGGCGCTGCGACTGCCCGTGCCCAACTTCGGGGTACTAAGGTACCCCTACTTTAGTACACCGACAACAGGATTGGCCAACCACGTAGGATGGAGCACCCCTTTGACCAGGCTTGCTGCTTCCAACTTCTTGATCTCTTCAGCAATGAATTCTTGGCACTCCACTGCTTGTTTTCTAACTCTTTGCTTGACGGGCCGCGCGTGAGGACAGACGGCAAGGTGGTGCTCAATTACTTTCCTGGGAACACCGGGGATGTCAGATGGTTGCCATGCAAACACATCAACATTCGCCCGCAGGAAAGCAACGAGCGCGCTTTCCTATTTAGGATCAAGCGTGCCACTGATGGTGAAGGTACCACCAGTGCCGTCCTCCTTGGCGGCCACTTTCTTGGTCTCCAGCAGAGCTGCCTTCGCCTTCTTACACTTGCCGTTGGAGCTCGATGGTGCGTCCTCAATGGTAGCGCAGCACTCCGAAGAGGTGCGCTTGCCAGAGTGGGCATCAGAGCTCTTGCCGGACTTGGTCTTCTTCTTCCCCCCCGGGAGCTGCAGCGGCAAGTGGTTTGCGTTCGGCTGCGGCTGCTGCTTCCCGGTAGATCTTATCGGTACAGATAAGGGCATCCTTCTTGTCGCCAGGGACAGAGATGACACTTATCGGACCAGGCATCTTGAGCACGTTGTATGCATAATCAGATGCTGCCATGAACTTGGCGAGCGCTGGACGGCCGAGTATCCCACTGTCGGGCAATGGGAAATCAGCAACGACAAAGGTAACTCTCTCTGTCCTGAAATTCAGCTCGCTGCCAAATGTCACCGGCAACGTGATCTTTCCCTTCGGCTTGCTCCTTCCCGGATTGATTCCTTGGAAAGTACCAGTCTCTTCGAGCTCGCTGTCAGGGATCTGGAGCTTCTTGAGTACCGCTGAGGAGATCAGGTTCAAGCCGGCCCCGCCGTCATCCAGCATCTTTGTGACCTTGAGGTTGCGGATAGTTGGTGAAACCAACATCGGCAAGCACCCGACCGCAGTTATGCGATCAGGGTGATCCTCAATGTCAAAGATGATGGGCGTCTTGAACCACTTGAGGCTGCGTGATTCAGCCGGTGGTTACGCTACATTCACTTCCCGCACCTTTGTTTGAGCTGGCGGCGCTGAAGTATCTGAAGCACCACCGTCAACGCACAGAACCTCCGTTGCTTTCTGAAACTCCTGCTCGTCGGCCTCATCATCTTCCATATCCTCATCTTCATCTTCATCTTCATCTCTATCGCGGCCGCGGGGAGGCCTGTCTCCTTGCCGCTGCTTTGCCTTGCCGCGGCGTCCTCCCCTGCCGGGACGCTTCTTGCCGGATCCACCAGTACCCTCCTGGGCCTTCTCCTTGTCGCGTCACTCGTACTCGGCTTTCTGCAGCTCGACAAGCTGTTCAACCTTCTTGCAAGTTTGGAGATCGTGGCCCTTGATACGGTGGATCTTACAGTACTGCTTGTCGGAGCCGCCCTACTTGTCGGCGGCCGCCACAGGTTCCGCTTCCTTGGCGCCGCCTCCATTGCCGGACTGCTCGACAGCTGCCACATCTTTGCCTTTCCTTCTTCTGTTGTTCCGCCGCCGGTTTTTCTTTGCCAGGGTAGCATCCTCACTGTCAGACCCCCCTGCTCCTGTGTTCTCTCCGGGGAGTTTCCTCCCTTCCTCAGCACGTGCACATCTTTCGGCCAGGGCATAGAGCTCACTGACGTCTCTTATCTTGCACATCGCCATCTCCTCCCGCATCCTGCGGTTACGCACGTTCTGATGGAACGCGCTGATAACCGCGGCGGGGTGGACATCTGGGATGTTGCGCTGCACTTGGCTGAATCTTTGTATGTACTTGCGTAGAGGCTCTCCTTCCTTCTAGGCGAGCAGATGCAGATCGCTCTCCTGGCCGTGAGGCTTGTGGCCGCCTGTGAAGGCGCCGACAAACTGATGGCACAGATCCGCCCATGAGGAGATGGAGTTGTCCGGCAAGTGCATGAGCCAGGATCTGACGTTAGGCTTGAGCACCAGCGGGAAGTAGTTGGCAAGGATCTTCTCGTCGCGCCCGGCAGCTTGCCTTTGCAATGGTGTAGATCTTTGAGGAACTCCGGCGGATGCAACCTGCCATCATACTCCTCTGCTACATCGGCTTGAAGTTCTTTGTCTTTGGGCCCTTTGGACTTGCCGCAGCTCACCGATGCGCAGGGCAACCTATCGCGTATGGCAAGTCGCTGGTTCCCTTTGGCGCATGCATGTCAGCAGCAGGCCGGGCTGGCTGGTCTGACCGACGCGCGCTTCTCTCCGGCCTTCGATCTTGGTGCGGCGTCTTCGCGGTTGTCGTTCTTGAAGAACTTGGCGTTGATCGCGACGAGCTCGTGGATCTGATGACGCCGTGGAGTCGGTGTCGTGGTTGATCCGGCGAGTCGGTGATCTTGGCCTTCGGGGCGGGGAGTGCACGGTGGTTGCACCCCCACCAGTCTTGTCACCATCGGCTCGCGTCTGGGCGTCTTGCCGTGGCTTCGATATGCTCGGTTGCCGGGGAGTATCGCCATTGGTGAAGCCGATGAAGCTCTGTATGGTGACCCTCCAATCGTCGATCTTGTCCGCCGTTGGAGGGTAGTCCAGGAGCAGTTGAGCTCAGGCCAACGCTTCTTCTGGAGTCTTCGGCGGCGGCGGTGAACGGCGCGAGGAGCGGGATATGCTCGGACTTCCAACTGGGTTGGAAGGAGCAGTACCCCGTCCAGGCGACCGTACTTCACTCGTGCCAGCATGCTGGCGTGCATGCTGGTCTTGAACGCCCCGAGATCCACAAGCTTGGCCTTGTTCTAATGCGATTACGGTGCTGCGAGCACCATGACGCTGTCGATCCCGTGCCTCCTGAGATGGGCCGCAGTGCGTGTCTGACGCCCGAAGTTTGCGGGCCTTGTCCTTGGATCTAGTAACGACATGAGCTCCCTCGCTGGCGCCGCTCCTCGCATGGCGTCCCCCCGCCCGTTTGCTCCGGTGGCGGTGGGATCGGCGCTGGAGCAGCCACCTCCAAAGCTTCTTCTTCGGTGGCATGTCGATGAAGATGATGATGAGCTGGCTGGCGTGAGCGCGGATCGGGTTCACACAACCTCGACGCCCTACCGGGCGCGCCAAAGATGTCGTGGGAAGCGAGCACCTATGGGGCGGGGCCCTTTTCGTCCGGCAGGGAGGCGGAGGGCACCGAAGAGCGGATCGAGTCGAACACGCGGCGATTTTACCCAGCCGGAGCTCTCCGGAGAGATAATACTCCTACCTGCTGCTTTGTGATTGTATTCATTCTTGCTTGAGGCGTGAGAGTGGTGTAGTTTTGAATGAGTCGAACCCCTTCTACGTTGCACATGGGCCTCCTTTTATAGGCACAAGGGGTCACCGACAAGTGGCAACGTAGTCAAGGGTACAAATGTAAAAAGGGTGGTTGGTACAACTGCTATCTACAGTGCACCCTACCTAACTCTGACGGCAGGGGACAAGAGCATCTAATGCCCGTCCGCATCGCCTAAGCAGTCTGAAAAGCCGTTAGGGCGCCACCGCTTGCCACGATGGCCTTCTCATCATCTCCACTTGCCACCTCGCACCGCTTGGCTGCACAGCTTCCCGCCACGTGCGCCTGGAACGGTCCTGCAGCGACACGTCGACGGATGCGCTGGAGCATGGGCGCAGAGTGGTGGCCGCCCGCTGACAAGCGCCTTTGCTGCGATCGTTGTCTTGTCGCACCGAAAGCTTGTCGCTCGTCGGGTCTTGCCGGGACGCGCGGCGCGTTGCGGTAAGTTCTCTGAAGTGCCTAGGTTGGTCCTCCCGGCAAGCTCCTCTTGCCGGGGCCTTGTCCTTCCCGGCAAGCTCCTCTTGCCGGAGTCTTTTCTTCCTAGTTAAAACACTTTGTTCTTGAATGGCATCAATAGGAACTACGGAGGATCTTGGCGGACACCCGGCAAGCCTTGCCATGAGACGCGCAAGGATTGCCGTGCACAAGTTCGGGATACTAAGGTACCCCTACTTTAGTACACCGACAGTATGGAAGGCACCCGTGGATACGGTTAGCAATGGAAAGTGAAAGTATGGTGGAAAAAAGAATAAACTTTATTTTCTGTTTGGGAACCGCCTATAATATATCTAGCATGGAAAGTATTGGGAACTACTCGATCGGTTTTGTTGACATGAAAAGCATGCCACCAAAAATGTTTTATCTCTATCTTTTTTTGCTTAGAGCTCTGGCACCTCTATAAATCCCTACTTCCCTCTGCAAGGGCCTTTCTATTTACTTAATGCAATTTTTATTATACTTGAGTCTCCATCTTCTCTAATAGAGCATCGAGCATTGGGTGTAGCTAATATGTGAGTGTGTTTGATGAATGGATCAATGATTGAGCAAAATGACCTAGGTATAACTTGCTTTAGTGTTGATATTTTGAAAGACATGGTTTCTTGTTGATATGCTTGAGTATTAAAGTCTTCATGTCAACACTAGACTATTGCTTTGAATCATATAAAAGTCCAAATGTCCATGCTACAAGGAAAAGAATATGTGACAAAGATGTTAGGCAGCATTCCACATCAAAAATTCTGTTTTTTATCATTTACCTACTCGAGGACGAGCAGGAATTAAGCTTGGGGATGCTGATACGTCTCCAACGTATCTATAATTTTTGATTGTTGCATGCTGTTATACTATCATTCTTGGATGTTTTACGATCATTTTATAGCAACTTTATATCATTTTTTGGGACTAACCTATTAACATAGTGCCTAGTGCCAGTTGCTGTTTTCTGCTTGTTTTTTACATCACAGGAAATCAATATCAAACAGAGTCCAAATGCACCAAAACTTTTTTCGGATTTTTTATGGACCAGAAGACACTAGCTAGGCCAAGAAAGTACCTGAGGGGGGCTCCGAGGGGAGCACAACCCACCAGGGAGCGCCTGGGGTCCCAGGCGCGCCTAGGTGGGTTGTGCCCACATCGGCTGCCTCCCGCACCACCTCTTTGCTCTATAATTACCCCAATATTCTAGAAACCCTAGGGAAGTCGACGAAAATCAATTCCAGACCCCAGAAGTTCCAGAACCACCAGATCCAATCTAGACACCATCACGAAGTGGTTCATCATCCTCATTGGTGCCTCTCCCATGATGCGTGAGTAGTTCATTGTAGACCTACGGGTCTGTTGTTAGTATCTAGATGGCTTCCTCTCTCTCTCTCTTGATTTTCAATACAATGGTCTCTTGGAGATTATTTGATGTAACTCTTTTTGCGGTGTGTTTGTTGGGATTCGATGAACTTTGAGTTAATGATCAGATCGATGTTTTTATCCATGAAAGTTATTTGTGTCTTTTGATCTCTTATACGCATGATTAGTTATAGCCTCGTATTTCTTCTTCGAATCTTTGGTTTAGTTAGGCCAACTAGATCAATTTTTCTTCCCATGGGAAGAGGTGCTTTGTGATGGGTTCGATCTTATGGTGCTTGATCCCAGTGACAGAAGGAGAACCGACACATATGTATCGTTGCTATTAAGGATAACAAGATGGGGTCTATTTCTACATAAATAGATCTTGTCTACATCATGCCATCGTTCTTATTGCATTACTTCGTTTCTTCATGAGCTTAATTCCTATATGCATGCTGGATAGTGGTCGATGTGTGGAGTAATAGTAGTAGATGCAGGCAGGAGTCGGTCTACTAATCTTGGACGTGATGCCTATATGATGATCATTGCCTGGATATCGTCATGATTATTTGAAGTTCTATCAATTTCCCAACAGTAATTTGTTCACCCATCGTATGCTATTTTTCTCGAGAGAACCCACTAGTGAAATCTACGCCCCAAGGTATCTTCTTTATTATATTTGCCTTCGAGATCTATTTTTATTTACTTTTATTTTCAGATCTATTAATCCAAAAATACAAAATACCTTGCTGCAATTTTTATTTATTTATTTTATCTCATGTTCCTGCAAGATCTATTTATCCAGACTACTACCATTTTACCTATCTTTTTACCCATGAGGGATTGACAACCCCTGTCTTACGCCGGGTTGCAAGTGTTTTTTCTTTGTGTGCACGTGGTGTTTACGTGGTGTTGCATGGTTCTCCAACTGGTTCGATAACCTTGGTCTCATCACTGAGAAACTTGTGACGGACGCGCCACCGACGGGCAAGGAGTATCGCACGCCCGAAATGTATTATAAGAGTGTCCTGAAGGGTGCCCGCATGATTGCGGGTGAGTGCTCCAAAGATGTAATATTTGAGTAGACTCGCATTTTGTTATCCTGTGTGCTGAAAACTTTGTTCATATGCGCTAAGCAACGCTTGTTAATTTAAAATATTACCTTACGTGCGATTGTTTATCAAATCGAGAGATGGCAAGTCGTCGGCTTCAGCCCCCATGCCACTAGTCTTTGGGGTGTTGGGATAAACTTGAGCTCTTGTTCCCATGTTTGGGTCCATCTAGGAGGCGCGCAACACAATGAACAAGGCAACCGGACTTATAATGCTTGAACACTCTCACTTAGCCATAGAATTCTATAATTTTAAATTTCGGCGAAGCCCCTAGTGTTCGGAAAACCGAGTTCGGGGCGCTATCCACGCCTGGGCCGGACAAAGAAGGTTCCTCGCTCTAAGCGGCATAAGTCTTTAGGGACTCGAAAAAACCTCTCAAACAGTGACCAGCTCTCGCCTTATCATGACGGTCAGTTTTAGCTTTCTCCACCGAGGCACTCGCCCAGCTCAACCGGGGCGCAATCGCAGTGGTTCTCCCAGTGCTACCTTAGCCGATGCAACGGAATGTGAGGTACCAAAACATGGGAGCCGGGCAAACCCAACTATTGACCCAAGACATGATTCGGAGCCGATGCATATAATGCTATAACTTCTGGGTGCCGCACTTGTGAAAGTGTTCGGACTTATCAAACCATAATTTGGGGAACTTAAGCCCCTGGTGTATTTAGCCGTACCAAAGTGTACGGATGCAACATGTCATAAATGAACATATATATATATAAGAAAGAAATGCAGTTATAAGCAAAAAGCGATGCATTGTTTATTCAAGAAATACTGCCATGAATGCAGAACGATATAAATAGTGCGGTAAGCGAGGGATACGACTATTAAACATGTCCCCCTCCAGGGGTAGGCTGCGGAATGGTGTATAAAACGGATTTAATGCTCATAATGGAGACCACCGGGATACTCGTCGTAGCCTTTCTCCTCCCCTGGCTGTTGCATCGTGAGTTCGACAGGTCTACTGCCGGACAGGGCCTCAGGTGAACGGTGTCCTGTGGATAAGAAAAAGGAAAAAAGAAAAAGAGTGACACACTTGTGAGCCCCTGGTGTGGTTGAGCCGCACTCTGGGCCTGTCGTGGTCGTGCCCCTCCCCCTATGCCCATGGTATCTCTAGAGCGTAATGATGTATGCGGAGGACCAGTCTTGCAATTTTGCAAGGGCAGGGTTAGGGCGCATTACTCTGGCGATGCTTTCGGAACGTGACAAGTGGTCTTGTTGTAGGTTTCTCCGGTAGCGTTTAGCGTGTCCGGCCGCTAATGTACCGGACTCGAGAATTGCCTTGAGAGGCTGCTCAGATACTTCGCGCGAGCCGCGTGTGTGTTCCTCCGTTCGGAGGCAGCGTTCAGTGTTTCCGTTAACCGTGATGACTCCTCGAGGGCCTGGCATCTTGAGCTTGAGGTATGCATAGTGCGGCACCACGTTGAACTTTGCAAACGCGGTCCGTTCGAGCAGAGCGTGATAGCCGCTGCGGAACGGAACTATGTCGAAGATTAACTCCTCTCTTCGGAAGTTATCCGGGGATCCGAAGACCACTTCCAGTGTAACTAAGCCTGTACAATTGACCTCTACACCTGGTATGACGCCCTTGAAGGTCGTCTTTGTTGGTTTAATCCTTGAGGGGTCTATTCCCATCTTGCGCACTGTATCCTGATAAAGCAGGTTCAGGCTGCTGCCGCCGTCCATCAGGACTATGGTGAGGTGAAATCCATCGATGATTGGGTCTAAAACCAATGCGGCAAATCCGCCATGACGGATACTGGTGGGGTGGTCCCTTCGATCAACAGTGATCGGGCAGGAGGACCATGGGTTGAACTTCGGGCGACTGGCTCCATCGCGTATACGTCCCTGAGTGCACGCTTCTGCTCCCTCTTGGGTATGTGAGTTGCGTATATCATGTTCACCGTCCGCACTTGTGGGGGGAAACCCTTCTATCCTCTATGGTTCGGCGGCCGGGTCTCTTCCTCGTCATCGCTATGCAGCCCCTTGTCATTGTTTTCGGCAATTAACTTGCCTGCCCATTTGAATACCCAACAATCCTGTTGGTGTGATTAGCTAACTTTTCGGGGTGCCATGTATCCGCAAGAAGCGGTCGAGTATTGGTCCAAATTGGACGGACCCGGAGTAGTTCTTTTGAATGGCTTTTTCCGCTGACCGGGTTTAGAGCCTCTGAATCCGGCGTTGACTGCCGTATCCTCAGTGTTATCACCGTTAACGCGGTGTTTGTTTTTGTTGCGACGCGACCTGCCATTGCGGTCCTTGGTATACGGACTGCCAGAATTTTTGCTGAGGTTGTTACAGCGGCCTAGCCAGCTGTCCTCTCCCGCTCAGAAGCGGGTCATAAGTGATGTGAGGGCTGCCATGGATTTCGACTTTTCCTGTCCTAGGTGCCAGGCAAGCCACTCGTCGCGGATGTTATGTTTGAAGGCTGTGAGGGCCTCTGCATCACGGACGATCAGCGATTTGATTTTCTTTGTTAAGAACCATGTCTAGAACTGTCTAGCCGATTAAATCTGGCTGCTGAATTATGTGGCTTAGGTCATCGGCGTCGGTGGTCGCATTATATGTGCCCCGAAGTTGTCAAGGAATAAGGCTTCGTGTCTTCCCAACACCCAATTGATTACGGTGGCAAGTTGTTAAGCCAATGCCGAGCTGGTCCTTTAAGCTTGAGTGGGAGATATTTGATGGCGTGAAAATCGTCACTGCGGGCCATGTGGATATGAAGGAGATAGTCTTTGATCCAAACCGCAGGGTCTGTTGTGCCGTCGTAGGATTCAATGTTCACGGGTTTAAACCCTCGGGATTTGATGATCCATTACTTCATCATGAGGCATAGTGGGTGTCTTGGCGCCTCTATATTGGGCTATATCACGGCGTAGCTCAACGAGCTTTGTCTATCTGTGTTCGACCCGGCGGAGTTCTTTGTATCCGCGCGATGGTCGTCGTCGCGCATCGTGGGGCGCCCACGCGATCCGTAGATCGATCTTGATTGTCTTGCTTTATCCTCCAATATGTCTCGCAAGTCTGGTGCATTCCCCCGTGGCTTCGTACTTTTCGAGCGGTGCTGGGGTACGGTTCTAATGGGGGGCCTAAAGGCCTCTCTGTTGCGGCCACGAGGTGGTCGGCCAGCCGTATTGCGCTCTAGTGATGCAGGTTTATATGCCTCCTCCTCTAATCGGGGGAGCAACTTGCGTTTGGGGTAGCTTTTTGAGGGGCGTTCGAGTTCATACTCTTCAGCCGCAAGGACTTCAGTCCATCTGTCGGCTAGCAGGTCTTGATCAGCTCTAAGTTGTTGCTGCTTTTTCTTTAGGCTGTTCGCTGTGGCCATTAGCCTGCGTTTGAAACGCTCTTGTTCGACGGGATCCTCAGGCATGACGAATTCATCGTCGTTGAGGCTTGCCTCGTCTCCGGAGGGAGGCATGTAATTATCATCCTCTACCTCTTAAATGCGCCGCTCTCTCATGAGGCTGGCTTCTCCGTCCTCTGTCTGAATCTTCTTTGGAGGGTTCTCTTGGCGCTCTCGGCGTGTTATTATCTCTGGTGCCGGAATATCCATTCTTGCTGTGGCGGGATTTAGAGTGGCGCCGCTGACGCCGGCACTTGGGCTGTTTCTTGGAGGTGTCTTCCTCCGCTGCTTCCTCGCCATTCCCATCCTTTGGGATGTCCACCATATATATGTCGTAAGACGAGGTGGTCTTCCAGTGCCCCATATGCGCTGGTTCTTGGTCGTCTCCGGCATCGTCGTCCATACCGTCGATGTCTTCGGAGATGTAGTCTAGCATGTTGGTTAAATCATCGACAGTGGCTACAAAGTGGGTGGTGGGTGGGCATTGAATTTCTTTGTCGTCCGCATCCCAACCATCCTGACCGCAATTCGGCCAGGGCTCTCCTGATAGCGAGAGATACTTTAGCGAATTCAGGATGTCGCCAAAAGGTGAGTGTTGAAAGATGTCCGTGGCAGTGAACTCCGTGATCGGCACCCAATCGGATTCGATTGGAGGGGGCGCAGGAGGTTCGGAGTCCGGCGAGGAGTCTGGCACCTCGGAGTCACGAGCGTCGCCAGTGACAAGGTCAGTATTCGGCTCCATCGCCGTTGAGGTTGCAGCCCCCGAGGCGGTGTCTAGCCACCCATCCTCGATCTGCGCGGTCGGTTCCGAATTAAGGGTCGGAGCGGACTCATGTGCGGCCTCGAGGCCTTTGTCGGCAGTGAGAGCTAAATCATGCCCATCGTGGCGGTCTGGTGGCGCTCGGCTGTGGCTCGAATCCGTCGAAGATCAAGTCTCCGCGGATGTCGGCCGTGAAGTTCAGGCTTCCAAATCTGACCTGATGGCCAGGGGCGTAGCTTTCAATCTACTCTAGATGGCCAAGTGAATTGGCCCGCAGTGCAAGGCCGCCGAATACGAAGATCTGTCCGGGGAGAAAAGTCTCACCCTGGACCGCGTTGTTCTTGATGATCGAAGGAGCCATCAAGCCTATCGATGGCGACCTGGAGGAACTCTTAATGAAAGCACCAATGTCGATTGTCAAAACCGGCGGATCTCGGTAGGGGTCCCGAATGCGTCTAAGCGGATGGTAACAGGAGACAAGGGACACGATGTTTTTACCCAGGTTCGGGCCCTCTCGATGGAGGTAAAACCTTACTCATGCTTGATTGATATTGATGATATGGCTAGTACAAGAGTAGATATACCATGAGATCAAGGAGGCTAAACCCTAGAAGCTAGCCTATGGTATGATTGTTGTAATTGTTGTCCTATGGACTAAAACCCTCCGGTTTATATAGACACCGGAGAGGGCTAGGGTTACATAGAGTCGGTTACAATGGTAGGAGATCTACATATCCGTATTGCCAAGCTTGCCTTCCACGCCAAGGAAAGTCCCATCCGGACACAGGACGAAGTCTTGGAGTCCGGCCGATGATGATAGTTCGGCTATCCGGACACCCCCTAGTCCAGGACTCCCTCAGTGAACATAATCAATTCAGCTCAAGCAGAGGATTCTTTAGAAGTGATCATGGGTAACCTCTCAGTTAACTCTATTACTGCCAAAGTGTTGTTCGATACTGGTGCATCACTTTGTTTCATGTCATATCCATTTGCATCCAAGCACAATTTACATACCGGGCACCTACCAAGATCTCTAGCAGCCGTTTCTCTGGGTTTGAACATGATTTCTCGTTTGATGGTTCCAGATGTCACCGTCAAGATGGGTAATTATGCATTTCTGGCTTCCCCAATTGTTCTCGTCAATTCCGATATTCATCTCATTCTAGGCATGGATTGGCTTTCTAAACACAAGGCTTCTCTTGATTGTGCTGCAAAGGAAGTCAAATTGACTCATCCTTCTGAAGAGGTGATTATCTTTGTGGCTCATGATAACACCATTCGGCTATTCTCTCTCAATGAGCAAGGCGACATTAATGCCATATTTCAAATTCCAGTGGTCTGTGATTATGAGGACGTATTTCCGAAAGAATTGCTATGAATTCCTCCTCACCGAGCTATGGAGTTTGTCACTGAACTCGAGCCCGACAGTAAACCCACTTGCAGACGTCCTTATAAGCTTGGGCCAGAAGAGCTGAAAGAATTAAAGAAGTAGCTCGATGAACAAGATCGTCTGGGTCTGATCAGACCAAGTTCATCTCCTAGGGAATGTGGTGTTCTCTTTGTCAATAAGAAGGACCGCACAGAAAGACTTTGTGTTGACTACCACCTTGTGAATAAGAAGACAATCAAGAATAAATATCCATTTACCAATATCAATGAATTGTTCAAGCAACTCAAAGTGCAAAGGTGTTTTCCAAGATTGACGTCTGTATGGGGTATCACCAGATTCACATTCCCGAATAAGATATCCCAAAGACAGCTTTCAGAACGAGCATTGGTTCTGATGAATATACTGTCATGTATTTCGGGCTTGCTAATGCCCCTCCAACTTTCTCGAGAATGATGAACTACATCTTCAAACCCTACAAAAATGAATTCGTCCTAGTGTATCTCGATGATATCCTGGTTTTCTCTAAGAATAAAGAGGATCATGCTAAACATTTGCAATTAGTGCTCACTACTGCAGGATGCTGCTCACGCGACACTACGATTAGAGACCCTTGGACGAAACTGTGTGTGATGCATTAATCACAACAGAGATGTAAAAAACCCGTCAAAAAAGATCCAAAATATTTGCGATGGCGGAGAAATCAAACATGGTTTAGATTTTAGTTACGTGTCCGATGCGGGGCAGACGGTTGATCCATACGAACTACTTGGGATTAGACAAAACAAGAGAAACAGGCAGCCATATCAATGTGTTTGCAATATACGGCATATGGTTTGCTCCGATGAACTGTTTGTTATTAGGGAATGCCACTGAAACAGTTAGCCAGATCAAGGTGTGTGTGATATACGACATATGGTTCACTCGGACGAACTGTTTTCGATTAGGGAAGAGAACAAAAACGGTTCAACTTAACAAGATGTATGTCATATGCGGTGTACAGTTCACATAGATGAACTATTTGCGATGAAACAAAAGGACACAAATGATTCGTGTAAACAAGATGTGTGTGATACACAGCAAACATCCCACTCGGATGAACTGTCTGTGATGAGAAATTATAACACAGACAATATCTATAGTTAGTTCGTGTGCGATTCTGTTTGTACAAAAAACTTTGACAAATGCAAACTAGTTGCTTGCGGTGGCTAGGAGTATCACACACGATGTGTCTGCGAGTACCCGTGTGTGATGATTAGTAAGTTACACATATGTTTCCTTATGTTAACATGTGTGTGATAAATAACACATGGCACCGCATACGGTATTCGGGTTGTGTGTGCGCTCCACTTATTCTTCCCGCGCTCCAGCGAATGCTTCCCGCGCTCCACATGGGTGAATTGTAAAATGCACGCCTCTTCCCTCATCGGTTTCCCACCCCCAGCTAATGGCCTGCTGCATATGACCCAGGCGGCAACGCACCATCGCGACACTCTGCGCAGATCTAGTCCTCACCCAACTACCATTAGTTGTTTGAAGCATGCCAGACAACGACCAAAGCTTCGATGTCGACCCCTACCTGAGTTACATCTTCGGCAAGGAGAACGAGCCGGAGCAGATCGGGGAGCAACAACTTCATCAGTCGGTGCAGGCACCATGGACCATCGGCAGCGATATCGGCGTGACAGTCCTTGGGCACACAATTGACATATTGGAGATGAGGTGTGATGAGCAGTTTGCCATCCACCGTGCAGAAGATCCAGAGCTGCTCCACGACATGATCGACGACCCACCCGAAGAGCCGCCGTCACCAGTGCTCATCGAGAGCTTGAGGCCCCGCAAGGAATGGGCAGAGTACGTCTGTGATTCAGTCAAGACACAGCCAGCCTGCATCTTCATCAGTGCCCATGGCATCCGTGTCAACCTCGATCCCGACGATCTGGTGGCCAGGCTCGAGCTCATCCTTGGAGGAGTTGACATCCCCGATGAAGTTGAACATCGCCAACATGATAAGTTGAGGACACAGGTGATGGACAGAATTTGCTACCAGGTGTCATGGGAAAACAGGGCCACCTATGGGGCCATCGGCCCCTTGTGGTTCGGTAGGGGGGAACAGCACATTGCACAAAGAGCGGATGGTGCAGGGGCAGACCGACAACAATCACATGGGCAGTTTTACCTAGGTTCGGGCCGCCGCGAGGCATAAAACCCTACTCCTGCTTTGGTGGACTGATGAAGGGACTGTGGTGGAGATGCATCGCTCTAGCCCGACAAGGTTTCCTCGAGGCAAGAGCAGCTACGCGTGTATGAGTGTACAATTGTCCAAATCCTTTCTAAGGTTTCCAGGGCCCTCATTTTATAGATCAAGGGTTCACCACAATGGCAAATCAGTCATTGCATACTGATTAGATTGCAAATAGTGCTGCCATACCTAACTCTGCAGACAGGACAGAGTGCATTAAATGCGTCGCTTAGTGTCACATCATAGCGCAGCCCAGCAAGCCTTGTCGGGCAGTTCGGCCACCTTCTCACCTGCCTGGGTGACATGTCTCTGGATGGGTGTCATTTGGTGGTGATTTCCTTCGGAAATGGCTGCCAGGTGTAAAATATCTGCCACTTAGTCACTTGGGGGCCCGACACCGAACCAATCGATGGCTTGCGTTGCTGTGGAGTGGAGCGGTGGGGCCTTGGTGGGGTAGCTCTCCCTTAGCATCCCCGGCAAGCTTGTCGCGGTAGTCTTGAGACTTGTCTTTGGGGTAACCTCGACCTCAGCAGGCTCGCCTGCCGGCAAGGGAGGTTTTTCCTTAGTGGTATCTTGCTTTTTCTGCTTGACTTGGCCTTCCTGATCCGGTCTTAGATTTCTCAAAGAGCCATCTCTTCTGCTTGGTCTCGTCTTGGATGTTGTACCCTTGATCTTGTGCCTGTGTATAGTCTGGGAAACACACCTAGGTTTGTTTCACGTAAAGGAGCCCCTGGGCCTGCCCTCAACGCGCTGCCGAGTGTCATCGGGGTAGGCCCTGTCAAGTACATAGGTGAGGAGGCTGCGATAGTTCTTCCTCTGAGGTCTTCTTTGATTCTCCATTAATTTGAGCTTGGATAAGTTTCTAGCTTTCCCGTGCGTCGCGTAATGTCAATTGTAGTGGGACCATTTTTTGTAATGGCCCGTGAATGGCTTTAACGCACGGGGAGTAACTGCCAATTCACTCTTCCCACCACGTTCTGACCTTGCCACGTATGCTGCATGCATTGATGGGGGTAGGTAACGGAGGCGCGTGGTGTGAGAGAGCGTGAAGGCAAGGGCCCGACCTTCTTGGATTGGTGGAGAAGGAGGCGGTTACTCGTTGAGGGACGGGCCCGCCCCCGCCCTCATT
Source organism: Aegilops speltoides (assembly GCA_021437245.1). Classification (NCBI taxonomy): domain Eukaryota; kingdom Viridiplantae; phylum Streptophyta; class Magnoliopsida; order Poales; family Poaceae; genus Aegilops; species Aegilops speltoides. The sequence continues at coordinate 198,053,668 of CM038143.1, forward strand.
TTCCCTATATAAGGGAATGTGTGTGGGGCACAGGCTCACATCAGCCTCCCCCCATACTGTCTTCTGGTGTTGCATCTTCGTCATGATAATGCAAAGGGAAGGAGGGCGCGACAGCGCCTCCGTTCAGATAGGGCCCCTTCTCGTCCTTGCACAAAAATCCGGCCTGGGGCGGCGTTCTCGTGCTTAGTGCGAGTGGAAAAGATCTTAGGTGGGTGTGTGGGCGGCGCGGTGGAAGTGTCATAGTAGCGACTCCGACGTGCTCGTTGTTGGGCCGCCTGCAGTCTTAATCTTAGTGAGAGGCCACGTAGGCGATACCACGCCGAAGTCCATAACAGACACAGGGGCATGGTGATCGACCGTGGCCTATCCTCCCTTCACCTGTGATGACGAAGGGAGACCGCAGAAGCGGTTCGCCATTGGTTACTGCCGGTCCCCTCCTTTGGGGTATTGCTGGTCTTGCGTATGGGCGGGTTCCTTGTGCATGTGCATGCTTCTTCAGGGGACGGCATCTTTCTAGTTTCGGTTTGATGGAGACTACCATGCTCTCTGTGGAGTCTCTCGAAGCGTCCGGTGCCTATCCTGGCCGCCATGGTGGGGGCTTGAGCGGCGGAAAACATACCACTTCGAGTGACACTGACGAGGACGGTGGAGGCAACCCACGACGCGTCAAGAGCGAGGATGACCGCTCTGAGGTGGCGTGATTGCCGGCAACACCATCGTCTCCGGCTGGGCCTTGGCAGGACCACAATCCGCACCTGCCCTCCGGTTTCTTCCTCCAGCGTGGGAACGATGCCATTCCTGATCTTGGGAGGCGCCGAATCCCAGCCAGACCTTCCCTCCGTCTTCTTCGTCTCCTCCTACAGTTTTGAGGAGGAGAGGGACAGACCAAAGGCATCACGGGGCACTTATCTTTTTTTAGTCTAAAATATGTAGGCACTCCCCAAACTTTAGTCTAAATTATGTAATCTTCTTTACCCATCTCTGTGTTCTATAAGATCTGTGCTTGCTTATTAGCATATTAGTGAAAAAGACAAGCCTTGCCGGGTACTTGTGCATGTATTATATCCATGTAGTGGAGGAATGCATCTATGCATTCAAGTAAACTAGTTTCCCCCGGCAGGCTATCCTGTCGGTACCCCCAATTTGTAGCCACTGGGCTAGGCCTCCCTGGCACAAAACCACAAAGAAGGACCAGCCCCCCGCCAAAGCTTTTCCGTCGAAGGCCACTGCGACCATCCTGACCGAAGCAACATTAGAGTCAAAGGATGGGAGCACCTATGTTTCGAAGGTGGCGAGGTTTTCATATGCACAACTTTCTCTTTACATAACATGTATGGATAAGAGAAAGAACTTATCTGTTTAGCTTGCCAGGGACTGCCACATAGGCTTATCTTCACTTCTTTCCTTAGGGATCGGGTCCACAACAAGAATCCTTGTAGCTTAGTGCAGATGAAAACAGAGCTACATGTGATCTTATCTACATGAACATGTAATGCTCATGATATGCTTATGCATGCATGCAATCTTCTTTGCCCCCCCAGCGCTTCCTTTATTTCTCTATAGCTCAGGGTCTGTGCCTGGCTTTGTACAAGGGGTGACATGCAACAACGGCAAGGCATGTACAAAAGGGTGGCTGCCGGGCAGGGCCCGACAGCTGCGCCTTACGGGTAGAACTTACGGAGATGCTCAATGTTCCATGAGTTTTGCAATTGAATGCCATCTCCAATCTCCAGACAGACAGTGCCATGTTACGTGACTCATACTACCCGGTAAGGGCCTTCTCTCTTCGGCGTCAACTTATTTGTACCCTTGGCGGACTGAACGCGCCTAAGGACAAGGTCGCCTTCCTCAAAGCTCCGACCATGAACCTACGGCTGTGATAGTGACTGTCGGATTTCGGGTTCCGGCAGACCCTTGAGGTTCGAAAACTGGGGTGCGCGTGGAGATTCAACCTTCTACTGCTCGCCTCGCCAATCGCTAGGACCTAAACTACTAAACCAAAAAGCACAAGAGACACAAGATTTATATCGTTCAAAGCCACCATTGTGGTGTAATACCCTACTCCAAAGGTGGTGGTGGTGGATTGCCTTGGGCGGATGATGAACAATACAAGGCGTAATAAATTTCACGAAGGCCTCGTTTGGCTGGTGTGCCGAACTGCTGGGAGGAGTTCAATCGCTCTATCTACTGGTTTCTTGGTGAGGATCCCGATTGCTAGGTCAGGTCCAGATTGCCTCTACCCTGGGGGTGGCTAGTCCTGTTTATAGGCGAAGGCCCTGGGCCTCTTCCCAAATATTTGAGCGGGAAGGGCGCCAACAATTGGCCATTTTAAAGGGGAACATCGGGTACACTTATCCTGACTAAAGTTAGTCCTCGCCTATCAAAGGCTCTGGTGGTGATGCCGGCTTGGGCTCCACAATGACTTCCTTCCGGACGTTGGGCTGGTCTTGGTCTTGTTGCAATCAAATGGACGCCTTTGCTTGATGCTCTCGCCGCGCTTGCTCCTTTGCACCAGAGGAAAGGAGGACATCACATGGGGCTGGCGCCCGACGGGCGCCTCTTGGTCGTCATGGTTATGCCATGGGCACCTCGCGAGGTACCCCGCCTTGAACTCTCCGCCTCCTCATGAGCCAGCCTGACGAGGTCGTGCCTGAGGAAGCTCCCTGTCGTCCGCCCCGCGAGGCTTGGCCCCTCGTGAGGGTCTTGAGCTTGTGTTGATGAAGATGGGCTGTGCTGGGCCTCCTTTGAGCCATGCCGCAAGCCGCAGGCAGGCAAGTCTGGGAACCCCCGTTCCTAGAACGCCGACAGTAGCCCCCAGGCCCACGACGCCCCAACTTGGCCGAAAGCAGAGAGGCGAAATGCAAGCGCGAGCGCCACGGGCCCTAACAGTTGTGTCCTTGCACCGCGTGGCGGTTGATTGATCGGGCGCTCAAGAATCACATGAAGTTGATAAAGGAGCGACATCTCCCTTGGCCCTTTACTCCTCTAGTTGTTGCTTAGATCCCTTTCTTGTGCCTCTCCTCCCGCTCAAGTCTTCAGATCATCATCAAGGCCTCTACCCAAATATGGCGCCAAGCCCCCACTGGAGCTTGGTACTACTCCGCCTTGGACTCGCTAAATGTGTCGAGGCGAGCCTGCCCGGTGCGCTAGATGGCAGTGGCGAAGGGCATCGACAGGTGTATGCTCAAGGTCGGCTCTACTGGCCCCTAAAGGCCGAGGGAGCACTTTCTATCCGCTTCGTGAGCGCCCATCGCCGCCGGTCTGGTGCCTCCCTTTTCGAGTTCTTCTACTGCCCTCCGCCACTACAATATTCAAGCACTGCACCTCCATCCCAACTCCGTTCTTCTTCCGCGATCTTCGGCCACTATTGTGAGGCTCACGAGGGGTGAAACCCCGGTGGCCTTGCTACGCCACTACTTCCCTCCCGACCTCCCTGTGGTTCCGCCCTCCGCACGAAGCTTCGTCACAGACGGCGGCTCCATCACCATTTCGAACCCCGAAGAGGATTGAGGGCTTCAGGAGGAAGTGGGTCTTAGGATTCTGGGCGATCCATCCTCGGTTGATCCTGCCCACGAGCACCCAACGAGCTCCGACGATCGGGTCCCGCGGTGGAGCTCTGGATCCCCGCTGCTGGTGTTGGAGAAGATGGACGCAGATCCGAGGCTGGCCAGGCCGCGGGCGGGGCGGTTGACCGGTGTGTCAGCCGAGGGAGTTCCCTGAGCATCAGCTTGGCTCCCGGCTCCATCAAGATTGCCTCGATGTGGAGGCCTCACCCGAGCCCCGTGGTCTTGGCCGACGAGGATCTGGCTGCGGTCCTCCAGTCCTTGGTTGGGGACGACGTGGCGAGGCTGGAGGGCGCCCCTACGCCCCTGTTCCTTTGCAAGGATTGGGAGCAGGTAGTGGGGTCCATGCCCGTCTTCAACGGGGACGGGCCCATGCCCGCGGAGGCTCTAGAGGACCTGGTGGACGTGTCCTCCGATGACTCCAGCGAAGAGGAGGAAGAAGGGGAGCGAGAAGAGGGGGTTGACTCAGAGGCGGAGTCGAGGGCTCCTCCCCTTCGGCGCAGGTCCCGTACTCTCCGCCTCCCGAGAGTGACGACGACGAGGATGAGGATGAGCAGGGCGGCAGGAGCCTACCTCCGATCCCGAAGAAGGACCGGACTGGGCTGATCCCATCGGTCTCCCCCGCCCTCAAGCGATCCAGCGCGCGCCTTGCCCCCGAGCCCTCGGCCGACCCTGCAGCCGCTCTCGGCTTTAAGACACGCCGAGGCTGCTTGAGCCCACCGCGATTTAACCGTAAGTGCTCGATTCCTGCCTTGATTATTGTCTGCTGACCGAGACTGATGCTCAGATATCCGTCGGCCAGGCCGGGCGCCTGTGGCAAAGAAGTTTAACGGAGCCCCGAGGCCCCATCTATGGCAAAGATGCCTTCCGCCAAGAAAGAAGGTGACTGTGGACGCGTAGCCTCCGCCGCATCCTCGCAAGGCCAGCCGAGCTCGCTGGGCAAGCTCAGCCCCCTTGACCCAGGCGACTCCCGAGGTGCCCTTGCTTGACGCCGCCTCCACTGCTGTCATGGCACAGCTAGTTCCGCCTCAGTACTCGTGGTCGCTGCCGCCTTCTCCTCCTACTCCACCGATCGCAGCTTCCCGAAAGCACTGCTCGATCGCGCTGCTGCCGGATCGGACCGCTCGCCAGATCTTCCGGCGCCGACCTCATCTAGTGGTCGGGCGCTTGGAGCTGGCTTCGCTGGATTCGCCCGATGCATCGACATCGGGCGGCGCTGGTCCAGCTCTCGACTGTAAGTGCGACGAGGAGAAGCAGGTGCTGTCCTTGAGGCGAAGGTTGCCAGCGATGTCGCCTGGGGAGGCAGCTAGCATCCAAGGTCGCTGTGAGACGCTAGAGAGCGAGCTGATGGGCTGCAGCAACCAGCTTGTCAAGAGGCCCCGCCAAGAAAGAGCAGGAGGAAAGCATGAAGGCTCGCGAGGTGGCTGCCAAGGACCTGGAGGCTAAGCTCAAGAGGCGCCTGTGGCCGCTAGCTGCGATGGAGCAAGAGCTTGAGGCGAGGAAGGTTGAGCTGGATGGCAAGGCCCGGCTCTCGCCGAGGATCGCGCAGGCTTTTCAGTGGGATATGGAAGAGAAGGCTCCACTTTGCTGAAGACATTTTATGACAGCTGCCTTGAGAGCCTGGGCTGCCGGGCGAGGAGGATGGCCCCGCCTGCTTTTCCCTTCTTGGTTCGCGCTCTTCAAGACGCCACCCTTGGCCTTGGCCCCACGGCCGAGGCCGAGGCACGGTCTTGTCTTAGGCAAAGATCGATGTGGGTCTTCACCCACATCTATCTTCGTGACCCCAACATCGACCTTGATAGCTGGCCGCGAGCCAAAGCCGGCGCGCAGGCCGCCACTGCTAAGGCCGTGAAGGGTTGTGCGCGGCTCTCACTGGGAAGTTCCGGCCTTCAATACTAAGCCAAAGCGAGGGCATAGCCCCGCCGCTTCCACAAGGCGAACTGCTCCGCAGCAGCTCCTCACGCAAGTGACTACCGCCGTGGCTCCCTGGCCCCGCTTTTAATTCCTGCAAGATGTACCATGCCTCGGGGAGGCGTTAAAACTTATGTTTGATGCTTTGATAACAGCATGGACTCTAATATTTGCTTTTGAATTCCTTGAAAATTGCATTATTCCTTCCTACTTGCTTTGTTCTATGCCGGTAGAGCCCGGCCCCGCGCATACCTCAGCCGCCATTGGCCCCGACCGGAAACCAGGACGGACCAAGGAGTGAGGGGCAACGTGATGTTAGGGCTCCTGAGTCGCGATGCTCAGGAGTCCCCTTGGCGCCGAACAGCAAGTAGGGAGGTGACGTGGGGTGACTCCTTAGGGAGGTGAGATGCGGTGGATCCGCCATTCCCACGCCCTGGCAGAGCTCCAGCCCCTGCATACCTCAACCGCCGTTAGCCTTTTGGAACTAAGGAGTGAGGGGCTACGTGACCGCTAGGGCTCCCCGAGTCACGATGCTCTGAATCCCCGACGCCAAACAGCCTTTGTACCTTGGCTCTGCGCCAGTGGAGGACATGCGACAAACCAGGGTCTGGGGCTCGCCAGAGTGGCGGCGTCTGGCGAGACCAGGCAGCAGCTCCGCGTGCTCACTCTTCTTCACAGGCACTCCCGAGGAAGGCGCTATGACAAGGCTAGACACCTCCGGCTCCCTCGAGGTTTATATCGCCGAGGCCACCCTAGTTGTTTATCACCGCGGAGCATAGCGCCTCAGATATCGCAGATGTGCATAGCCGCCTCGGCAAGAACGCCGTCAACAAGGAGCATGGTGCTTCCACTGCACGTGGGAGGGGCTCTTCCGGGAGGAGCCTCCCGGGCGATACAGCCCCACCCGGACACGTGGCTGGCACGGTAGGGCTTGGACGAGGTGTATCTAGGCGCCTCGTGAGCCAGCAGGACTCACGGGGGCCCTACTCAATGGCGGGCTGCGCCTGGCTCGGGCCTTATCTTCGAAAGTGTGTTCCTGCAATTTGGCCAGATCGGTGTTTCACGCCTTCGGTCCCAGCTCGTGGCTGGTCTCAAATTCCAGTCCTGCATGCTGTGTCGCGATGCCATGGGACAGGGCCAGAGGGTGAGGGCCGGAGAGCCGGTAGGAGCCCTGAGTCGCGATGCTCAGGCACCCCCCCTTTAATGCTCAAGCTGGGTTAGATGACGAAACTCTACGTCCTCGGGTCCCGGCTCTCAGGCTGGTCTCAGTCGTCGCTGGCATGCCAGGTCGCGATGCCATGGACAAGACCAGAGGGTGAGGGCCGGAGAGCCGGTAGGAGCCCTGAGTCGCGATGCTCAGGCCCACCCCCTTTAACGCGGAAGCTGGGTTAGATGTCGAAACTCTACGTCCTCCGGTCCGGCTCTCGGGCTGGTCTCAGACGTTGCTGGCATGCCAGTTCACGATGCCATGGACAAGACCAGAGGGTGAGGGCCGGAGAGCCGGTAGGAGCCCTGAGTCACGATGCTCAGGCACCCCCCATTTAACGCCCAAGATTCCGGCTAATTCGGAGAAAAAAGGACACCAAATAACAAGCATGGTGGATCAAAGCATAGCCCTAAGATAAACGCAAGAGGATACATGCACGGACAGGCCCGAGCGGCTTGGGGATGATGCAGCCGAGGGGCGCCCCAATGAGGTAAGCTAAGGACATGAAATAAAAGGATACATGCCGCAGGATCTTAACCCATGCCTAGGAATACGCGCCCCGAGGGCGCCCCAGCCAGAAATTGAACTTAAAAGATGTCACCCGATGATGTTGGGGATTTAAGGGGTGTTGGTGTAGCGTAATCCAGTGGGTCATGGAGCTAATCCTCATGAGCCCCAGTGCCCAGTGGGCCTCGGGAGGCTTGAGGCGCTGGTGGCTCGTGGCCATCTCCATCTCCGCTGTGCAGGCTGCACGCCTCGACCTCTTGAGCCTCCAAGATGGCTCCTTATGAGACGCCAGTGCGCAGCAGCCATGTTCGGCAAGCCGTAAGGCATGCGACGTAGCTGTGGGAGGACCTTGCAACGCCCCACTCGCGAGGGCCAGAGGCGCCTTGAGACGCTGCCTCGGCTGAGCCCCGGATATGTCGATGCAGACGCGCAGCCCACCATCCTTGCCTGGATGGGGGGCCACGGCGGGTAGGCGGCGGCTGCCTCTCATGACCCTTGACTCTTGTAACTCCCAAATGGCCTTACTAACGAACTCCTGAGGGTTCGTCCCTCCTTGCCTTGCTCCTTCTTGAGGGAAACGTGCTTCAAGCACGCCCATGTGGTGCCTAAGCGCCCCCTCGTGACCTTGGCGAGGTCGGCGCCCTCCAGGGGAGAGCCCCCAGCCTGCTCGAGGAGGGCGCCAGAGCGCTTCCCTATGCGATGGAAGGAGGCTCTCGAAGGCGCGCGGGCTCCGAGGGGCCTGCCTCCTGAGGGGCCGGGCCGACGATGTCTTCTACTTTCTTGGGGCGGCTCGAGGCCTCGCTGCCGCATGGTCTGGTCTTCCAGCTGATGCGCCCGAAAGGCTCGCCAAGGGAGCACATCATCTCTCTTCAAGCAGGCACCGGATGACCCGCCGCTTCTTCGCATCTTGAGGACGCGTAGCAGCAGGGTTACGGCCATGAACTTGGCCAAGACCGGTATCCGAGGATGGCGTTGTACGGGCAAAGTAATGTGGGCGACGCCGGTTGATGAGCTTGGTGTCAGATTTGTCGCAGGCCCCAAGGTGACAGAAGGCGGAGCTGCCCTATCGGGACTGTGGAGCCGCCGGTGACTCCGGAGAAGGGCTTGGTCAGGCTGAAGTCGACCTGTAGGGCACTTGAAGATTGTTGAACGCTTCACAGACAGACGCTGAGCCCTGCCCGCCGCCGATGAGGGTCTTGGTGACTAGCACGTTGTTGATGATTCGGGAACAAAGCATCGAGGGCTCGCTGTGGGCAGCAAGACTTGAGCTGATCCTCCGAGCTGAACGTGATGGCGCATGCCGACCACCCAGAGGGCGCGTGGCCTCGAGCTTGGGAGGATCTGCATTCACTTCAGGCTAACCGCTTGAAGATGCGCCGAGAGGCCGGGCTTGAGCTCCGCCAGATGCAAAGGACATGCGTGGTTCCTAGAAGCCCCCAGCCCCCTCGTCCTGATGACGGTCTTCATTTCTCCTTGGTTGTGGCGGCAGCGGAGGGAGGCCTACGTTCCCTTGCGGGCGATCCTCGTGAGGCTGATCCCTCCAGCCTCCTTTGTGAGGCGGGTCCTGCCAGCGATCCTCGCGAGGTTGGTTGCGCCACCCTTGGCGCGGGCCGCGGTCTTCCTAACGCCCCTGCATTCCTTCCTTCCTCCTCGGCGTCAGCCCCTCGCTGCCGGGGTCGGGACGTCACCGACCCTTCCTTCACGCACGCCCGGAGCTCTCGGCATTCATTGGTGTTGTGGGTGTGGAGGTCGGTACACGCACATCTTGACCGCCTTGGAGGAGTCGGGCTGATCTTCGCCCCGCTTAGTGTCAGCTCGCCGCGAGTACGGCAGCTCTTTGCGCTTCACGCCCTGGCCTTAGGCTTCTTCTTCTGGTCCCGCAGCGCAGCTCGAGGAGGGAGAGACGCCTCCTCAGCCCTCTGGCGCACTTGGTCGCTAAGTTGAACAGCTCCAAGGAGGTGCACAGTGTCTTCATGCATCACCAGCTCCTCCTTCATCTTGACATCGCAAGCACACCATCGGAGAAGGTGAGACGATGGCCTCCTCCACCACCCCGGGATCTTGAGGCGGCGTGTTGAAGCCGCCTGATGTACTTCAGCAGGTTTCTGTTGTCGCTTGATACAATAAGATGTTACTCACGGCGGGTGGCCGGTCGCGAAGTAATTCCTCGAAGTTGGCGATGAAGCGAGTGCGCATCTCGCCCCAGAGGAGATCGTGCTCTGGGGCTAGATTTAGAGCCAAAGCGGGGTCTGGGCCCTTGAGCGCCATGGGAGACCAGCTTGCCATGACCTTTTCGCCTCTGGCTGGCAGCCTTGATGCCCAACTCAGAGAGTTGAGGAACTTCAGGTCAGCCGTGCCATCGAAGGAGGAGGCAGGTCTGCTTGAACTTGCAGGCCACGCGACGCTGCACAGCCTGGAGGTGAAGGCGGCAGCCGCCGCGGCCTGGCCTGTGGGGCCTTGGGCGATGGAGAGCTTGGTCTTGCGGGTCCCCATGCGCCACGGCTGGGGGCAGAGCAGGGTCTTGACGTGCTGGAGCAGGGAGCGCTTGGGCAGCTTCTCGAGGGCGAGGGACTTCTTGGCAGCTTTGCACTTGCCGCGCTGGCGCCTGACGGAACGCGTTCCGCCTAGGGGCCGCGCGCCTGGGGGCTAGGGCGCCTTCTTGAGGAGGAGGCGGCTGAGGCGCCCAGAGCTTTATGCCACGCAGGCGGGAAAGGTGCAGAGAAGGACGGCGGCGGGCGCTTCCAGCCGCGCGACGAAGCTCTGGCGTACTCGGCCGAGCCATTCTTTGTAGACGCTATCGATGGGGCGGTAGCGCAGGAGCTTCGTTTGCTTGCGATGAGCGCAGCTCGGGCCTCCATGGCGGCCGGCGCGGGGCGCGTGATTTAAGAACCAGCGGGGTGAGCGAAAGCGCGATGGTAAGGCGGCCGCCCCGCCTCATCTATGGATGCTGGACGATGTTGTTGTTCGTTTCGCCGAGCCGGTGGCGGCGTTGACGGCAGGTGACGGGGAACAAGGACGGCGCCCGCCGACGGGAGCCGTCTGGGCGACATGGGAAGAGAGGGCGGCTCGGCGCTCGGCGCGAGCCCAACGAAGCGCCGACATGGATGCGTGGTCGGAGAGGAACGAGACGACGGAAGAGTAAATTCGGCCAAGACTCTTACCGGCGCGCTAAATGTCGGATTTCGGCCCGGCTGCACTCCTTGAGGTTCAACACCGGGTGCACGCGGAGATTCAGCCTCTACCAGCTCGCCTCGCCAATCGCTAGGACCTAAACTACCAAACCGAACAGCACAAGAGACACAAGATTTATATCGTTCAAGCCACCATTGTGGTGTAATACCCTAGTCTAGTGTGTGGTGTGGTGGATTGCCTCTTGGGCAGATGATGAATAATACAAGGCGTAACAGCCTCACGAGGGCCTCGTTTTGCCGGTGCGATTTAAGGCTGCCGAGGAGTTCAATCGCTTCTATCTATCGGTTTCTTGGTGAGGATCCCGATTTCTAGGTCAGGTCCAGATTGCCTCAACCCTGGGGGTGGCTAGTCCTATTTATAGGCGAAGGCCCTGGGCCTCTTCCCAAATATTTGAGCAGGAAGGGCGCCAACAATTGGCCATTTTGAAGGGGAACATCGGGTACACTTATCCTGACTAAAGTTGGTCCTCGCCTGTCAAAGGCTCTGGCGGTGACGCCGGCTTGGGCTCCACAATGACTTCCTTCCGCCGCTGGCTGGTCTTGGTCTTGTTCAGACCGAAATGGACGCTTTTGCTTGATGCTCTCGGCTGCGCTTTTGCTCCCTTTGCACCAAAGAGGAAAGGCGACATCAGCATGGGATGGCGCTCGACCGGGCGCCTTGGTCGTCATGGCTTGCCATGGGCACCTCGCGAGGTACCCCGCCTTGAACTCTCCGCCTCCTCATGAGCCAGCCTGACGAGGTCGTGCTTGAGGAAGTTCCTTGTCATCCGCCCCGCGAGGCTTGGCCCCTCGCGAGGGTCTTGAGCTTGTGTTGATGAAGATGGGCTGTGCTGGGCCTCCTTTGAGCCATGCCGCAGGCCGCAGGTAGGCAAGTCTGGGGACCCCAGTTCCCAGAACGCCGACAGTGATGCAGGGCTTGCTGGTAGGGTGCAACACGTGCCGCAGCCCAGAGACGGTTCTCCTCAAATAGCACAGAGTAGTCATGGCAATGTTGTTCTTGCGCTACTTCCTCGTAGGCAAGCACTGGAGGAGATCCGTATATGAGTTCCATGGGGATAACTACTTTTGCCCCATAGATTAGGGAGAAGGGAGTCTATCCGTAGCTCGACGGTGTCGATGGAGGACCAAAACCACCGGCAGATCGTCGATCCATCGCCTGCCGCACTTCTCTAGCTTATCAATTGTTCTTGTCTCGAGGCATCGCAACGCTTCAGCGTTCGCCCTCTCATCTTGTCCGTTGCTTCTGGGATGGGCAGTAGAGGCAAATGAGATCTTTCTTCCGAGGGCATGAACATATTTCATAATGGTGTGGCTCATGAATTGGGTGGCATTGTCATTGATGATTAGGGCAGATACCCCGAAGCGGCACACTAATCCTTTCAAGAACTTTATAGCTGACTGTGCGGTCACCTTCCTCATGGGCTCCTCCTTTGGCCACTTTGTGAACTTGTCGATAGCGATGAACAAGAACTCAAAGCCCCCGGTAGCATGGAGGAAGGGGCCCAAGATATCGAGCCCCCAGACCGAGAAGGGCCATGACAAAGGGATCGTCTGGAGAGCTTGAGAAGGTTGATGGATGTTCTTGGAGTGGAACTGGCAAGCTTCACATTTGGTGACCAGCTCAATTCCGTCTTGGAGGGCCATGGGCCATTAAAAACCTTTTTAGAAGGCTTTTCCAACCAGGGCCCTTGATCCAATGTGGTAGCCACACATACGCCAGGTATCTCGCCAACAGTTCCTTTCCTTCTTTCCAAAGAAATGCACTTCAATTTCAGACATCATTGCCTTTTTCTCAGAGTAGTGTGTCGTCAACAAACCGATATATACCGCCCTCTGGCTTACTCTTTTCAGCTTCTTCTTGTTCTCCTGGAAGTTCTCCTATTTGGAGGAAACGAACGATGTGGCGTGCCCAAGTTGGAGCCCGAGGCTCGGCAAGGAGGACTAGCGGCACACTGGTACAGCGATGTGCTATACAAATGGTTTTTAACCCCTTTCCGTGATGGCGCTCAACCGCCACCTAGTGAGTGATCGCGATAGGGGTCCTTCCCACACGACACCGAAACCGCGGGGATATGCCTCTCGGGCGACACGCCAGAAAAATGAGGTCGTAGCGCATCGGTGAGTGATCAAATACGGTTATACGTACAGTTGTGCTAAAAAATACAATTATACGGGCGAAATCGTTTCCGGTCATAAGTACATCCCACGCAACTAGTCGCTGCTAAACGTTTTCATTCATTTGTACATTCTACAATAAATCCAAGGAATATGTTCCGTTAGTATGTAGATCCCACATAATTAATCCAAGAAGTATGTTTTCGGTCGTATATACATCCCACACAGTTGCTCCAAGGAAAACGTTGTCACAGTACATCACACACAATTTTCCCCATTAAATCGCTTTGTGATAGCGCTACATTGCACATTATATTAACATTTTTATCGCTTATGCTATTGAATACATCACACATGGTGCATGAAGAAACCGTGTGGCAAAGGTTGTCCATCATACACACTTTTTATGTGGTAAACATTTGCGCAAGATGGCCTAATGCAAATAGTTTTCAAGAGGATGTCGTGTGTAATTTTTCATTGATCCAACACGGTTTATTCCTAGACACTGTGTGCATTGCCTGAGGTCATGGCCCATGGTGTTTTCTCAATAACCATTTGCAACAGAAAACCCCAACTAGCAGGCTAATTGGCCATTAGCATGCTAATTGCCCTATTATTAATTATCCATTCATTAATCTAATTGACATTTTATATTAAGCACACAATATATTTCATTTCCATATTAAGGAGGTAGGATTTCATAATTGAAATACATAAGAGTACAACATCAAATAGCTTCAGCACTCAGCTACCCCATTACATAACTGCACCAGCACCAAGTTTCACATGCAACATCTAGAACCTTTCGAAATTAGCATCATAGATGGTACATAGACAGATGCATCTCATCTGGAAAACTATTGTAGCGGAAGGCGAATATTGAGCCCTCATTGATATTGAAGGTCTTTGCAACTTTAGGCCAGTGCCTGTGGATGACTGACCGTCCATCCTTCGTCCTCTTCAAGAACACTTCAATATTGAACTATGGGTGTTTTATGAAAACCTTCCTTGCCTCCTGACCATAGAGGTGGTTTGAGAGGTAATCATCAGTGAACTGCTTTTGAAAGGCTTAAAAACAAGGATGTGCATAAATATCTTCTCTATATTGGAAATGGGGCAAAGGGATAAAAATGCAAGGTATAATAGTTAGTACCATCTTGTAGAGCTGATGTCTTCTTCATTGTGCAGACAAATATCTTGTTTTTTTTGTCACTAATTTCTTTATCCTAACAATCATTCCGAGTTTCTTGACTTGACTGATATTCATGGACAACTCATTTACCCATATAAACAAAGGGTCGAAAAGTGGGTCAAAACTTCTAACACCAGGGCCTACATGTGCAAGACCAAATTGTTGAAAACCTAAATATTAGAATGGTTCCTGCAATTGCACAATAATGTGCTATTAGACAAACGACCATGCATGTGCTAACCTCGATTGTAAACTTTAGTGCTTCCCATTCTTTCCCTGCAACACATATAAGGTAGTTAGTCATCAGGTTAAGTCAGGGTTCACATGCTATCAGTAAAATATGTTGATGAAAAATAAGCACATTGCGGATTCATCATATTAATTCAAGCCACATGGAAAACCCATTTATCCAGACCAAGCATGATTAAGAACTAGGAAATATATCAGTTGTATATGTTTCTCAAGTATTAAGTGCAGCCAAATTCGATTTATTCCTCACATGCACAACAATACAAAATTCTACCCACGACAATTGACATCGATTGTAGAATTGAAGCAAGCAGCTAAATAACAACCACAACAACCAAACATTAATCGGGCACCACATTGCACAATATAACATACTCCTAATAGAAGATCATACAGCTTAGCCAAACCAAGCATGCTTAACAACTTGAAATATAGCAATTGTATTTGTTCCTCATGTATTTAGTACAACCAAATTCAATTTGTTTTCACATGGTATACAATTACGTAATGCACCCACAACAACTAACATCGCATTGCAGAATTGAACCAAACAGTTAACTAAACACCACAACAAATGAACCTAACATTAATTGAGCACCACATTGCACAATATAACATACTCCTACTAAAAGATCGACAGTTAACCAAACGAAGCATGCTTAACAACTTGGAAATATAGCAATTGTATTTGTTTCTCATGTATTTTGTACAACCAAATTCAATTTATTTCTCACATGGTATACAATAAATGAATGCACCCACAACAATTGAACATGCATTGCGAAATTGAACCAAACAGTTAACTAAACACCACAACAAATGAGCCAAACATTAAATGAGCACCACATTGCACAATGTATAACATACTAGAAGATAAGACAGTTAACCAAACTATGCATGCTTGACAACTTGGAAATATAGCAATTATATTCATTTCTCATTTATTTTTTAAAATAAATTCGATTTCTTTCTCACATGGAAGACAATACAAAATTGCATCCTCAAGAATTGAACATCACATTTGCAGTAATTGAACCAAACAGTTAATCAAGACTACAACTAATTAACCTAACAGCTAATAAGTGAGCACCACATTGCACGACATATAGAACATATACACTAGAGCAACATATTGCATGGTAAAATTAAATAGAAGAATTCACTAGAATTTGTTAAGGAAAGGCAGGAACAACACACGCAATGGGTAAACCAAGCATGCTTAACCGGCATAGCAAGCAAATGGAAAGGTGTTCCTCCAAGATCAGGGGGTCGGCACAAATGGCAGCATCGCGACCTCATCTGCGCGTGCAGCTGCGATTTGCTTCTCCGCTGCCAAATGCTCCTTGAACTCCTGCCTATACTGCATACATCATGGCTTAAAGCGGCGCTTATTTGGCGGAGGGTTCGATGATTTGGGTGGATGGTGTCGCGCTGGCGGTCGGGGCATGTGGGATGTGGAAGGAGGAGGATGTTGGGGTTTGGGTGTGGATTACCTGCCTGGATAGATGAGGCCGAACATCGTGAAGGAGGGTCGCCAATGAGGAGGCGGCGCTGCAAGCAAGGAGTGAAGGTTTCAACTTGGAAAGGAAGGCAGAAACAGGGGAAATGTGGCTTTTGGTAAGGGGAAGGGGCAGGGAGGTAGGTACTTCCGCAGAAGCCGAAAATTTTGAATCGGTGCAGCGAAAAACTGGCGCACAAAGTGTCGTCAGACCGGTCCCTTATTCAATCAGGTATTTAAATGTGAACATCACAAACGATTCAGATAGCTTAGCTTATGGTGATGAGTTTGAATGTGAAAATTAGGGTTCAATTTCCCTAGTTAGAGTGGCCATCCACGCTATTGCTTAATTTCCACACAAAGGAGACTACAACACACCCACACTTCTTAATTGAGCAAGTTCAAGAGTTAAACAAAGCTAGTTGACCTAAACATTACTCTAAGAAACTAAAGACCGGCGCTCTTAATTAAACAAAACAAAGAGTACTACTACGGCTGGTTCTAGTCGATCTCTGCCGCCTCCTCCATGTCCATCTCACGCCCGACGGTCTCCTGGGGAAGGGTCTCCATGGCATCCCTCGCACCATACTCGGCAAGCATCTAGCCATCTCTTTGGAAAAGGCCGCCATGAGCTGAGCGTGGGCGGCAGCGATATGGGATTTGACGGGCTCTGTCGTGGCAAGGTATGCAGCAGAGGAACAGATGGCTACTCGAACGCTATCGGTGATTGCCAACTCTTTGGCCATGGGTTGCCTACCATTGGAGGAGAAGCTTTGATCGATTTGTGCAGTGACCGCCACGAGCTGGGCATGGGCGGCCTCGACATGGTTGTGTGCGGCCTCGACATGGTCATGGGCGGCCTTCATCAGGGCTATGGGCACCGCGGTGGAACGAACAGCTGATGTGCCACTCTTGCAAGTTGCTATCCCCGAGACAGATGTTGTTGCCTCCACCTGAGAAGCAACAATGGCTGTTTGGGATGCCTTGGCCGCCCGGTTGCAGATTGCAGCCGTGCTCATGCACCTTGTTAGCAGGCGCATGGTGGCAACGGCCGCACTCTTGCCAGAGTGGGCCATCGAAGTTGCCCTCATGATGCGTGTCCACGTCCCCATCTTTCACCGGCGACGATTGAACAGTGAAATGGTATTTGGGGAGCTAGCTAGTGTGCTTGACACGCTGGCTATGGATTGTAGCCGATGCACCTTCTCGCAGAAGCTATAGGCGCATTTTATACTCCGACAATGCTCCAAGATATTTTGTACTGCATCTCACACGGTTGGTGATAATAAACTGTGTGCCCCAAGATATTTTTCATCTTGATTTGAATTAGATAATGGGGTCATAGCCACAATGGAGGGTGTTTGAATTGCTAGAACTTTTATCTGCAGTGAACATGCAATTATATGTGTGTCATAAAAATTTTGGAATTATTCAGGGTTCATTTGGACATCTTATACATTAAATTGGTTTTCTAGCCATTTTAGGTGCACAATTCAAAATTAAACTGCACGCACGTGCTCTGGTGCACCAACATGGGTTGCAAACTCATATATGTGTCCATGGGTTTATGCTTATGTCCCATGTAAGAAATGGGGATGAATTTCAATGCCATGGCAATCAGAGATCTCCAAAGAAACGTTGAGGTACTTGCTTTTGTAATTCTAGTAAATCCAAAACCCATCTGAAATTCATGAACATTGGCATGCTATCATTGAATGGCATCAACGCGCTGGGTAAAAAATATTGTCCCATTTAGGGCAGGTTATGGTATAAGCTTCTCACAAACCAGAGCTTCTCACAAGAAGCCTCATGGTTTCGATAGGGAAAAGTGTCACCTTTTTGGACAAAATGATAATCGTCACGTCTTCTTGCCTTCAATTTTTCCCTGGTGTCAACATAGAAAAATAGCAGTGTCGTGTTAAATTTTGGAATTTTTCGGGGATCGTTTGGACATTTTTATACGTTAACTAAGTTTTATAGGCATTTATGTGCATAATACAAAATTGAACTACATGCACATGCTCCAGTCATAAAAACAGGTTGCTAAATCAATTGTTTGCTCTTGGTTGGAAGCTTAGGTCACATGCAAGAAGTGAGAATGAATGTCAAACACCTTGACACTATCGCTCGGCCGGTAACATTGAGATACTTGGTTTTAAAACTCTAGTTAATCGAAAACTCGTCTGAAATTCATGAAACATGACATGATATCATGGAACGGCATCGACATGCCGTGGTAATAATATTGTCCCATTTGGGGCATGTTTGGGTATAAGTTTCTCGCAAACCAGAGCTTCTCTAACAACAAGCCAGATGGTTTCGATAGGGAACATGCCACCTTTGGGGACGAAAGAATATCTGTTGCCTCTTCTTACTTTCAAAATTTTTCTCGTGTCAACATAGAACAACAGCAGTGTTGTGTCAATTTTTGGGATTTTTTGGGGTTCACTTGGACATTTTTATACATTAACTGAGTTTTCTATGCATTTATGTGCATACTTCAAATTTGAACTACATTCACATGGTCCATGCATATAAATGTGTTCCAAATTGAAATATCTGTCCTTGGTTGCATGCTTAAGTCCCATTTAAGAAATGAGAATGAATGTCAAACACCTTGCCACCGTCGCTTGGCCGCTAACATTGAGATACATGGTTTTGAAATTCTAGTAAATCAAAAACACGTCTGAAATTTATGAAAATTGACATGCTAGCATGGACCGGCATCGACATGTTGTGGTAAAGATATTGTCCCATTTGGGGCAGGTTAGGGTATAAGCTTCTCACAAACGAGAGTTTCTCACAACAAGCCTCATGGTTACGGCAGGCAACGTTTCACCTTTCTGGACGAAACGATATCCGTTGCCTCTTCTTGATTTCAATTTTTTTTCAAGTGTCAACATAGAACAAGATGAGTGTTGTGTTAATTATTGGAATTTTTCGGGTTTGTTTGGACATTTTATACATTAACTAAGTTTTCTATGTATATATATGCATAATTCAAATTTGAACTACAGGCACATGCTCAAGCGCATGTAAATTGTTTGAAAAATCAAATCTGTGTCATTGGTTGCATGCGTAGGTCCCATGCAAGAAATGGGAATGAATGTCAAACACCTTGCTACCATTGCTCGGTCGCAAACATTGAGATGCATGATTTTTAAATTCTTGGAAATTCAAAACTGTCTAAAGTT
Source organism: Aegilops speltoides (assembly GCA_021437245.1). Taxonomy (NCBI): domain Eukaryota; kingdom Viridiplantae; phylum Streptophyta; class Magnoliopsida; order Poales; family Poaceae; genus Aegilops; species Aegilops speltoides. Next base: position 198,072,295 of record CM038143.1, read on the forward strand.
CATGAAACTTGACATGTTATCATGGAGCGGCATCAACATGTTGTGGTAAAGAACTTGTCCCATTTGGGGCAGGTTTGGGTAAGGTTCTCGCAAACCAGAGATTCTCACAACAAGCCTGATGGTTTGGGTAGGGAACGTGCCACCCTTGGACGAAACGATATGCATTGCCTCTTCTTGCTTTCAAATTTTTTCTAGTGTCAACATAGAACGACATGAGTGTTGTGTCAATTTTTGCGATTTTTTTGTGGTTCGCTTGGACATTTTTATACATTAACTGGGTTTCAGGCATTTTATGTGCATAATTCAAATTTGAACTACATGCACATGCTTCGGTGCTGAAAAATGGGTTGACATATGAAATGTCTTTCCTTGGGTGCATGCTTAGGTACCATGCAAGAAATGGGAGTGTATTTCAAACACTAGTGCACTATTAATTGCCGACAAAATGTTGAGATGCTTTGTTTTTAAATTCTAGTAAATCCAAAACTCATCTGAGATTCATGAAACTTGGCATGCTATCATGAAATGGCACCCAACATGCTGTGGTATTTTTCCTGTCCATTTTGAGAGAAGGCGCACTCGAATAACAACCAACAAAGGCATTTTGAAAAAATAGCTTCCACTTTAACATCTGAAACGTTTGTATAAATTAAATCATGCGCCTTCTGTTAACCATTCGCGTGATGCCACGTGTCTGGCTTTTAATGGCTATAGAATGTCCCGTGCAGACATCTGCTAGATTGAACAGTAGGCGTGCGTGTGCAGTCCGGTGTGCAGGCTGACCTAGAGGCGTGCAAGCTATCCTCCACTAACGCCATGGCGCAGAAGGATCATTGCCACTAGTCTTCAAGTTTGGTGCAGTCCACTATGAGCTGGAGGAGATAGAAAATAAGGAGAAATGAGGCCTCACGGAGATGGCTCCGAACGAAGCCGGGTTGGCGGCGGTTGTTGCTCCCGCACTCCGCCCCAGCCTCCCATTCCTCGGCCTGCGTGTTGACCATCCCGCAAACCGATGGGCTAGTCGCCAAGCACTATCCCAGACCTGGAAGCCGGGTGTCAATGAGGTGTCCGCGTACCCAAGCGAGCTCGTGTACATGCCAGCGCTCGTGCGCGCCCCTCCACTGAGGGAGTCCTGGATTAGGGGGTGTCCGGATAGCCGGACTATCATCATCGGCTGAACTCCAAGACTATGAAGATACAAGATTGAAGACTTCTTCCCGTGTCCGGATGGGACTTTCCTTGGCGTGGAAGGAAAGCTTGGCGATACGGATATGTAGATATCCTACCATTGTAACCAACTCTGTGTAACCCTAGCCCTTTCCTAAGTGCCTATATAAATCGGAGGGTTTAGTCCGAGGACACACAACCATTACAACAATCATACCATAGGCTAGCTTCTAGGTTTAGCCTCCCTAATCTCGTGGTAGATCCACTCTTGTACTACCCATATCATCAATATCAATCAAGCAGAGTAGGGTTTTACCTCCATCGAGAGGCCCGAACCGGGTAAAAACATCGTGTCCCTTGTCTCCGTTACCATCCGCCTAGACGCACAGTTCGGGACCCCCTACCCGAGATCCGCCGGTTTTGACACCGACATTGGTGCTTTCATTGAGAGTTCCTTTGTGCCGTTACCAATAGGCTTGATGGCTTCTTCAATCAAAAAGAACGCAGTCCAGGGTGAGAATTTTCTCCCCGGACAGATCTTCGTGTTCGGCGGCTTTGCACTGCGGGCTAATTAACTTGGCCATCTGGAGCAGTTCGAAAGCTACGCCCCTGGCCATCAGGTCAGATTTGGAAGCCTAAATTTAACGGCTGACATCCGCGGGGACTTGATCTTCGATGGATTCCAGCCACAGCCGAGCGTGCCGCACTGCCACGATGGGCATGATCTAGCTCTGCCGCCAGACAGTACCTTGGAGGCCGCACACAAATCCGCTGCAACCCATAGTTCGGAGCCGACCGTGCAGATCGAGGACCGGTGGCTGGACACCGCCTCGGGAGCTGCAACTGCTACAGCGATGGAGCCGAATATCGACCTTGTCCTTTGCAAAGCTCGTGACTCTGAGGTGTCGAACTCCTTGCCGGAATCCGATCCTCCTGCGCCCCTGCCAACCGAATCCGATTGGGCGCCGATCATGGAGTTCACCGCTGCGGACATGTTTCAGCACTCGCCCTTTGGCGACATCCTGAACTCGCTAAAGTATCTCTCGTTATCGAGAACCCTGGCTGACTCGGTCGATGGTTCGGATGCGACGATTTAAGAAATTCAAAGCCCACCCACCACCCACTTTGTAGCCACCGGCCGATTTATCTAACCGACATGTTAGACTACGACCAAGACATCGACGGTATGGACGACGATGCCGGAGACGATCAAGAACCAGCGCCATACAGGCACCGAAGACCACCTCGTCATACGACATATACATGGTGGACACCACAAAGGATGGGGACGGCGAAGAAGCAAGCGGAGGCAGATTCTCTAAGAAACAGCCCAAGCGCCCGACGTCGGGCGGCGCCGCTCTAAATCCCGCCACAAAGAAGAATGGAGATTCAGCACCGGAGATAATAACACCCCGTAGAGTGCCGAAGACAACCCCTCCAAAGAAGATTCAGCACAGAGGATCGGGAAGCCAGCCTCAAGAGAGAGCGCGATGAGGAGGATGAAAATTACATGCCTCCTCCGAGACGAGGCAAGCCTCAACGATGACGAATTGCTGTGCCCGAGGATCCCGCCGAACAAGAGCGCTTTTAAACACAGGCTAATGGCCATGGTGGACAGCCTAAAGAAAAGCAGCAACAGCTTCGAGCTGATCAAGACCTGCTGGTCGCCGATGGACCGAGGTCCGCGTCAAGAGTATGAACTCAACGCCTCCAAAAGCTACCTAAAACGCAAGTTGCTCCCCGACTAGAGGAGGAAGCATACAAACCTTCATCACCAGCCAGACAATACGGTAGACCGACCACCTCGTGGCCGGCAGAGAGGCATCTAGGCCCTCCGCCAACTGCACTCCCGGCACCGCTTGAAAAGCGTGAAGCCACGGGAATGCGCCAGACTTATGGGATATATTGAGGACAAGGCAAGACAATCCAGATCTATCTACGGATCACGGGCGCCCCTACCCACCCATTTATTTACTCACCGCGCCGGATACAAAGAACTTCGCCGGGCCAAACACAGCAGACAAAGCTCTTTGAGCTACATCGTGATATTGCTCAATATAGAGGCGCCAGACACCCACTATGCTTCACAAAGCAAGTAATGGATCATCAAATCCTCAAGGGTTTAAACCCGTGAACATTGAATCCTACGATGGCACAACAGACTTCGCGGTTTGGATCAAGATTATCTCCTTCATATCCATATGGCCCGCGTGACGATCTCCACGCCATCAAGTATCTCCCACTCAAGCTTAAGGGCCAGCTCGGCATTGGCTTAACAAATTAAGCAGTAATCAATTGGTGTTGGGAGGACCCGAAGCCGCATTCCTTGACAACTTCCAGGCACATATAAAGCGACCACCGACGCCGACGACCTAATCCACATAATTCAGCAGCCAGATTTAATCGCCGCATAATTCGACACGGTTCCTCACAAAGAAAAATCAAATCGTTGATTGTCCGGATGCAGAGGCCCTCGCAGCCTTCAAACATAACATCCGTGACGAGTGGCTAGCCCGCACCTAGGACAGAAAATAAATACATGGCAGCCCTCACATTACTCATGACCCGCTTCATACGGAGAGGACAGCTGGCTAGCTCGCAGAATAACCTCATCAAAAATTTCGCAGTTGGGACAGCAAGGACCGTAGAATGGCAGGTCGCGCTACAACAAAAACAAACGCCGCGTAAACGGTGATAACACTGAGGATACGACAGTCAATGCCAAATTCAAAGGCTCTAAACCCGGTCAGCGAAAAGCCATTCAAAAGAACTACTCCGGTCCGCCCAATTTGGACCGAATACTCGACCGCTTCTTGCCGATACATGGCACCCCAAAAGCTAGCTAACCACACCAACAGGACTGCTGGTATTCAAGTAGGCAGCAAGTTAATTGTCGAAAACAATGACAAGGCTGCATAGCGACGACGAGGAGGAGACCCGCCACCGAACAAGAGAGGGCGTAAGGGTTTCCCCACAAGTGCGGACAAGAACATGATATACGCAACCCACATACCCAAGAGGGAGCGGAAGCGCACTTAGGTACGATATGCGATGGAGCCAGCCGCCCGGGTTCAACCCATGGTCCTCCCGCCCGATCACTTTCGATCGAAGGACCACTCCCCACCAAGATCCACTATGGCGGATTCGCCGCATTGGTTTTAGACCCAATCGCCGATGGATTTCACTCACTAGAGTCCCGATGGACGGCGGCAAAGAAATCTAACCTCGCTTTATCAGATACAAGTGCAAGATGGGCATAGACCCTCAAGGATTAAACCTACAAAGACGACCTTCAAAGGCATCATACCAGGTGTTGAGGCCAATTGTACAGCTCACCACACCGAAGTGGTCTTCGAATCCCTCGAATAATTTCAAGCGAGGAGTTGATCTTCGACATAGTCCTGCCCGCAGCGGCTATCACGCTCGCCGAACGAACCCCGGTGCAAAGTTCAACGCGTGCCGCATTATGCATACTCAAGCTCAAGATGCCAGCCTCGTGGAGTCATCACGGTCAACGGAACATGAACACCCTCCGAACGGAGGAACACATACGTTTCGCGTAAGTACGGCTGCAGCAGCCTCTTAAGGCAATTCTCGAGTCCGCTGTTAAACGATCGGACATGACTAAACGCGCCCGAGTAACATACATCAAGACCACCGCACGCCCGAGCATCGCAGCAATGCGCCCCAACCCCAGCCCTTGCATGATTGCAAGACGAGCTCTTCGCAGACATCATTACGCATCAAGATACCATGGGCATAGGCGGAGGGGCACGACCAGATAGGCCCAGAGGCGGCTCAACCACACCAGGGGCTCTAATGCGTGTGTCACCTTTTTTCTTTTTTTTTCCACAGACTGCTTACTCAGAGGCCCCGGCCGCAAAGAGATCCGCCGAACTCACGATGCAACAGCGAGGAGGGACAATGGCTACGCATTTAACACTCAGTGTGGTCTCAATTATGAGCATTAAATCTGTTTAATACACCATTCCGCAGCCTACCCCCGGAGGGGGACATGTCTAATAGTCCAAACCCTTGCTTATCGAGACTATTTGTATCGCTCGCACTCATAGCGAATTCCTTGAATAAACAATACATCACTTTTCGCTTATAATTGCATTCCTTTTTTCATTATATGTTCATTTATGAGATCTTGCATCCGTACACTTTGGTATGGCCGAATACACCAGGGCTTATGTTCCCTGCATTATGGTGTGATAAGTCCAACACTTTCACAAGTGCGGCACCTTTAACTTATAGCATTATATGCATCGGTTCAATCATGTCTTGGGTCAATAGTTGGGTTTGCTCGCTCCCATGTTTTGGTACCTTACGCTCTGTTCTATCGCTAAGGTAGCACTGGAGAACCACCGCATTGCGCCTTGCTGAGCTGGGCGAGTGCCTCAAAGGAGAAAGCTAAAACTCACTGGCCATGATAAGGCGAGAGCTGGTCGCTGTTCGAGAGGTCCTTTCGAGTCCCTAAAGACTTATGCCGCTAGAGCGAGGAACTGGTCTGTGTCCGCCCAGCGTGATCGCGCCCAATTTGGTCTTCCGAACACTAGGGGCTTCACTAAATTTAAAATTATAGAATTTATGGCTAAGGAGAGTGTTCAAGCATTATAAGTCCGTTGCCTTGTTCGTTGTGTTGAGCGCCCCTAGATGGACCCAAAAATGGGAACAAGAGCGCCAAGTTTATCCCTAACACCCCAAAGACTGTGGAATGGGGGCTGAAGTTTAACGACTTGCCATCTCTCGATTTGATAAACGGCCGCATGAAGGTAATTGTCGGTGTCAAACCGCGGATCTCGGTAGGGGGTCCTGAACTCAGGCGCCTAGGCCGATGGTAACAGGGAGACGAGGGACACGATGTTTTACCTGTGTTCGGCCCTCTCGATGGAGGTAACATCCCACGCCCCGCTTGATTAATATTGATGATATGGGTAGTACAAGAGTGGATCTACCACGAGATCAAGGAGGCTAAACCCTAAAGCTAGCCTATGCTATGATTGTTGTAATGTATGTTGTGTCCTACGGACTAAAGCCCTCCGATTTATATAGACACCGGAGGAGGCTAGGGTTACACAGTAGTCGGTTACAATGGTAGGAGATCTACATATCCAGATCGCCAAGCTTGCCTTCCACGCCAAGGAAAGTCCCATCCGGACACGGGATGTAGTCTTCAATCTTGTATCTTCGTAGTCTTGGAGTCCGCGGACGCCGATAGTCCGCTGTCCGACACCCCTAGTCCAGACTCCTTCAAGAGTCTCTCAAGCAGGCTTCAATGACGATAAGTCCGGGCCGCTGTAATGTTCGGTATTGCAAGGCGGGTTCCTCCTTGAATAGTCCAGAGAAGATCATGAACACCAGGATAGTGTCCGGCTCTGCAAAATAAATTCCACATTCCACCGTAGAGAGAATAAAATATACACCAATCCAATCTGCTGACGTATTATGCGGCGGGACATCACGCCGCTACCAGGCTTTTACTTGAATCGTTTTTTACTATACCACCTCAACACGTTTAGCGAAGCGGCTTCCTTAGCACGTCTTGTCGAAGCAGAGATCGTGTTCCCCTTATTCCGGGATTCTCATCAATACGCATGCGGTAACCCAACCGCGTCTGCCGCCACGCCGCCTATCGAAGGTGAATCCCGAACGGTCACGGAGATGACTCTTGGTATTTTTCCCTTTATAAGAGGACCAAGGCTCGCTTCTTTTCTTCAATCTTGCATCGAATCTCCTCTCGCCTCCCGGGGCCCAACACCCAGAGCCTCAGATTCGAGCACTTCGGATTCTCAGAATGTCCGCCCGACCTCCGTGGTCGGTGGATGCTCTCCTCCGTCACGGAGGAGGATGTGTTAAAGCTGCGTGAGGCTAAGTACCTGTCCTACGAGATTTCACACAGGTTGCTTCCGCCCAAGGGAAGGCCGTGCCCGCCCCGAGCCTGGTGAGTACGCTTTTCAGATCCCACCTCCGCCGGGGTTTAGGCTTCCCAACGGACCCTTCGTGAGAGGGCTTATGTTCTTCTACGGGCTGGATTTTCACGACTTGGCCCGAGTCCATCCTCCATATCTCAGAGCATTCATTATTGTTCATGAAGCCTTCCTCCGCTGCCACTCCCCACTTCGCCTGTGGCTCAAGACCTTTAATGTAGAGCCAAGATGATCGGGGCGCTAAGCGGAGTGCGGCGGGCGCCATAAGGAAGGGCCGATGCCCTGGGGCCCGAGGGTTCCTTCCAAGAGGAACTCTTGATCCGGCAGCAGGAGGGTTCTATATCACCTCCGGCGGCAAGCAAAAGCCGCCGCCTTTATTCTGCCCGGACCTCCACGCCGATCGATGTCGTGGGTCAACGGCGGCTCAATTGGGGCCGCCCAAGACGCGCTCCTCATTGCAGGCCGGATTCGAGACCTCCAAAGCGAGGGAGATCAATCTGGTCGTGGTGATGCCGGTTATGCTAATCAGCGCCTTTCGCTTTGCAAACGCCCATCCTTCCATCTATGGGAGTTCAACCCGAGGGACCTCAATTCTCCAACACTTCATGGGTGTGACACCCGTGGAGATGTACATGTTGTTCTTCGACCGCAAGTAGCGGTCCAGAACTGACCGAGGACGCAGCCTAAGCCTTAATCGCCTGGATACTCGTGTAAATAGCTCAGAGTCCGGACGCTCGCTTATCTGCGCTTAGAGTTCGCCTCCTGACCCATTACTTCTTCACCGGAGGGTAGCGCGATCGGCCGATAAGGTGTCCGCCTCCCAGAGACCGCATTGGAGCCCATGCTGGTCAGAATGTTGGAGGTCGCGCTCAGAGAAGGGAGCGATGGGGAAAATAGAGGAGTTATTATTTCGCCAAAGGCGCCCGAGGAGGGGGAATCAAAACCCTCCTTCCAGGGGAGAAGCGGACTCGCCTCCAAAGATCCGGACGCCAAGCCCCTAAACGGGGAAGAGATCTTCACCGGGGTCCGGCGTCCGGGAGAATCCTGGACGCTCAATCGCTGTTAAAGGATCAGCCTCCAAATGAGCCGTGAGTAGGAAAAGGAGAGTTCATTAGTTAAGAAAATACCTTCATTTGTGCTTCTGTGGGTAAATCAAATTTCTATCTTGCAGTTCGGATTTGCAGCCTTCTCGATGAGTTCGCCTTCGGGGACCTTCTTCCGAGATGATGGAGAGCTTAAACACCTCCGCTCGCTACGCCTGTCAGATATGGCAGCGAAGCCTGAAGTATCGCCACGAGGGTACCCCGAGTCCGAGGGGCCGAGAGTTTGGTGCCCACTAGTATCCGCCAGAGAACTCTAAAAATCTGCTTGAGAGGGCGCCCATCTTGGAAGATCACCGTGCTTTTGATGTGTATGGTGATTGAAGGATTTCGTCACGAGAGCGGATCGCGCAATGCCGCCACGAAGTTTGCTGGCGGATTTGAGGTACGCAAGAATGACGACCTTTTTTTGACATGGCACATAAACCGCTACTCAGATAGATAGTAGCCTCGAGACTCTGTAAGTTGTCGAAAATGACAGCGCGTCGAGGATCAAAATCGTAGTAATGAATGTCGCCGCCTTATGCAGGTGGCGGATAGTCCGAGGGATAGCCGACTAGTGGAGTTGCCGAAGTTAATGCGGCAGCTTGACGGGCGATGCGACATCGTGACTTTGTCAACCGCGACTTGACGAGTCGCAAGGTAAATGAGTTCTCCACAGCTTGCTTTTTAAGGGGTCAAAGCCCTCCTCCGATAAATTATATGTTGTGATACGACGGTGTTGTTGCGGTGGAGAGTTTTCGGCCGAACTTGCTCAAGCTAAGGAGCAAGCCCGGGAGGAGTGATGCTGCCTCAAGGGCGGACGAGGAGTTGAAAGTCGAATGGCCGCGACACCGCTTAAGCTAGGAAGAGATGGCCGAATTGGCCGTGAAATTAAAAGATGCTGCCGACCGCAATGAGGCTCTTGAAAAGGAGCGCTTATCGGAGCGGGAAGACCTGGGGAAGGCCACCGCCGAGGCCAAGGATGCCCGTTCTGCCATGCGGGCTATGAAGGAGGAGCTGCGCCAGGCCGGAGATATTGTGGCTGGCAAGCCTTTTTTGTTGCGTCACCGGTTTACAGATCAAAAGTATGCTCAACTTGGCCAGCAGTGGGGTCCAGAGGATCCATATATGGACTTAGCAGCAAGTGCAGCCGATGCCGTTGAGCACTTCCGGGGCCAGGAGGATCACCAGACGGAAGAGCTATTTTGGTCTCAATTCCATAGTCCGGGTCGTTCACTTCCGTTGACCGATCGGTTGGCCGAATGGGCCGAGCTAAATAGATTGTCCGGATTTGCCATGACTGACATCGGTGGCTCATGTCTGGCCGAAGAGGCCCAAGGCGACGAGCTATTTCGGCTTATTGCAGCAATTTCTTGGAGCGGTGCCGCATATCAAGGAGATGAAGCGGTCGGCCTGCATTGAAGGCGCGACGGATGGCTCTTGCCCGTGTGAAGACACATTGACAGAGATGAATGCCACCGCTATTGCCGCCAGTGGTTCGATGAAAGCCGTTACCCGCCGAGCACTATTTTGGGGAAGTTACGCTGGCGCGTGGTAATAGAGTCGCAGTGCTCAAAAAATTTCACGCTCAAATGAACGCCTTTAGCTTGTAAAACGATGATTATGCTATAACTGCTTTTTATACTTGTGCGCCCCAAGTAGTAAAATTTCTCCTATGCGCCATTTGTGATACATTTGTATAACCCGAAGATTGCAGTCTTTGGTTTCAGCCCCACGCACAAGGTGCGGGGTGTTCGCAAAAATAGTGCTGCCACACTTAATCCGACGCCTCGGTCCCGTTAAGGAGGTGGTAGCGAGCAAACGAGGCAATCCGGACTATAATGCTTTATCACTTTCACTTAGCCGTTGAGTTCGAGGGTGGGCTACGATATAGCCCCTTGGGGCACCGTGACTTCTCCGAAGTTTGGGGCGCTGTGTGCTCGACCGAAACGGTCCTTCACAAAGCGGGAATTCTAAACATTCCGTAGTCGATCGAGTGGTTAACCGCTCTCGCTATATCATGACATTCAGTTTTTGGCTTTCATCGAGGTGCTCGCCGAGCCGTAATTGGGGCACAATCGCAGAGTTCTCCGGTGCCGCGCTAGCTGATGATACGGAACGTAAGGCAGCAAAACACAGGAGCCGGGCAAACCCAACATTTGACCAAAGACATGATTCGGAGCTGATGCATATAATGCCTAACTCGAGACGCCGAACACTCCCTAAGGTGTTCGGTCTTTATAATAATGGGCAGAATAATGCCCTAAGCCCCTAGTGTCCAGGTACGGGCATGGTCCTCTGACGCGGCCGATGCCAAAACGCCGCTCGCTTCGTTATAGGAAGGAACCAAGGAAGAATAACAACAAGAGACAGAAAAAGGTTTACGCAGGTCTTAATCAAAAGAATCTCGCAACGGGTCCCTACCGCACGCTACGCTACCAGGTTCCGCGCAGCCGTTATCTCGACGGGTGTGCACGCTGTTCATCTCGAAAAAGAGAGGAATTTAGTTTGAAAACGACTCGTGCAAAAAAAAGGTATGTGTGAAAGAAAAAATATAAATAAGTAAAGCGGGTTCGTGTGAACTCATGGTTGTTTAGCGCGCAGCCCCTTGTGAAGGGGTGCGGCTAGGGAGCCCTAGCCTACCGATGCCGGACTCGCCCATCCGTGTCCGGGTCTTTATGACTCAAGATCGAAATGATGCTCATGGACCGGCATCTTGAGTGTAAGAGACGCGTAATGCGGTATGGCATTGAAGCGACAAAGCCTTTCGCCCCAAGAGTGCTTGATATCCACTTTTAAATGGGGCGATATGAAAGATTAGTTTTCGCGCCGAAGTTGTCTCGTGATCCAACACAACTTCTAGTAATAGGGAGCCTGCATTTGGCGAAGGGCTCAAGGCGCTACCTTTGAAGGAAGTGCGGCTGTGTCGAATTTAGTAGGGTCTGTCCTCAACTTATGGATTGTGTTTGAATATAGCAGGTTTAAGTCGCTGCCTCCGCCCATCGTGACTTTAGAAAATTGTAGTCCGCCGATTATGGGATCCAATATTAGGGCAGTCCGTCCTGCGTTTCGAATGCTTCTGGAATAATCCAGGTGGTCGAAAGTGATTGGGTGTGATATCCAATCTCTATGGTCTGCTGGATTGGACCCTGCGAGGCTCTTTTTAGAAGGTGCCGCACTATTTTCCGTAGATTATCGCATGAAGTGAGTTTATCGCTGACCTCTTGTGGGAAAGTCTTTTGCTTTCCGTGCTCGCTGGTGGGGTTTATCATCTTCGCTGACGTGCCGAGGCCCTTATGTTCGGCGCTTAGTCGGCCGGACTATTTGAAAATCCAACAATCTCGGCGGGTATGGTTTGCGTGCCTTCGGGGTACCGTGGATTTGACATATCCGACCCAAAATCTTGTTTGTTGGACAACTCATCGCTGTCATCCTTAAGAGGTGGTGTTTTTGTTGTTTGGCCGCAGAGTTTTGAATCCGCGTTGACCGCCGAGTTTTGGGCTTTTTCTTTATTCCGGGCGCCGCTTTTTCATACCGTGATTTTCCGCTTCCATCTCTTATCTTGATGTACTTGGGTCCTGGTGCTGCATCTTGCTAGCTAGCCATCCTCTCCCGCATGTAAACGGGTCATGAGGCTTGTTAGCGGAAATTGTCCCTCGGCTTCTTGGCCGAGGTGTTCCGCAAGCCATTCGCCTCGGACATTGTGTTTAAAAGCTGCTAAGGCTTCGCCGTCCTGACAAATGACTATTTGGTTCTTTTGGTGAGGAACCTGTTCTAGAATTTATGCTACCGACTCTCCGGGCTATTGAGTTATATGACTTAGATCATCTCTGATCCGGAGGGCGGACATAAGTCCCTTGAAAATTTGCTCTAAACGCCCCTCGAGCTCTTCCCAACTTCCCACAGTTGTCTTCGGGAGGCTTTAAGCCAATGACGGGCTGGCCCTTTGAGCTTGAGGTGTAGGTATTTTATGGCGTGAGATCATCTCCTCCGCCATGTGTATATGAAGTATATAATCTTCTACCCGAGTCCGGTCCGTTGTTCCATCGTAGGCCTCTATGTTTATGGGTTTAAATCCCATCGAATTCATGGTCCAAAGACCTCATTGGTGAAACATAGTGGTGTGCGGCGCCTCAGATTTGGGTGTGCCATTATCTTCGGACACTTGACGGTTGCTTTGCTTCCTCGGGCCTTCTTCTTTGGTTCCTGTAAATGGACCTGGCTGGGCCATCTGTCCTTCCAGTTCATTAGTTGGTTTATGTGCGGCGCCGCTGAATTTGGCCTGCTATCCGCCATCTATCCAACCGGCAGCTCTTTATTTTTGACCGGGGGCTCAGAGCCTCCTCGCCAATTCTCGTAGCAGCTTGCGCCGGGTAGCTTCTTTTGATTGGTGGCTATTGCCGTGATTTATCCGCGGTTTTGAGCACTTTGCTCCACCTCATCCCCGAGTGTGTCTTCCGCTGCTTTGAGCTTCCGCTTTTCTTTCTTCAAGCTTCTTGTAGTGTTGATGAGTCTTTTCTCAAGGTTTTACCTTCCGCGGCGTGTCCGCATAGGATCGTCTCGACCGTCTGTTACCGGCCTGGACGGATTATCCGACTGGCCCTGTTCGGACGGTTGCTTATCCGCATGTTCGCGGCCCACTTGTGTGCCCTTCTATATTGCGGGTCCTTAGGAGCGTTGTTGTTGTCGAGGCGGAACTTAGGTGGCGCCTCGCTACCGCCGCTTTGGTTGTTTGTCGGCGGGTTATTCTTCGCCGCGCCCGCTGGTCCTCGTTATCGCTTCTTTTGGGGTATCCACCATATATATGTCATATGACGAGGTGGTCCTCCCGCCCTCGTAGGCGCTGGTTCTATTCGCTCGCATCGCTATCCATTCCGCCGATGTCTTCGGAGTTATAGTTCAGCATGTCGCTAGATCGCCGACAAAGCTACAAAATGGGTGGTGGTGGGCTTCATTTCTTCGCCGTCCATATCCCAACCATCCCGCCATGGTCCGCCAGGACTCTCCCGATAATCTAGAGATGCTTTAGCTAATTTAGGATGTCGCCAAAGGGCAAGTATTGAAGATGTCCGCGGCGGTGAATCCCATAAACGGGCGCCAATCCGATTCGCTTGGTAGGGGCGGAGGTCCGAGTCCGCAAGGAGTCCGCACCTCGAATCACGAAGTTTCGCGAGGGACAAGATTAGCGCTCGCTCCATCGCCGCGGAAGTTGAAGCCCCGAGGCGGTGTCCATCCACCGATCTCGATCCGGGCGATTGGTCTCCGACTCAAAGGCTCAAGCGGATTCGCGTGCAGCCGCCAAGGCACTGCTCGCGGCAGAGCTAGATCGCGCTCCTCAGAATATTGTGGCGCGCTTTGGCTGTGGCTTGAGCCCGTCTGAAGAACAAGTCTCCGTGGACGCCGGCCGTGAAGTTTAGATTTCGAATCTGACCGACGCTGTAGGCGAAGCTTTCGATCCGCTTCCAGATGGCCAAGCAATTTAGCCCGCAGCGCGGCCGCCGAACATTTAAGATCTGTCCGGGAGAAAAGTCTCACCAACAGCGTTGTTGGTTGAAGATGCCATCGAGCCTATCGGTGACGCACACGCAGGAACTCTCAATGAAAGCACCAATGTCGGTGTCAAAACCGCGGATCTCGGTAGGGGGTCCCGAACTGCAAGCTGCCTAGGCGGATGGTAATAGGAGACGAGGGACACGATGTTTTACCTGTGTTCGGCCCTCGATGGAGGTAAAACCCTACGCCCCGCTTGATATATATTGATGATATGGGTAGTACAAGAGTGGATCTACCACGAGATCAAGGAGGCTAAACCCTAAAGCTAGCCTATTGTATGATTTTTGTAATGTATGTTGTGTCCCACAGATTAAAGCCCTCCGGTTTATATAGACACCGAGGAGGTTAGGGTTACATAGAGTCGGGCCATAATGGTAGGAGATCTACATATCCAGACGCCAAGCTTCCTTCCACACCAAGGAAAGTCCCATCCGGACACGGATATAGTCTTCAATCTTGTATCTTCAGAGTCTTGGAGTCCGGCGGACGATGATAGTCCGCTGTCCGACACCCCTAGTCTCGACTCCTCAAGAGTCTCTCGAACAAGGCTTGAATGACGATAAGTCGGGCGCACACAATGTTCGGCATTGCAACGCGGGTTCCTCACTTGAATAATCCAGAGAAGATCATGAACACCAGGATAGTGTCCGGCTCTGCAAAATAAATTCCACATTCCACCGTAGAGAGAATAAAATATACACCAGTCCAATCTGGCCGACGATTATGCGGCGTGACATCACACCACTACCAAGCCTTTGTTTGAATCGCTTTTTTATTATACCACCTCAAGACGCTTAGCTTAAGCGGTTTCTTGGCACGCCTTGTCGAAGCAGAGATCGTGGTTCCTTTATTCCGTGATTCTCATCAATACGACGGGTAACCCAACCGCACTTATTGATGGTGGCGCTTTGGGAGATAAGCGAGTTTTACCAGCCGGTGGGGACGATAGTTTTCGTCCGCTTATATATAAGGGATAAGGATTTACCTTCTCACCCACGCCTTCTTCCTCCTTTGCTTATCCATCTCCGCAAGACTCAAGCTCCAACGCCTAAGTCACAAGATTCGCCCGACCTTCTCCGAATATGTCCAGAGCGGGGAAATGGTTGGCCTCCACCGCTAAGGAGGAGCACATCACCAGCTGCGCAGCGCCGATACCTTTCCGGCGATATCCAAGATCGGTCGCTGCCCGACGAGGAGTAGCTCATCCTACCCCGGGCCCCATGAGAGGGTCGCCTTCCTTCCCCACTTCCTCCACGGACTGGGCTTTCCACTCCACCCATTCGTCCGGGGCCTGCGTTTTACTACGGCTGGATTTCCATGATCCGGCGCCAACTTCATCCTCAACATCTCGGCGCTTATCGTCGTGTGAGAGGCCTTTCTCTCGCATCCGTCCCACTTCGCCTATGGCCAAGACCTTCAACGCTGCCAAAGGTTGTGAAGGGCACGCAAGCGAATATGGAGGCGCCTATGTTGGGAAAGTTGCCCAACGCCCTTGGCTCAAGGGCCTTTGTGGACTCCGCCAAGGGGTGGCAATCGGGTGGTTCTACATCACCGAGCCGCGAAGCCCACATGGGCGGCGGCCCCGAAGTTTAGATCTCGCGCCCCCACGAGCTCACCTCCTCGAAAGAGAAGGGCTTGCTGTGGGCAATCAAGGAGTCGACGGGACTCCAGCCTGCATCCAAGCCGGGTGAGCAATAAGCTCAGCTCGCTGACGGGTCCAAGTCATGCTCATCCGCCGATTCTCCCATGCCAAGAACGGGCATTCAACTGTGGGAGTTCAATCTGCACAGCACCAGCACTAAGCGGCTCTTCGACACGACATAACGGCGCCCGGAGGGTGCTGTTTATACGCGCTGGTTCTCGTGATCCGCCGACGGAAGATCGCGATTACGCCGCAAAGATCCGCCGACGAGGTAAGTGATTCAACCTCAAGCACGGGACACTTGTGGTAATTAAACTGATTCTAAGAGGGTTTCAATCTCTTTCCTTTGACAGAATGGATGGAGAAGGCCAAGCAGCTCATCAGCCCGCTCCCCACGCCAAAGACCCAAAGGACGCCTGCTTAGCAGGCTGCTGGTTCCGACACCGCACGTGGTGCCGAGAAGAAGGCCAAGACAGGCCATGGGACTCAAAGAGTTCCCGTAATCAAAGCGCCCGACGATGAGGCGGACTCTCCCCAAAGACGACGAGGAGGAGGAAGAGGACTCTTCCCGAAGAGGGAGAGAAGAAGAGGAAGGCTTCCGATAGGGGAGGCCGAAGGGTCCAAGAGGGGAGATCTATTCTCGACAGTTTCGCCAACACCATCGCTGGCAGGAGGAGGGCTTTCAAGGGCCAAAGGCCCGCAAGATCGTAAGTATCCGGATCCCTCGATATGCAATTTCTTTCATGTCACGTAATTTCTTCTAATGCCGCATTCTGCCTGTAGTCCGCCGATGATGATCTCTCGCTTCATCGAAGGGTCGCTGGCCCTGCCGGATGTGGATTCACTTCCAACGCCTTCTACCCCGCGCTACCGACAAGGACAAATTAATAAGCGCTGCTTAGCGCATATGATGTGGTATGGCGCTGAAGCGACAAATTAATAAGCGCTGCTTAGGCACATGAACAAAGTTTTCAGCGACAGATAACACATTGCGAGTCTACTCAAATATTACATCTTTGGGGCACTCATCCGCAATCTTGCGGGCACCCTTCAGACACTCTTATAATACATTTCGGCGAATACTTCCTTGCTCGGCCGGGCGCGTCTGGCCGAAGCCTCTCAAAGATCCAACCGCCTCCAGCACTTTTGCGCTGGCAAGGCCCGACGGCACCTTCAATGCAAAGCGGAGCACTTGATGACTTCCACCCAAGGGCACGATCCACCAGCCACCGACGAGGCCAAGTATCTCCTGTGCATGGCCTCTCAGCCATAGCTGGACTATGAGGCCCTTCATGGCCTGCTCGGGCTACCTTGTTGAGCTCGACCACTGCTTAACCCCGGTCGCTAAGGGGCACTGGATGTCCGCCTCAAAGATACCGAGACCGTAAGACCTTCTCCGCTGAGCTCCCTCCTGGTCTCGTAGAATGCGGTGGCATCGCACACACCGCGAGGCAATCTGCAATCGCCTTGGAGAGCTCCGAACCGGGTAAGTAATGTGTAATTCACATTCACATGCTTGCTTTTGTATGAAAAATGCCTTACCCGCCGCTATTTTCTTCACCGCCTCAATATCCTGGAGGGCCTTGTGGGCCTCGGCCTTAGCGGTTTTGGCACTCTCAAGAGCCGAGGCAAGCTCAGACTCGAAGTCTTCAAGTCGCACTCCAAACTCTCATGCTTTTCCATGGGAGCCTCGAGCTCTTGCCGCACCTCCGCCACTCCGAGCCTCCTCGCTTCTCTCGCCTCCGCTGCCCCAGCAGCCAGACATTACGCTCGGCACGACATGGCCTCCTTTAGGTCGCCACTGCTCGGGCCCTGTAGTGCCCACGCTATCCTGGCCATTTCTATTGCAACCAAAAATCCTTTTCTTCAGAAGGTACAAATTTAATACGGTGTTACTCACCTTCTTTGTCCTCGAGCTGCTTTGGCAAGGCCGAGCTCTAGGACCGCCGAGGTTCTCGCTTCAAAGCACCGACCTCCGCAGCCAAGGCGACAGAGGTCCAGCCGAGCCTACAAACCCATATTGACATAATTTTTAGAACTCCTCCAGATATCTTTTTAGATCCTCAGTCCGTTTTTTTTTCTTTCCCAACACCGAACCGAGCATCGTGGGCTACCGCTCTATGCGGTATTACATTATATATTTAAAACTTCTTACCCAAAGCTGTTAGAAGGCTGTCGCAGTTTCGGGTCAGCCCGCTTTGGCGACTGAACTTCAATCACCGCGACTCAGGATAGTGCGTGTTCTTCCTCGATGGAAGCACCGCTGAGCGCCCAACAAGTTGTCCGCACACTCCGGTTCGACGGAGGCTGCTGGTGTCACGGTCTTGCCCTTCTTTAAGGGGCCGTCATTGCAACTCTCCGAACCACTACGGTTCCGCACGGAGTCCGCATGAAGTCCGGAGGTTGCCTCAGGCACCTCCCGAGCCTCCTCTCTGGCGGTCTCTCCTAGGATCCCACTCGCATCCTCAAAGATCGCGAGGGGTGGAGGCGGTCGAATGGAATCTACATCCGATGGAGCTAAGGACCCGCTTGATGAAGCGGAAGATCATCCTCGGCCGGACTACAGGTAGTGTGCAGCATTAGAAGGACACTATGTGGTACAAAAGAGAAATTATAAATCATTTAGCAATCCGGATACTTACGATCTTGCTGGTGGCTTGGCCCTTGAGGGCCACCCTTCGCCGCTAACGCTGGCGCTTGGCGGAGTTGTCCCGAGGAAGGGTCCTTCCTCTGACCCTTCGCCTCCCCTGCTGGGGAAGCCTTCCTTCCTCTCTCCCCCCTCCGGGAGAGTCCTCTTCTCCTCCTCGCCTTCGGGAGGAGTTCCGCTTGGAGCCACCTGACGATGAGTCCGACATCACTGGCACCGAACTCCTTCGGTTCCCGTGGCCTTCTTTCTTGGCTCTTCTTCTCCGCACATAAAGTGTCAGACTAGCAGCCCCTGCTAAACGGGTATCCGCGGTCTTCGGGAGGAGGCGGACAGCTAACCTATCTCGACGCCTCTCGCCAGCCCTCGTTAAAGGCATTGGGAATTTCAGATCCTCAATAGAGTCAAACTATGAAGGAAATAAATGTCCCATAAAGGATAACAAAGCTACCTCACGGGCCGGGCGCTGGTGCTGAATCCGCTGATCTTCGACGCGGGGCTCCGCTTCTTCAAAAGCACCTCCAGCAGCTTCAGACATCGTGGTCAAGAGCCCGCCAGGTCCGGTGTACAGCTGATCGAACTCCCACAAATTGAAGACCCGCTGTTGGTGGGAGAATCTCATGGACGAGCATGACCTCGATCACATTGACAAGCTTGAGCTTTTGTTCACCTGTGGTCTGGAGATAGATCGAGTCCGCCAGCTCTTCCAACTGCCCCATAGCAAGCCCTTCTTTCCAGGAGGTGAGCTGCATGGGGGTACCAGACCTGAACTCGGGGGCCGCAGCCATTTAGGGTCGCGCGACTCGGTGATATAGAACCACCCCGACTGCCACCCTTTGATGGTTTCCACAAAGGCGCCTCGCCGAGGACGCGGGCATTTTGCCCACCATGGCGCCCACACTCCGCTTTGACGCCTTCACTACCATCGGCTTGACGTTGAATGTTTTAGCCACGTCAAGCGGGGCTGATGCAGAGGAAGGTTTCACACACCATTTATAAACGCCGAGATGTTGAGGATGAAATTTGGCGCCAGATCGTGGAAGTCTGTGCCGAGTAGTACATGAGCCCTTAACTAAGGGATGAAGTAGGAAGCCCAGTCCACGGAGGAAGTGGGGAAGGAATACGACCCTCTCATGGGGACTGGGGGTGGGGATAAGCTGCCCCTTGTCGGGCAGCCGGTGCGAGATGTCGCTGGATAGGTATTCGGCGCCGTGCAGTTTTTCGATGTGCCCCTCCGTAACGGAGGAGGCCATCCACTTGCCTCCCGCTCTGGACATGGCTGGAGAAGGTTGAGGCGAGATGTCCGAACTTGGGCGCTGGAGCTCGATTGCACAGAGATGGATAAGCAAAGGAGGACGAAGGCGTAGGTAAAAAAGGTGGATCCTTATCCCCTTATATATGGGCGGACGAAGACTATGCGTCCCCACCGGCCTGGTAAAACTCGCTTATCTCCCAAGTGCCACCATCAATGGCGCGGTTGGGTTACCCACGTCCGTATTGATGGGAATCCCGGAATAAGGGTTACACGATCTCTGCTTCGACAAGACGTGCCAAGGAAGCCGCTTTGCTAAACGCGGTGAGGTGGTATAATAAAAAACGATTCAAGTAAAGGCTTGGTGCTGGTATGACGTCACGCCACAAAATACGTCAGCAGATTGAACTTGTGTACATATTATTCTCTAGGGTGGAATGTGGAATTTATTTTGCAGAGCCGACACTATCCCGGGTGTTCACAATCTTCTATGAATTATTCGAGGAGGAACCCGCTTTGCAATGCCGAACAATATGCTACGGACTCATCGTCATTGAAGCCTGGTTCAGGGGCTACTGAGGGAGTCCAGGACTAGGGGTGTCCGGATAGCCGGACTATCATCATCGGCCGGACTCTAAGACTATGAAGATACAAGATTGAAGACTTCGTCCCATGTCTGGATGGGTCTTTCCTTGGCGTGGAAGGCAAGCTTGGCGATACGGATATGTAGATCTCCTACCATTGTAACCGACTCTGTGTAACCCTAGCCCTTTACGGTGCCCATATAAACCGGAGGGTTTTAGTCCATAGGACACACAACCATTACAACAATCATACCATAGGGTGGCTTCTAGGGTTTAGCCTCCTTGATCTCGTGGTAGATCCACTCTTGTACTACCCATATCATCAATATCAATCAAGCAGGAGTAGGGTTTACCTCCATCGAGAGGGCCCAACTCGGTAAAAACATCGTGTCCCTTGTCTCCTGTTACCATCCGCCTAGACGCACGTTCGGGACCCCTACCCGAGATCCGCCGGTTTTGACACCGACATCCACCCACCAAGGGCGCCGTCCCCATGCGTTGGTTTGCACTCGCGCCCATGCTCAAGCGCGCCTCAAGGGCATGGGACGCAGCCGTCGACCGCTACCTCATAGCGTCGCCAGTAGCTGTCCTCCCTGCGTTCTCGCCTCACGATCGTATGCGATTTACATGATGTTTGATTTCCATGTGAAGAACATTCTCTGCTGCCTTGAAGACTTAAACAACAACGTCCCGGAGGATGAGAACGACAACGCCGGCACGGCACGCCGCTTCCGTCACTGTCAGAAATAGTTTTTTTGGGTTTAATACTATATCTCGATCATATGATTATATATTCGCAGTTTTACTGAATGAAAGATATGGTTTGAACGAACTTGCGTTTTTCGCTCTAAATGTATAGACTTATCAAACGATTTTCTTTTGAAAGAACGTCAATGGTTTTTAAATATAAAACACTCATCGCAAACATTTTAGTTAGAACACCGTATGCAAACCGACAACTTCCCTGGGAAGCCAAGGGAAAATGTGTTGAGCAGGATTTGTGCAGCTCTTGATCGCAAAAGTTTTAGATAGAACACCCGTATGCAAAGTGAGAGCTATGGTCTTCCCCCATAAGTCAAGGGAAAATTTGCAGCGCAGGACTTGTGCATCTCTTCAATGCAAACAGTTCAGATTGAATAC
Source organism: Aegilops speltoides (assembly GCA_021437245.1). NCBI lineage: Eukaryota > Viridiplantae > Streptophyta > Magnoliopsida > Poales > Poaceae > Aegilops > Aegilops speltoides. The sequence continues at coordinate 198,093,292 of CM038143.1, forward strand.
GGTATGCAAAGCCAGAATTCAGCGCTAAGCCAAGAGAAAATGTGCTGAGTAGGACTTGTACATCCCTTCAACGCAAATGGTTGTTTTGGATGACCCGTGTGCAATCAACTACAAGCAATTTGGTAAGATTTGCATCTGTGATATTGGGTATGTTGCCATTTCTCAAATTGGAAAGATTGACATTTGTTGACCTAGTAATATTTTCATTTTTCAACCTTGTAACACTGCGATTTGTCAAAATATGCAGCTAAAAATTACTAGCACTATCTAATTTTTGCAACTAAAATTCAATAATTAAGCATAGATTTCATTCATTGATTAAGAAGTCGTTCTTCATACAAACATGTCAACTTGATAGCTGAGCCGACCAAACTTTTCCCCAATTGTTGCCAACCAGGTACTGAAATAGCTAGGTCAACTATATGTACTAGCTAATTTTAAGTACGTTGTACAGTTCCACCACATCTATAGTCAGATGAACTGAACAAAATAGCCCCTAAATACTACTACTACGGAGGGGCTTTGTACTACTTCCGGCAGCCTCTCCTCTGCCGAGCTCGCTCGGTAAGAGGAAGCGGAGGAGGAGCCTACCGACGAGCTGTAAAACTGCAATGCGGTGCCTGCCGCTGCTGCACCTTCAGCAACACTCACCTCGAACGGCCTCTGTAGCTCCAGACGACCCCTCTCGAAGCGGCGAGACTGCTCTTATATCTCCTGATTCCTTGCCTCTGCGTCAGCGTGTGCTGTGTCCACGACTGCAGTAAGGCTCTTTGCATGCTCGATGAGGTGCTCCTCCTCCTCCCGCATGAACTCGATGTAGCATGCAAGGTCGCTGACACATGTGCAGCATCTGTTGGTGCCAAACCGCATATCTCGAAGGGGGGCCAAGTTGTGCGCCTCAAGATCAATGGTAACAATGGAGAAGGGACACAAGATTTACCTGTGTTCGGCCCTCTTAATGGAGGTAAAACCCTACCCCGCTTGATTATATTTGGGGTTATATGGGTGTCGTGTCAAAACCGCGGATCTCGGTAGGGGGTCCCGAATCAGGCGTTTAGGCGGATGGTAACAGAGACAAGGGACACGATGTTTTTACCAAGTTCGCCCTCTCGATGGAGGTAAAACCCTACTCCTGCTTGATTGATATTGATGATATGGGTAGTACAAGAGTGGATCTACCACGAGATCAAGGAGGCTAAACCCTAGAAGCTAGCCTATGGTATGATTGTTGTAATGGTTGTTTCGCCCCACGGACTAAAACCCTCCGGTTTATATAGACACCGGAGAGGGCTAGGGTTACACAGAGTCGGTTACAATGGTAGGAGATCTACATATCCAGATCACCAAGCTTGCCTTCCACGCCAAGGAAAGTCCCATCCGGACACGGACGAAGTCTTCAATCTTGTATCTTCATAGTCTTGGAGTCCGCCGATGATGATAGTCCGACTATCCTGACACCCCTAGTCCAGACTCCTCAAGAGTCTCCTCGAACCAAAGCTTCAATGACGATGAGTCCGGCGCAAGATATTGTTCGGCATTGCAAGGCGGGTTCTCCTCCGAACAATTCATAGAAGATTGTGAACACCAGATAGTGTTCGGTTCGCAAAATAAATTCCACATAGCACCGTAGAGAGAATAATATGTACACAAGTTCAATCTGCTGATGTTTTTTGTGGCATGATGTCACGCCATCGCCAAGCCTTTACTTGATATTTATTATACCACCTCAGCAAGATTTAGCGAAGCGTTTCTTTGCACGCCTTGTCGGCAGAGATCGTGTTCCCTTATTCCGGATTCCCATCAATACGGACGGGTAACCCAACCGCGCTATTGATTGTGGCGCTTGGGAGATAGGCAAGTTTTACCAGCCGGTGGGGACGATAGTCTTCGCCCCGCCCATATATAAGGGATAAGGATCCACCCTTTTCACCCACGCCTTCTTCCTCCTTTGCCTATCCATCTCCTCCAAGACTCGAGCTCCAGCGCCAAGTCCGACATCTTGTATCAACCTTCTCCAGCCATGTCCGGAGCGGAGGCAAGTGGATGGCTTCCTCCATTACGGAGGGCACATCGAAAAACTGCGCGGGCGCCGGATACCTGTCCAAAGGACATCGCAAGACCGACCGCCCGACATGGGGCAGCTCATCCCCACCCCTAGGCCCCATGAGAGGGTCGATTCTTCCCAACCTCCTCCGCTGGACTGGGCTTCCCACATCATCCCTTCGTCCGGGCTCATGTACTACTACGGCCCGACTTCCACGATCCGCGCCAAACTTCATCCTCAACATCTCGGCGCTTATCATTGTGTGCGTAGGCCTTCCTCTCAGATCTAGCCCCACTTCGCTTGTGGCTAAAAACCTTCAATGTCAAGTCAAGGTAGTGAAGGGCGCCCAAGCGGAGTGCGGAGGCACCATGGTGGGCAAATGCCCAACGCCCTCGCTCGAGGGCGCCTTCGTGGAAACCATCAAAGGGTGGCAATCGGGTGGTTCTATATCACCAAGCCGCTGCGGACCCTAAAATGGGTTATGCCCCAAGTTCAGATCTGGTACCCCATGCAGCTCACCTCCTAGAAAGAGAAGGGCTTTCTATGGGCAAGGCAGAGAGCCGACCGACTCCAGCCTGCCTCGAGACCTCGTGAACAAGAAGCTCAAGCTTGTCAACGTGATCCAGGTCTTGCTCGTCCGCCGGATTCTCCCCTGCCAACAACGGGCCTTCAATCTGTGGGAGTTTGATCCGGCACAGCACCGGACCCTTAGCAGGCTCTTCGACACAACGTACGAAGCTGCCTGGAGGGTGATGTTCAAGGGCGGAGATGCCCCCGCATCCGCAACCGAAGATCGCGGATTCAGCACGAAACGCCCGGCCGGTGTGGTAAGATATGTTATCCTTTATGGGACATTTATTTCTTTCATAGTTTGACTCTATTGTGGGATCTAAAATTCCCAATGCCTTTAACAGATCGGCAGAGGACGCCCGACAGTTAACCGTCTGCCCTCCTCAAGACCCAGCCGGATACCCGCTTAACGGGTTGCTAGTCCCGCACTTTATGTTGTGCCGAGAAGAAGGCTAAGAAGAAGGCCTCGGAACCCAAGGAATTCCCGGCGCCAGTGGTATCGGACTCATCGCTCGATGCCTCCGAGGCGCACTCTCCCCAAGACGAGGAGGAGAAAGAGGACTCTCCCAGAGGGGAGAGAGGAAGAGTAAGGCTTCCCCAACGGGGAGGCCAAGGGTCCAAGAGGGAAGGACCTTCTCCCGACAGCTCCGCCTAACTCCAATGACGACGATTTAAGGGTGGCCCTCAAGGCCAAGCCCCCGGCAAGATCGTAAGTATCCGGATTCCTGAATGATTTATAATTTCTCATTTGTGCCACATGGTGTCCTTCTAATGCCGCACACTACATGTAGTCCGGCCGAGGATGATCTTGTTGCTTGATCGAGCGGGTCCTTGGCTCCGTCGGATGTGGATTCCATTCCGACCACCTCCACCCCTCATGATGCTAACGACGCCGAGGTGGGATCCCAGGAGGGGACCCATCAGGAGGACGCTCCGGAGGTGCCGCAAGGCAGCCTCCCGGACTTTGCGCCGGACTCCGTGCCGGAACCCGTAGTGGTTCCGGAGTCCAGCAGGCAGCCCCTTCGTAAGAAGGGCAAGACCATGACACCGGCAGCATCCGTCCAACCGGAGGCACCGGACAACTTGTTGGAGGCACTCAACGGTGCTTCCATCGAGGAAGAACACCGCACTATCATGAGTGTGGTGATTCAGAAGGTTCAGCTCACCAAGAGCAGGTTGACCGAAGCCTGCAGTAGCCTTCTAATAGGCTTTGAGGTAAGATGTTTTAAAATATGTAATGTAATACCGCATAGACAGTAGCCCCTAATGCTCAATTCGGTGTTCGGAAAGAAAAGCCGGACTGAGGATCTAAAAAGATATATGCAGCAGTTCTAAAAATTATGTCAATATGGGATTGTAGGATGCGCTGCTGACCTCTGCCGCACTGACTGCGGAGGTCGGTTCTTTGAAGCAGGACCTCGAGCGGTCCGAGAACGAGCTCGGCCTTGCCAAGAAGCAGCTCGAGGACAAAGAGGGTGAGTAACACCGTATTAAATTTGTACCTTACAGAAAAGGATTTTTGTTGCAATAGAAATAACAAGGATAACGTGGGTACTGCAGGGGCCACGAACGAGGTGGCGACCTGTCACATCCTGATTTTCTTTGCACAACACTTAAGTCACTAAATCATGCTAAAATGTGGTTTGACAAAAAACTTTTGAGTGTTTTGGACTTTGCTTGATTTGATTTTTGTCTGCTGTTTGCAAGTGCTCTAAAAATCAAATAAACCCTCCAACTTCTATACTTCATCTCCTTGATCCAAAACCTTTCCCAATGATCATGCCATGTGTATAGGATATAAAAATAATTTCTGGCAAAAATAATTTGGCCAAAAAGTATTTTTCTAAAATTAGTTTTTCAAAAACCCCTAAATTGAGGTTTGCACTACAAGTACTTAATTAAGGGCATTAAAAATCTTTCCAAAAATATATTTGACTCCTATCAGATATAGGATACCAAGAAACCACAAAAATATAATTTTAAAAGTTATTTTCCTATTTTATTTAAAAGCTTTTTATTAAGGCCAGAAATGGTCTTTAATAGGGAAAAATTATTTTATTGCTTCAAAAGTATTTGACAAAATTTAGGGAAACTCATAGGACATATATTGTCCATATATAAGAATTTCAACACATGGTCATGTTCAAAATATTGGTTAAATCCCTCAAAAACCCTTTCTGGATATTTCAAGCTTTTGAAATATTTACAAAGGATATATTCTCCAAATATTCCAAGAAAATTCTATCATGTCACATATGACATATTTGGTGACCTTGCCAAGTCTCATCTCTTGGAGAACAAGATAACATCATCAAATCCCCTCAAAACCACTTCTGTCCATTTTGAAGTTTGAGCAACTTTACATTGCCAAACATGTCCAAATGTTCTCAAACCTTGTGAACATTCTCAAATGGTCTAATTATTCATGTATACCAAGTGGCACAAGTTGGAGAACAAGTTATATTTATCAAAGTGCCTCAAAACCCTCTCTGACCAGATTCAAATTTGAACAACTCTACATTACCAACTTTCTCTCCTTGATTCCATCTTTTGTGAGAATGATCACATGACCAAATGAGGCCACCACACCAAGTGGTCCATCAAGGAGAACATATTTGCATGGATAAATCTTGAAAAGTCCATTTCTGCTGATTTCTAGGGTTTACAAAAGTTGCATTGGCAACTTTGCCCAAATGAGCTCAAAATGGGTGGAAGGCCCTAATTATGTGTGACATTTCACCCTGTGGAGCCTCATGACAAATGGAAGTCATATTATTGCCCAAACCTTTATCAAACACCTTCTGGCATTTTGCAAAAACCACTATTGTGACCCCTTCCACTATTCTTGGGGAGCTCAACTTACCACAGCCTCTCCTCGACCATCTCCTACCTCCAAAGAACTCTCCTCCTTCAATAGCTCAATTATTTGGGGTAAAACCCATCCCTTTCTCTCTCTGCTTACCCATGGCAACTCCTCTCTCTCTCTCCTTTCTATGTGCAGCGCCCACCTAGCTCCTCGACCACTCTAGAGCATCCAAGGAAGCTCCAAGACACAAGTGGACATGCCTGACCTTTAAAATGGCCATGCTGCCATTTGCACGCCTCGAGCTGCCACAAGGCGCCTCAAGACCGTAGCCGCCGCCAACCGCCCGGCCACCTCGGCCTCCCAACAGTGTCTCACGAGGCCGCCAAGGCGTCCCGGGACACGGAAAGCTGCCGCCCTCCTAAACCTCTCTCCTCTCCCTCCACGGCCTCACCCGAGCAAGATCCGTGGACGCTGCCCACGGTGCACCGCGCCACGCCTATTTAATCCAGCCCCGAGCTCTCGCCTGCTTGGACCCCTCTCTCCTGCACCTCCCGGACAAGATCCTCCTCTCGTGCCCTCCTGCCTCCATGGCCGGAGTACCGCCGGTCTCCGCCCAAATTCCCCGCAAACCAAGCCTCCTCTCCTCCTTTGGACACCAATGGAGCCACCGACGCTGAGAGGCTCCTCCGCCTTAACTCCTCCTCTAGCGCCCGCAACCCCTGTAATCCTCTCACCCGATGCCACCTTCAGTCATGGGCGGCCCTGCTCCCCTCCGTGACGCAGTACCCGTGGTTGGGCCTCCTGGTTCGCCTCTCTCCGCCGAGCACGCCGTGGGCGGAGCGTCGCCGAGACGCCTGTAACACCGGCAGCTGCCGGGCGCCTCTATCTCCTGCTGCTGCTGGAGGTTGAGGACGAACCCGACAAGCGGGCTCGCTGCGCCGCCCGTGGGCGGCCTGCCAGAAGTGGAAGCGGCTCCGCCGATCCGCCTCCTCACGTGAAGGCGCAGCCGCAAGCCGCCTTCGACGTGGCCTCGCGCTGCAGGCGGCCGAGCCACTGGCCGCCCTGGCGCTTGTCGCTAAGCTCGCCGGCAGCCGCCGCCAGATCCAGCCCATTTGGGTAAAACCCTTTTTCCCTTTTTCTTTTCTGTACAGTTTCTAAATTCATAAACAGATCAAATTAGCTCCAAATTTGATGATTCAAATTTCTAGTAGCTCATAAAATCATGATCTATCTCATGGTGCAACTTGCACATTTTTCCAGAAACTTTTTCTTCGCAAACATTTATCAAATCTTGTCTTTCCATTTCTGTGATGAACTTTAGAAAATCACAGAGGGCTCATATTTGATCCAAATGCCATGATTCAAATTCCTAGATGCATCTAAGTTCATAACTTAGTTTATGAACATTTTTATTAATACTTTCTGTACCCCACAAAATAATGAGCCATTTCTTCATATTTGACAACTTTGCAAATTCATAGGAAAATCATCTCAACTCCAAATCCAGTGAAACCAATTCCTAGATGCTTCTAAAATCATCCTTTGTTAAATGGGTGCCTTTGCTCATTTTCCAAAAATATATTTCTGTACACTTCTTGCAAATCCATAAACCCCTTGATTCCACCATATCAAAATGTTCAGAGGTATCCATTCATCAAATCCAAATGAAACCACTTTGGTCATCCCTCATATGACCAGAGGTATCCTAGAAAAGTCCAACTCATATTTTTAGAGCACTTTTATTTCCTGCCTTGTTGTGTTGCTTATTATGGTTGCTTTCGACGATAGTGGACGAAGTAGACGAAATGCTCGGAGTTGGACCAGAGACATTGAAGACCTCGAAGACCTTGTTGAAACAGGCAAGCAGCCCTTTGACCATGTCTATGAAACCCCTTTTTGCATGTCATTTATATAGCTCTTTATTATTGTTGTTTCGGAATCATGGTGGGATGGTGAACCACGTGGGTTGGTTGCCTCCGTTATTTTCTCATTGATACTTGCATTGTGCATGGCCCTACCTTCTTATGAGGGTTATGCCGGTGGGAGTAGATAGGATGCAAATGTAGATGCTATGCAAAATTGGTGATGGAGGCAAAATATTTTCAAAGTCTTTTCGAAAACCCCGTCGGGTGCCACTTATGCCCGAGGGAGATGATGAGATGGGTGACCACTTGATGACGAAGTGGTGTGCCAAGCAAAGGGGTGTGTTGTTTTCAAAACGGATTGGTCGGAGTTTGCACTGCTATTCCAACCTTACATGCGCAACCACTCTACCCTTATATGGGAAAGGGCATTATTGAGTACCTAGACCGATACTAGCTTGGAGCCCGTGACATTAGTGACGGGGAGAGTTGGTGCTCTCTCTGGGACGGGTCGTGCTGTAGGGCGGCCATGACTGTTTTCACAGGGCACCGGACACACCGTTGGTACCCCGTGCTTGTGGTATGTGATGAATGTGGGAGCAAGGCTCCACAACTTTATGATGTGAAATGTGTGGCACGGGGGTTACTACCAATCGAGTGGACTCCATGTTAGTGTCGTCTAGGGAAAGGTAGTGATCGGGTGCTTACCCCGGGTACTTGATGGTACCGCGGGTCGTGGATGACACGGAAGTTCCTCGGATCTAGTGGGTAAAGTGTGCAACCTCTGCAGAGTGTAAAACTATTCGAATAGCCGTGTCCACGGTCATGGACAGTTGGGTAACCGCTCTTGGGCTACGTCCACTTATTTCCAAACCCAGCGTGTGTGTGATGATGGAGATGACTTGGGTCAAGTCAAAGGACTTGACACGATCGAGATGGGTTGGTGCCCACTCCGTTTATGATAAATGGGTTGGTGCCCACTCTATTTATGTTGATATCAGAATCAGTCCTCGTGGTTACTTGAACCCTTTGATGCATGCTTTATAGGATGTTGAACATGTCATTGCACACAAAACTAGCTTCCCGCAAAAATTTACCATGCATTGTTGAACCTTGAACATGCATTGTTGTACCTTGAACCAAAACATGGGTTGCTTAAGTAGTACATTCAAAGTACTCATTGGCTTGCCACGGGTTATTTTATTGACTGTGCATGAAAGAACAGGATGTGATGAAGAACTCTTCGTGACGAGCATGCGAGCTAGGATGTTTCCAAATGTAATGCCCGAGGGTTAAGGCAGATGGCATGGGTCCAAGTTATCGATTTAAGTTTTCCGCTGCGATGTTGTACTCAAGGCTCACCATAATGGTCCTACTTGTGTAATACGGTATGTATGGATGTAAGACTCTTGTTATTTAGCTTCAGGTGTTCAAGTGAGCATTGATCTCGGGATCACTATACACGCAGCATTCGGTGATCACGACTTATGAGTCGGGGTCCCCACACACCTCGAAGGAGCCGTGTCCGGTCGAACATAAGCGCATGAACGAGCGGAGCGAGAGAAATTGAGGCGTGGTGGCGGAGGTGCGGAAGAGCTCTAGGCTCTCATGGAAAAGCATGAGAATTTGGAGCGTGACTCAAGACTCGAGAGTCCGAGCTTGCCTCGCTTTGAGAGTGCCAAAGCAGGCCGAGGCCCATAAGGCCCTGAGATTGTGAAGAAGATAGCGGCGGTAAGGCATTTTTCATGCAAAGCAAGCATGTGAATGTGAATTACTCACATTTCGACCAGAGAGAGCGTTTGCAGATCTGCCTTGCAGCGTGTCCGATGCCGCCAGATTCTACCGGGCCGAGGAGGGAGCTCAACGGAGGAGGTCTTCGGTCTCAAGATATCGAGGCAGGACATCCGTGCCCTTAGCGACCAGTGAAGCAGCTAGTCGAGCTCCACAAGGTAGCCGAGCAGGCCATGAAGGGCCTCATAGTCGGCTGTGGCTGAAGAAGCCATGCCAGGAGCTACTTCGCCTCGTCGGCGGCTGGTGGATGCGTGCCCTTGGGTGGAAGTCATCAAGCGCTCCGCCGCATTGAAGGTGCCCATCGGGCCCTTGCCGCGCAAAGGTGCTGGGGGCAGGCTGGATGCTGAGAGGCTTCTGACGGACACGCTTGTTGGCGGCAAGGAGTATCGTACGCCCGAAATGTATTATAAGAGTGTCCTGAAGGGTGCCCGCAAGATTGCGGATGAGTGTCCCAAAGATGTAATATTTGAGTAGACTCGCAATGTGTTATCATGTGCGCTGAAAACTTTGTTCATATGCGCTAAGCAACGCTTATTAATTTGAAATATTACCTTCATGCGGCCGCTTATCAAATCGAGAGATGGCAAGTCGTCGGCTTCAGCCCCCATGCCACAGAAAGTGGGGTGTTCGGGATAAAACTTGAGCGCTCTTGTTCCCATTTTGGGTCCATCTAGGAGGCGCCAACACGATTTAACAAGGCAACCGAACTTATAATGCTTGAACACTCTCACTTAGCCATAGAATTCTATAATTTTAAATTTCGGCGAAGCCCCTAGTGTTCGGAAGACCGAGTTCGGGGCGCTATCCACGCCTGGGCCGGACACAGCCGGTTCCTCGCTCTAAGCGGCATAAGTCTTTAGGGACTCGAAAAGACCTCTCGAACAGCGACCAGCTCTCACCTTATCATGACGGTCAGTTTTAGCTTTCTCCACTAAGGCGCTCGCCCAGCTCAACCGGGGTGCAATCGCAGTGGTTCTCCTAGTGCTACCTTAGCCGATAGAACGGAACGTAAGGTACCAAAACATGGGAGCCGGGCAAACCCAACTATTGACCCAAGACATGATTCGGAGCCGATGCATATAATGCTATAAGTTCGGGGTGCCGCACTTGTGAAAGTGTTCGGACTTATCACACCATAATGCGGGAAACATAAGCCCCTGGTGTATTCGGCCGTACCAAAGTGTACGGATGCAAGATGTCATAAATGAACATATATGTAAAGAATGCAATTATAAGCAAAAAGTGATGCATTGTTTATTCAAGGAATTCTGCCATGAGTGCAGAACGATATAAATAGTGCGGTAAACAAGGGATTGGACTATTAGACATGTCCCCCTCCGGGGGTAGGCTGTGGAATGGTGTATTAAACAGATTTAATGCTCATAATGGAGACCACCTGAGTATTCGTCGTAGCCTTTGTCCCTCCCAGGCTGTTGCATCGTGAGTTCGGCAGATTCGCCGCCGGACAGGGTCTCTGGTGAACAGAGTCCTGTGGATAAATAAATAAAAAAAGGAAAAGAAAAAGACCGACACACTTGGGAGCCCCTGGTGTGGTTGAGTCGCACTCTAGGCCTGTCGTGGTCGTGCCCCTCCCCCTATGCCCATGGTATCTCCAGAGCGTAATGATGTACGCGAAGCGCTAGTCTTGCAATCATGCAAGGGCTGGGGTTGGGGCCGCATTGCTACGCATGCTCGGAATGTGCCAGGTGGTCTTGATGTATGTTACTCCGGGCACGTTTGGCCATGTCGGGTCGTTTGACGGTCGGACTCGAAAATTGCCTTAAGAGGCTGCTCTGTACTTCTGCCGCGAGAGCCGCTGTGTGTTCCTCCACTCGGAGGGAGCGTTCAGTGTTTCCGTTGACCGTGATGACTCCACGAGGGCCTGGCATCTTGAGCTTAAGGTATGCATAATGCGGAGACCACTTCCAGTGTAACGGAGCCTATACAATTGGCCTCAACACCTGGTATGACGCCTTTGAAGGTCGTCTTTGTAGGTTTAGTCCTTGAAGGGTCTATGCCCATCTTGCGCACTATATCCTGATAAAGCAGGTTCAGGCTGCTGCCGCCGTCCATCAGGACTCTAGTGAGGTGAAATCCATCGATGATTGGGTCTAAAACCAATGCGGCGAATCCGCCATGGCGGATACTGGTGGGTGGTCCCTTCGATCGAAAGTGATCGGGCAAGAGGACCATGGATTGAACTTCGGGGCGACTGGCTCCATCGCATATACGTTCCTAAGTGCACGCTTCCGCTCCCTCTTGGGTATGTGGGTTGCGTATATCATGTTTACCATCCGCACTTGTGGGGGGAAACCCTTCTGTCCTCTGTTGTTCCGTGGCCGGGTCTCTTCCTCGTCATCGCTATGCAGCCCCTTGTCATTGTTTTCGGCAATTAACTTGCCTGCCTGCTTGAATACCCAACAATCCCCGTTGGTGTGGTTAGCTGTCTTTTTGGGGGTGCCATGTATCTCGCAAGAGCGGTCGAGTATTCGGTCCAAATTGGACGTACCCGGAGTAGTTCTTTTAAAGGGCTTTTTCCATTGACCGGGTTTAGAGCCTCTGAATCCGGCGTTGACCGCCGTATCCTCAGTGTTATCACCATTAACGCGGCGCTTGTTTTTGTTACGACGCGGCCTGCCATTACGGTCCTTGTTGTCCGGACTGCCAGAATTTTTGCTGAGGTTGTTACTGCGGGCTAGCCAGCTGTCCTCCCTCGCACAGAAGCGGGTCATGAGTGATGTGAGGGCTGCCATGGATTTCGGCTTTTCCTGTCCTAGGTGCCGGGCCAGCCACTCATTGTGGATGTTATGTTTGAAGGCTGCGAGGGCTTCTGCATCCGGACAGTCGATGATTTTATTTTTCTTTGAACCGTGTCCAGAACTGTCTGGCCGATTCGTCTGGCTGCTGAATTATGTGGCTTAGGTCATCGGCGTCTGGTGGTCGCACATATGTGCCCTGGAAATTGTCGAGGAATGCGGCTTCTAGGTCCTCCCAACACCCAATTTACTCTGCTGGCAAGCTGTTAAGCCAATGCCGAGCTGGTCCTTTAAGCTTGAGTGGGAGATACTTAATGGCGTGGAGATCATCACCGCGGGCCATATGGATATGAAGGAGATAATCTTCGATCGAAACCGCGAGGTCTGTTGTGCCATCATAGGATTCGATGTTTACGTGTTTAAACCCTTCAGGGATTTGATGATCCATTACTTCATCTGTGAAGCATAGTGGGTGTGCGGCGCCTCTATACTGGGCAATATCCCGACGTAGCTCAAGAGAGCTTTGTCTGCTGTGTTCGGCCCGGCCGGAGTTGCTGTATCCGGCGCGATGGTAGTCGTCGTGGATCGTGGGGCGCCCACGTGATCCATAGATACATCTTGATTGTCTTTCCTTGTCCTCCAGTACGTATCGCAAGTCCAGTGCATTGCCCCGTGGCTTTGCGCTTTTCGAGCGGTGTCGGGGTACGGTTCTGGTGGAGGGCCTAGATGCCTCTCTGTCACGGCCACGAGGTGGTCAGTTTGCCGTATTGTGCGCTGGTGATGAAGGTTTGTATGCTTCCTCCTCTAGTCGGGGGAGCAACTTGCGTTTTGTGTAGCTTTTGGAGGGGCGTTCGAGTTCATACTCTTCAGCCGCGAGGACCTCGGTCCATCTGTCGGCCAGCAGGTCTTGATCAGCTCGAAGCTATTGCTGCTTTTTCTTTAGGCTGTTCGCCGTGGCCATTAGCCTGGGTTTAAAACGCTCTTGTTCGACGGGATCCTCGGGCACGACAAATTCGTCGTCGTTGAGGCTTGCCTCGTCTCTGGAGGGAGGCATGTAATTGTCATCCTCTATCTCCTCGTATGCCGCTCTCTCTCGAGGGCTGGCTTATCTGTCCTCCTGTGCTGAATCTTGCTGGAGGGGGTTGTCTTCAGCACTCTCTGGGGTGTTGTTATCTCTGGTGCTGGAATCTCCATTCTTACTGTGGCGAGATTTAGAGCGGCGCCGCTGACGTCGGCGCTTGGGCTGTTTCTTAGAGGAATCCGCCTCCGCTGTTTCTTCGTCGTTCCCATCCTTTGGGATGTCCACCATGTATATGTCGTATGACGAGGTGGTCTTCCAGTGCCCCGTAGGCACTGGTTCTTGGTCGTCTTCGGCATCGTCGTCCATACCGTCGATGTCTTTGGAGTCGTAGTCTAGCATGTCGGTTAGACCGTCGATAGTGGCTACAAAGTGGGTGGTGGGTGGGCTTTGAATTTCTTCGTCGTTCGCATCCCAACCATCTTGACCGCAGTCCGGCCAGGGCTCTCCTGATAATGAGAGATACTTTAGCGAATTCAGGATGTCGCTAAAGGGTGAGTGCTGAAAGATGTCCGCAGCGGTGAACTCCATGATCGGCACCCAATCGGATTTGATTGGCAGGGGCGCAGGAGGTTCGGAGTCCGGTAAGGAGTCCGGTACCTCGGAGTCACTAGCTTTGCAAGGGACAAGGTCAGTGTTTGGCTCCATCGCCGTAGAAGTTGCAGCCCCCGAGGCGGTGTCCAACCACCTATCCTCGATCTGCGCGGTCGGCTCTGAACTATGGGTCGAGCGGACTCGTGTCTTGACCTCGAGTGGTACCGTCCGGCAAAGCTAAATCATGCCCATCGTGACAGTGCGGCGCGCTCGGCTGTGGCTCGAATCCGTCGAAGATCAAGTGTCCGCGGATTTCAGCCGTGAAGTTTAGGCTTCCAAATCTGACCCGATGGCCAGGGGCGTAGCTTTCGATCTGCTCCAGATGGCCAAGTGAATTAGCCCGCAGTGCGAAGCCACCGAACACGAAGATCTGTCTGGGAGAAAGGTCTCACCCTGGACTGCGTTGTTGTTGATTGAAGAAGCCAGCAAGCCTATCGGTGACGACATAGAGGAACTCTCAATGAAAGCACCAATGTCGGTGTCAAAACCGGCGGATCTCGGGTAGGGGGTCCCGAACTGTGCGTCTAGGCGGATGGTAACAGGAGACAAGGGACACGATGTTTTTACCCAGGTTCGGGCCGTCTCGATGGAGGTAAAACCCTACTCCTACTTGATTGACATTGATGATATGGGTAGTACAACAGTGGATCTACCACGAGATCAAGGAGGCTAAACCCTGGAATCTAGCCTATGGTATGATTGTTGTAATGGTTGTTTCGTCCTACGGACTAAAACCCTCCGATTTATATAGACACCGGAGAGGGCTAGGGTTACACAGAGTTGGTTACAATGGTAGGAGATCTACATATCCGTATCGCCAAGCTTGCCTTCCACGCCAAGGAAAGTCCCATCCGGACACGGGACGACGTCTTCAATCTTGTATCTTCATAGTTTTGGAGTCCGGCCGATGATGATAGTCCGGCTATCCGAAAACCCCCTAGTCCAGGACTCCCTCAATGGGTTACAAGAGTTTATATACTACGAGATTGATTCGGCTAACCCTAAATAGTTAGCCAAGCAATGTTATGATCCTGCCTCTGATCTAACCCTCCGGTTTATATAGACACCGGAGGGGCTTAGGGTTTGTACAAAGTCGGCTCTACAGAAAGGAACAATATATCCGGACACCTATACTTTCCATCCACGCATCTTTGAGTCCCCACCGGACACGAGAGATAATCTTCTGTCTTGTATCTTGACGGCCCATCAGTCCGGCCGACATCAGTAGACCGGAGGCCCGAGGACCCCCTAATCCAGGACTCCCATGGTAGCCCCTGAACTAGCCTTCAATGATGATATATTCGGCGCTTAGATTGTCTTCGGCATTGCAAGGCCGGTTCCTTAAAGATTACACATTGCCTTCCTCTGTAAAAAGAAGTGGATCCGACTTTTCGCAATTAACACAACCCTTAGCCGCGAAGGCCTGATATATAAAAAATGAGAACTAAGGCTTTTACGGACAACTCTTTCGACAAAGCGTCAGACCTGACCCTTTGTCATTTTGAACTGTTTTTACGCCCCGCGTTGCATGTTTCGAGGCCACGCCTCAGTGGCACATCCTGTCAAAACAGATAACATGCCCACTTAATACGGGATTTCATATCAATGATATTTGGGCAATCCAACCATTTGCGGCGCACGCCTTCATCGGGAATAGGCGAGATTCAAGGCACGAGTGGGGGCGGTTGGTATTTTTACTGCCTATAATAGGGAAAGGGACCCCCACTTTCCTCCCCACACCTTCACATCTCCTCGGCCTTCCAATCTCCCTAGCTCTCTCTGCTCGCAAAGTCTCCGTCTTTCTCACCACCACCACCACCTACTTCGACCATGGCCGGAGCTGGCTCCAAAGGCAAGTGGGAGGCCTCCTCCATGACGGAGGAGAACATAGCAGATTTCCGGAGTGCGGGATACCTCGCCGCCGATATCAAGCACCGATTTCCTTCTGAAGGTCAAGTCGTCCCACTCCGGAGCCCGGCAAATGGGTTGTCTTCCTTCCCCATTTCCTTAGAGGGTTAGGTTTCCCACTCCACCTGTTCGTTCATGGAATCATGTACTAACGGTCTAGATTTCCACGATCTAGCCCTGGACTTATTTCTCCACATATCGGTGTTCATAGTCTTGTGTGAGGCTCTCCTCCGCGTCCGCCCACACTTCGGCTTATGGCTCAAGGTCTTCAACGTGAAGCCGAAGGTGGTCGACGGGCAACACGCGAACTGTGGCGGAGCTATGATTAGCAAGCTGTCGAACACCACTTGGCCAAAGGGGGCCTTCATGGAGATCGTGAAGATCTGGCAACATGAGTGGCTCTACATCACCGAGGCACGCCGCCCAAACTGGGTGACCATTCCGGAGTTCAGATCCGGACCCCCCATGAGGATCACCTCCTGGAATGAGAAGGGCATTGACTGGGGGTCCCAGACGGAGGGGCTGGCGTTGCAGATGCGCATCACCATTATGCTAGGAAAGAACATTGGTCTAACCAACGTGGTTCAGATCATGCTTTTTCCCTGCATTCTCCCCTACGAGCGCTGGGCTTCCCCCATGTGGGAAGTCAAGTAGGAGGATCCGTGGACGCTACAGCGCTTCTTCGGTGCTACGCACGAGGGGACGTGGAAGCTACTTTTTAAGGCGCAGAAGAGCAGCAGGCCCATGGAGACCGAAGACATCGGCATCAACGCCGTGTATCCGGCCTCTCCAGTAAGTATTCGATATCTTCGAAGACATATCCGGTCACATGCATATATACATGTATTCGGTCTATGCCGAACTCATCAACCCATCTTTTGTTGCAGGGTTGGACCAAGAAGTCGGAGCGGATCAAGTGTCCGGATCCATTGCCCTAAAACCCAGTCACTCCTCAGTTGGAGAAGATACTGGTTCCGGTGCCTTATCAGCCGCCGGAGAGGAAGGCCAAGAAAAAGAGCAAGGGCTCCAAGAACAGGCCCCGCCACATGGGCCCTCCGGCAACAGTCTCCAGAGAGACTGAGCCCGTCTCCTCTCGCGAGGAGGATGAGGACGAAGAGGAGGAGGAGGATGATGAGGAGGTGGAGAGCGACCCCCCCCCCTCAAGACGAGGAGGGGGAAAAGGACAGCTGTCGGTGTCAAAACCGGCGGATCTCGGGTAGGGGGTCCCGAACTATGCGTCTAGGCAGATGGTAACAGGAGACAAGGGACACGATGTTTTTACCCAGGTTCGGACCCTCTCGGTGGAGGTAAAACCCTACTCCTGCTTGATTAATATTGATGATATGGGTAGTACAAGAGTAGATCTACCACGAGATCAGAGAGGCTAAACCCTAGAAGCTAGCCTATGGTATGATTGTTCGTCCTACGAAATAAAACCCTCCAGTTTATATAGGCACCAGAGAGGGTTAGGGTTACACAGAGTCGGTTACAATGGTAGGAGATCTACATATCCATATTGCCAAGCTTGCCTTCCACGCCAAGGAAAGTCCCATCCGGACACGGGACGGAGTCTTCAATCTTGTATCTTCATAGTCCAGGAGTCCGGCCAATGGTGATAGTTCTGATATCCGGACACCCCCTAATCCGGGACTCCCTCACACTACTAGGGAAAAGCCTATACACAGAATCTTAGCAGCAGCGCGGCTCAAAAAGGAGCGCTGCTGCTAATTAGTAGTAGCGTAAAAGGGAAACTCGATCTTGATAAGTTTTTAGCGATGGCGCTCGGCGTAAACCGTGCTGCTACAAATATCGACCGGCGGTGTTCACCTACCTCCATTTAGCAGTAGCATGGTGGCGCGAACCGCGCTACTGCTATGGATGTAGAAGTAGCGTGCTTTTTCTGAGATCGCTGCTGCTAAATTTCAAAATGCCACACTTTTTTGTCCCTGTTAGGAGTAGCGCCGTATCCCAAAGCGCGTTGCTGCTAAGGAATTAGCAGCAGCGCATTTTAGATCCCGCGCTACTGCTAACCCGCACCAACCCACCACCTTTTCCCCACCCGTCCCTCCCCTCCCCCTCCTCTCTTTCCCTTCCCCCTACCTCCCCCTCCCCCTCCTCTCTTCCCTTCCCTACCTCCCCCACATGCTCCCACTCTCACTCTTCTTCTTCCTCAATACTTCTCCCCCATTCCTCTCTCTCTTCTATTGTGGGGACCCCGACTCAAAAGTCGTGATCACCGAATGCACGTGTACAGTGATCCCAGAGATCAATGCTCACTGAACACACAGAAGCTGAATAACAAGAGTCTTACATCCATACATACCGTCTTACACAAATTGTGACCATTATGGTCAAGTCTTACATTGATAAAGCCTTAAGGGCTGAACATCAAATGAAACACAAGCAGCGGAAATCGTCGTCGATAAGTAGAACCCATGCCATCTGCCTTAACCCTACAGGCATTCTGACTGGGAAACGTCCTAGTTCGCATGTTCGTCTCCAAAGAACTCTTCTTCGAACTCCGGTTCTTCCATGCCTGGTCAATTAAATAACCAGTGGCAAGCCAATGAGTACTTTGAATGTACTCGCAAGCAACCCATGTTTTGGTTCAAGGTACAACAATGCATGACATAGGTAAATTTTGCATAAAGCTAGTTTTGAGTGCAATGACATGTTCAACATCCTATAAAGCATGCGTCAAGAGAATTCAAGTAACCATGAGGACAGGTTACAGATATCAACATAAATAGAGTGGGCACCAACCCATTTATCATAAACAGAGTGGGCACCAACCCATCTCAATCGTGTCAAGTCCTTTGACTTGACCCAAGTCATTTCCATCATCACACACACTGGATTTGAAAACAAGTGGACGTAGCCCAAGAGCGGTTACCCAACTGTCCTTGACCGTGGACACGGCTATTCGAATAGTTTTACACTCTGCAGAGGTTGCACACTTTACCCACTAGATCCGGGGAACTTCCGTGTCATCCACGACCAGCGGTACCTCAAGTACCGGGGTAAGCACCGATCACTACCTTTCCTAGACGACACTAACATGGAGTCCACTCGATTGGCAGTAACCCCCGTGCCCAACATCTCACATAACAATTTCGTGGAGCCTTGCTCCCATATCCATCACATACCACTGGCACGGGGTACCAACGGTGTGTCCGGTGCCCCATAAAGATGGTCATGGCCGCCCTACCTGGCACGACCCCGTCCCAAGAGAGAGCACCAACTCTCCCCCGTCACTAGTAATGCGGGCTCCAAGCTAGTATCCGACTAGGTACTCAATAATGCCCTTTCCCATATAAGGGTAGAGTGGTCGCGCATGTAAGGTTGGAATAACGGTCGCAACTCCGACCAATCCGTTTTGAAAACAACACACACCTTCCTTGGCACACCACTTCGTCATCAAGTGGTCACCCATCTCATCATCTCCCTCGGGCATAAGTGGCACCTGACAGGGTTTTCGAAAAGGCTTTTGAAATCACATTTCCTCCTTCACCATGCACAAACCCATCCCATTTGCGTAGCATCTACATTTGCATCCTATCTACTCCCACCGGCATAACCCTCATAAGAAGGTAGGGCCATGCACAATGCAAGTATCAACGAGGAAGTAATCGTGGTAACCAACCCACGTGGTTCACCATCTTATCATGGTTCCGATGCATCGATAATAAAGAGCTAAAATGACATGCATATAAAGGGTATCATAGTCATGGTCAAAGGGCTGCTTACTGTTTCATCAGAGTCTTGAAATCTTCTGGTCCTTCTCCAAGTACTCCATCTACTTCGTCAACTAACGTCGGAAACAACCATAATAAGCAACACAACAAGGCAAGAATAAATGTGCTCTAAAAATGTGAAGTTGACTTTTATTGGATACCTCTGGTCATATGAGGGATGACCAAAGTGATTTCATTGGAAGTGGATCAATGGACATCTCCAAACATTTCAATATGATGGAATCAAGAGGTTTATGGTTTTGCAAGAAGTGTATAGAAATATATTTTTGAAAAATGAGCAAAGGCACCCATTTAACAAAGGATGATTTTAGAAGCATCTAGGAATTGGTTTCACTGGATTTGGAGTTCAAATGAATATCCTATGATTTTGCAAAGTTGGCTATATACAAAGAAATACACCACTAGTTGAGGTGATACAGAAAATATTAGTAAAATGTTCAAAACTAAGTTTTGATCTTAGATGCATCTAGGAATTTGAATCATGGGATTTGGGTCAAGTTTGAGCTCTCTGTGATTTTCTAAAGTTCATCACAGAAGTAGGAAAACAAGATTTGATAAATGTTTGTGATGAAAAAGTCTCTGGAAAAATGTGCATGTTGCACCAACAGGTAGAGCATGATTTATGGAGTCTCCAGAAATTTGAATCATCAAATTTAGAGTTGATTTGATTTGTTTATGGATTTTAGAAACTCCACAGAAAAGAAAAAGGGGGAAAGGGCTTTACCCAATGGGCTGGACCTGGGCGGCGACGGCGTGCATCGGGCGAAGCTTAGCAGCAAGCGCCACTGGGCCGGCCCAGCGGCTCGGCCGCACGCGCGCAGGGGCTACGCCGAAGGCGGCTTCCAGGGAATACGCCTTCGCGCGAGGGAGGCGGTGAAGGGGGAAGGCGCCTCCACTTAAACGGCGGGGCCCGGCCGCTGGGTCGCTGACGCGCGGGGCCCGCCTGTCGGGTTCTTCTCCAACCTCTCATGGCTGCTCTGAGACAGAGGAGGCGAGGCGGACGGTGCAGGCGCTCTCCCGACGGTACGGGCCACCTCCGGCGACGCCCGGCGCATCAGAAGGCCAGAGGCCATGCCGCACCCACCGTGGGTGGCACGGTCTCCCGAGGCATCGGGCTGAGCAGGCATTGGCCGCGGCGGACGAGGCTGACGGTGAGGTTGGGGCACGGTGCTGCGGCCGCGGAGAAGAGAAAATGGAGTCCGGGAGAGGTCCATGGGGAAGTGGGCGATGCTCTGGTGCAGGTAGGAGGGGGTGAGGAGCACCGGAGAGCTCAAATTTGAGCGGTGGCGGCAAGATTTCCGCCATGGAGGTGGATGGGGCACTAGCGGAGGATTGGGTTGGTCCAGAGGGACTCTAGGGGAGAGGGGGAGCAAACGGAGTGGAGGGAGGCTCGGGGTGGCCTTAAATAGCCGCCCAGAGCTGGTGGGCCGGGCGCACGGTGGGCATGGCAACGGCTCGGGAGGCCAGGAGGGAGGGAGTGAGGTTGTCTACGGCGTTCGTGGGCGTGGTCCAAGTCGGGGGAGAAGGAAAGGGGAAGCGGGGCGAGGTCAGAGGCGCGCGCGTGTGAGGTCGCCCATTGAAGCGCTCGGGCGGCCGGTCTTGTGCGGCGAGAGGAGGCAGCAGGAGGAAGAGAGAGAGAGGGGCCAGCTCGGTGTCGTGTTGCGGACGCCGAGGAGCATCGACCGGCGCGAGGTGGAGGCTCGAGGTGGTCGGGAGTGCCGTGTCAACGGTCGGGAGCACCCGACGCGTTCTCCAGGCCTTGAATGGCCGGCACCCGCAGCTTTTCTCGCGTCCTCACGTGCCCACTTGTGTCTAGTGGCTGCTCAGGGAGTAAACAATGTGGGAAAGGCATTGGATGCCCAGGGCTTGCCAGAGGAGAGAGAGGTGAGAGAATGGGAGGAAAGCTGCTGTCCAGAGAGAGAAAGTGAGGGTTTCACCTCCAAATAATTGAGTGTGGGATAGCCATTGCTCTTTGGACGTGCAAGGGGACTAGTAGGGGATGTGGTAACAAGTTGAGCTCATGGAGAATAGTGGAAGTGGCCAAGACAGGCATTTTAATATTTTGCCAGAAGGTGTTTGATGGAGTTTTGGACAAGCTAATGACTTCCACTGGCCAAGATACTCCATGGGGTGAAATGTCACATATAATTAGGGCCTTCCACCAATTTGGAGATCATTTGAAGAAAGTTGACAATGCAACTTTGGTAAACCCTAGAATTTAGCAGAAATGAACTTGTGTAGATTTAGTTGAGCAAATCACTTCCCCTTGATGCACCACTTGGTGTGGTGGCCTCATTTGGTCATGTGATCATGCTCACAAGAGTTGGGGTCAAGGAGAGAAAGTTGGTAATGCAAAGTTGTTCAAATATGGTTCTTGACAGAAAGAGTTTTGGGGCACTTTGATCAAGTTAAATTGCTCTCCAACTTGTGCCATTTGGTCTAGATGAATTATTAGACCATTTGAGCAAGTCCACAAGTTTTGAGAACATTTGGACATGTTTGGCAATGTAAAGTTGCTCAAACTTCAAAATGGATGAAGTGGTTACGAGGGGATTTGATGATGTTATCTTGTTCTCCAAGTCATGAGACTTGGCAAGATCACCAAATATGTCATATGTGACATGATAGAATTTTGTTGGAATATTTGGAGAATATTTCCTTTGTAAATATTTCAAAAGCTTGAAATATCCAGAAAGGGTTTATGAGGGGTTTGACCAATATTTTGATCATAACCATGTGTTGAAACTCTTATATATGGACAGTATATGTCCTATGAGTTTCCTAAATTTTGGCAAATATTTCGAAGCAATAAAATAATTTTTCCTATTAAAGACCATTTCTGGACTTAAGAAAAGCTTATAAATAAAATAGGAAAATAACCTTTAAAATTATATTTTGTGGTTTCGGGAATCCTATATCTAATAGGAGTCAAATATATTTTAGAAAGATTTTTACTGCCCTTAATTAAGTACTTGCAAATTGCAAACCTCAATTCAGGGGTTTTGAAAAACTAATTTTGAAAATACTATTTGGCCAAATTATTTTGTAAGAAAATATTTTTATGTCCTATACACATGGCATGATCATTGGCTCAAGGGTTTGGAGCAAGGAGATGAAGTATAGGAGTTGGAGGATTTATTTTATTTTTAGAGCGCTTGCAAACAGCAGACAAAAATCAAATCAAGCAAAGTCCAAAACACTCAAAAGTTTTTGTCAAACCACATTTTGCATGATTAAGAGCTTAAGTCTGTGCCATGAAAATCAGGGTGTGACAGACCTACCCCCTTACAAGAATCTCGTCCCGAGATTCCCTGGACTAGGTGCGGAATGGGATATAGAAACTTGATCAGGGTGGTCTTCAAGTCTTCATGTTGCTTTTGCTTCGTGTAGTGCTCCATTGAACTTGAAGTACTTGACGGTGTGGCTTCATGTATGACGCTCCTCTTGATCTAGGTTGCTAACGGGTGGCTCATGTAGGTTATATTGGGCTAGGGGTCGATGGTTTGGTGGTTAATGCCCTTATTAGTGCTCGGGCTAGCTAGGAAGTTGGAAACACTTTGGGGTTGGGATGCATGGAAAGCGCCAGCACCTCGGGTAGCTCGGTGGCAACTTCAGCTGGTAGCCGTCTATTCTTCGTCTTGCGGTGATCCTGAGGGGTTGTTAAATCTTGGAGTGATCTCAAGAAGGCCGATGGATCTTGGGGGCTTTCCTTTGACATGGAAGCGCTGGGTTCCCTTGAGAGGGTGACCGGAGATAAACATGGCCTCCAACCGGAAGGTCATGTCTTGACGACGTGAGTCAGCGTAGTTCTTTGTCTTGACTTGGCAGTCCTCCAACGCCTCCGACAAGCTGGACTTGCTCTTGGTTTCACGGAGGATATCGGGCCCAAAGACAAGTCCTTCTCCGGTTTCGACCAATTGAGGGGTATGCGGCACTTCCGTCCAGTATAACACTTCAAATGGTGCCACCTGAAGGCTTGACTTCAAGGTTAGTTAAGAATCCTGGTGCAACCAATTCCAACCCGAAGCTTTCAAGTTCTTCATACAAGGCGGGCAGCTTGGCCTTAAGCATAGCATTCAAGGAACAAGCCTTTCTGCTTAATGTATCTGCTACCACATTAGCCTTCCCAGGGTGGTATTGAACACTGAGGTCATAATCTTAGATCAAGTCTAGCCATCTTCTTTGCCTCGTGTTCAATCCCTTTTGAGTGAAAATATACTTCAGACCTTCGTGATCCGTGTATATCTCACACCCCTTCCGTAAGAGATAATGTCGCCATGTCTTCAGGGCATGAACCACTGCTGCTAGCTCATGGTCATGAGTAGCATAGTTTTCTTCATGAGGCCGTAGTTGCCTTTGAGAGGAGTGGCTTGCAGATATGCACGGTCTTCAACGCGGAAGCTCATTCCTTGACGACGGTGGTTGGTATAGTTCTTCCTCCTTGACATGGCGGTCTTCGGATGTTCCCTAACCAGCTGATCAACTCTTCTTCCGTCTTCGGTGCGGACATTCATGTCCTCAAGTAAGGATGATGATCTACTTGCCCAAGTACTCTATGAAGTATTTGGGGTACGTAGAGTGGGCTGAGGCATTGGTGAGGGTCCCGGTTGAGCATTGGTCAAGATCTTATTGATCTAGAGCCAAGGCCCAAGGTCATGATCTAACCGTGTTGTGGCTTGGTAGGGCATAAGGGTTTCAAGGATTCTAGTGTGCAAATGAACATTTATCATCCTATCTTTAAGCACGGTTTCTGAGATGCCAATAGTCTATCCAGTCCTTTAAACAAATCACATCATATCTTTGGTAGCATCCTTCAGATAGGCCAACTCCAATCATCACTCATGCCATTCAGATCCTCATGACTCCCAAGAGGAGGTCTAACAAAATCATGCATGTCTACAATCCCCAAACTCATATGTATGTCTACCCTAAAACCCATGGGTAGAACATATAAGCTGCTAAGCTTGAACGTGACAATTCAAGTGCTCAGCCTATTCTTCCAAGGTCTAAGATAAAGCACCTCTATCCCGTAAAAACACGTCATAAGCCACCCCAAGATCTTGTTCCTTCCTATGAATCAACTCCAACAGCCCATTAACTTCCATCAATCAACTGCATAACCCATTAATTCTACAAATCCAACTCCTATCTTTGGTGTTCCACATGATCTTCTAAAGTCTTTATAATCCCCAATGCTTGAAAGGGCTGCCTTACTATAGTTAGTCCACCAATTGCCATTATTGTATTCTAATAATACTCCATGGTCAAGCTCACAAAGATGCCTAAATAAACTCCGACAATTAGCCCAATCTCCTAGTTTATCGTCCACCGAGAAACATGGTATCATGATCGAGATCATCAGCCTAAATCCAATTTACTCCGAACCATGTAGACATACTCAGCATCTATATTCAACTAGGATCACCTATTTAAACCCAAATCTTTTGTCCAACGAGAAATCCTACATGTTTCCCCCAAGTCACTTATGTAATATCAACTGCCTCCTATCAATATCCCATGGCTAAGTTAAATCCAAATACTTCCAAGAATTTTAGCTTGCGATCAAATTCGTCCTATAAATCCAATTCACTCATGGGTAGTGAAAGCTACGCTACTCTATAATCATGATCCCACCAAGTTCATCACCAACATGGAAGCCTTATAATCCACCAAAGAGTCTCAGATAGTTCCTCAAAGTCATTGATATAAACTCATCAAGTCCTTGCCCTCTGTCCCTATCTCCTTGAATTGGTCTCCCTATGGCATCGTCAGTTTTGGTGCGATCTTAGGAAGATAACGTTCTCATTCACTTTGTCCACTAGCTCCATAATGAACCCAGTGACAAGCAAGGTTATGGAGGCTTAACAGATTCTCCTGCAATTCCGTAGGTTAAGCTCATGGTTAAGGTTTCGAGCTGGGGTATCTCGTGGAGCCTCAAAGGGTCTAGGAATGGGTCTCTAATCTTGAGGGTTAAACATAATCCTACGGGGTTGCACTTGGTCGAGGAGGCTGTAGTAAAAGTCATCAACGCTTGCTGGTCGCCGAGGTGAAATCCTTGGTGCATATTGTCTTGCTTGTCTTGGTTGAGGAGAGAGATGAGAGGGGAAGTAGCATAGAGGAGGGAACGCCTAAAGGGGGTTCTATAGTGCAAGTCTTGAACAAACAAGTGCCAAAAGGGTCAAACACAAACAACAAAATAAATAGGTGATATAGTCGCATACTTGTTGCCTAGGGCAAAAGTGCGACTTATATCAAAACATAAACAAATAAAAACAAGAAACACACAATCATGGTTCTATTCGAACCATCGTACGGACTCGACTGCGCATAGGGGTACACGACTCATCCTACCCTACGGGTTCTCGGACTCCATAGTCGTGCCTTGTGCCTCGTGCAGTCTCCCGGGTTTTTCCTCGGGTGTTGCTACGTCTCTTGTAGTTGTTTGATGGAATGATCCGGTTGAGCTTGAAGAGTCTTCAACAACTTCTTGCCTGTTGAAGTGATGGGGTGAAGGTGGCTTCTCATAGCGAGCATTGACTCGGTCTTGTTGTCTTCTTAATCATGATGATCCCTTCTTGTCTTCTAAGCCATCGATGGTACCGGTAGGCAATCCTTTATGCAATGACATTATCAAGGCATAATAGAGGTCCATCATGTCGGTTACGTTGATGATAACATCGACACCAAGAGCGGGGATGAGAAGAACTGTTTTCCTGCTCACTATGGTGAGGCGGACCAAATGGCTAGGTTCTCATCCATCAGTGGTTGCCGATACAACAACAGTAGTGACAGGGTTACTCTAGTAGCGATGTATATCATGAGCTTGCATATCCTATGCCCTGATCATCGTAGGCTAAGGTTGCATCATCTTGGGGCAGTGTCAAGGGTGTCACCATCTCCTGGGTCTTCAGGTCCTCATTCCTCGAGGGTGCATCTTCTATTGGTATCTTCTTGTTGTGATGTCGCCAATCTTGTGTTCAGGAGATGTGGGTGAATGTCTGGCAAGGCAACTTCCTTCTTGATTATCCACGAGGATTACAAGGAATCCAGTGGCTAGGGACATAAGGGTTCTAGCGACCATTAAATTTTGAAGGGGAAGAGGAAAGTATATCTTAGCTTTCGAAAAACTCAGAAGGGGAAGAGAAGAATAGATAGTTTTGAAAACTAGTAGTAGTTTTGGAAATAGTTTTACCCTAACTAACGACCATGCTAACTAAGGCTTCCTACAGTCAGGATGGCTCTGATACCAGCTCTGTGGGGACCCCGACTCAAAAGTCGTGATCACCGAATGCTGCGTGTACAAATGATCCCGAGATCAATGCTCACCGAACACACAGAAGCTGAATAACAAGAGTCTTACATCCATACATACCGTCTTACACAAATTGTGACCATTATGGTCAAGTCTTACATTGATAAAGCCTTAAGGGCTGAACATCAAATGAAACACAAGCAGCGGAAATCGTCGTTGATAAGTAGAACCCATGCCATCCGCCTTAACCCTACGGGCATTACGACCGAAACGCCCTAGTTCGCATGTTCGTCTCCAAAGAACTCTTCTTCGACTCCGGGTCTTCCATGCCTGGTCAATTAAATAACCCGTGGCAAGCCAATGAGTACTTTGAATGTACTCGCAAGCAACCCATGTTTTGGTTCAAGGTACAACAATGCATGACATAGGTAAATTTTGCATAAAGCTAGTTTTGAGTGCAATGACATGTTCAACATCCTATAAAGCATGCGTCAAGAGAATTCAAGTAACCATGAGGACAGGTTACAGATATCAACATAAATAGAGTGGGCACCAACCCATTTATCATAAACAGAGTGGGCACCAACCCATCTCAATCGTGTCAAGTCCTTTGACTTGACCCAAGTCATTTCCATCATCACACACACTGGATTTGAAAACAAGTGGACGTAGCCCAAGAGCGGTTACCCAACTGTCCTTGACCGTGGACACGGCTATTCGAATAGTTTTACACTCTGCAGAGGTTGCACACTTTACCCACTAGATCCGGGGAACTTCCGTGTCATCCACGACCCGCGGTACCTCAAGTACCCGGGGTAAGCACCCGATCACTACCTTTCCCTAGACGACACTAACATGGAGTCCACTCGATTGGCAGTAACCCCCGTGCCCAACATCTCACATAACAATTTCGTGGAGCCTTGCTCCCATATCCATCACATACCACCGCACGGGTACCAACGGTGTGTCCGGTGCCCCATAAAGATGGTCATGGCCGCCCTACAGCACGACCCGCCCCAAGAGAGAGCACCAACTCTCCCCCGTCACTAGTAATGCGGGCTCCAAGCTAGTATCCGACTAGGTACTCAATAATGCCCTTTCCCATATAAGGGTAGAGTGGTCGCGCATGTAAGGTTGGAATAACGGTCGCAACTCCGACCAATCCGTTTTGAAAACAACACACACCTTCCTTGGCACACCACTTCGTCATCAAGTGGTCACCCATCTCATCATCTCCCTCGGGCATAAGTGGCACCCGACGGGGTTTTCGAAAAGACTTTTGAAATCACATTTCCTCCTTCACCATGCACAAACCCATCCCATTTGCGTAGCATCTACATTTGCATCCTATCTACTCCCACCGGCATAACCCTCATAAGAAGGTAGGGCCATGCACAATGCAAGTATCAACGAGGAAGTAATCGTGGTAACCAACCCACGTGGTTCACCATCTTATCATGGTTCCGATGCATCGATAATAAAGAGCTAAAAATGACATGCATATAAAGGGGTATCATAGTCATGGTCAAAGGGCTGCTTGACTGTTTCATCAGAGTCTTGAAATCTTCTGGTCCTTCTCCAAGTACTCCATCTACTTCGTCAACTAACGTCGGAAACAACCATAATAAGCAACACAACAAGGCAAGAATAAATGTGCTCTAAAAATGTGAAGTTGACTTTTATTGGATACCTCTGGTCATATGAGGGATGACCAAAGTGATTTCATTGGAAGTGGATCAATGGACATCTCCGAACATTTCAATATGATGGAATCAAGAGGTTTATGGTTTTGCAAGAAGTGTATAGAAATATATTTTTGAAAATGAGCAAAGGCACCCATTTAACAAAGGATGATTTTAGAAGCATCTAGGAATTGGTTTCACTGGATTTGGAGTTCAAATGAATATCCTATGATTTTGCAAAGTTGGCTATATACAAAGAAATACACCACTAGTTGAGGTGATACTGAAAATATTAGTAAAATGTTCAAAAACTAAGTTTTGATCTTAGATGCATCTAGGAATTTGAATCATGGGATTTGGGTCAAGTTTGAGCTCTCTGTGATTTTCTAAAGTTCATCACAGAAGTAGGAAAACAAGATTTGATAAATGTTTGTGATGAAAAAGTCTCTGGAAAAATGTGCATGTTGCACCAACAGGTAGAGCATGATTTATGGAGTCTCCAGAAATTTGAATCATCAAATTTAGAGTTGATTTGATTTGTTTATGGATTTTAGAAACTCCACAAAAAAGAAAAAGGGGGAAAGGGCTTTACCCAATGGGCTGGACCTGGGCGGCGACGGCGTGCATTGGGTAAGCTTAGCAAGCAAGCGCCATCTGGCCGCCCAGTGCTCGCCAAGACGCTGTGAGGCTACACCAAGGCGGCTTCAGGAATACGCCTTGAGGGAGGCGGTGAAGGGGAAGGCGCTCCACTTAAACGGCGGGCCCGGCCGCTGGTCGCCGACGCTGGGCCCGCCTATCGGGTTCTTCTCCAACCTCCAGCAGCGCGCTCTGGAGACAGAGGAGGCGAGGCCGGACGGTTGGCGCTCTCGACGACAGTACGGGCCACCTCGGCGACGCCCGGCGTCAGAGGCCAGAGGCCATGCCGCACCCACCTGTGGGTGGCACGGTCTCCCCGAGGCATCGGGCTGAGCAGGGCATTGGCCGCGGCGGACGAGGCTGACGGTGAGGTTGGGGGCACAGTGCTGCGGCTGCGGAGAAGAGAAAATGGAGTCCGGAGAGGTCCGTGGGGAAGTGGGCGATGCTCTGCAGTAGGAGGAGGGTGAGGAGCACCGGAGAGCTCAAATTTGAGCGGTGGCCGGCGGCAAGATTTCCGGCCATGGAGGTGGATGGGGGCACTAGCGGAGGATTGGGTTGGACCAGAGGGACTCTAGGGGAGAGGGGGAGCAAACGGAGTGGAGGGGAGGCTCGGGGGTGGCCTTAAATAGCCGCCCCGTAGCTCATGGTGGACGCGGCGCACGGTGGCCGCGGCAACGGCTCGGGAGGCCAGGAGGGAGGGAGTGAGGTTGTCTACGGCGTTCGTGGGCGTGGTCCAAGTCGGGGGAGAAGGAAAGGGGAAGCGGGGCGAGGTCAAAGGCGCGTGTGTGTGAGGTCGCCCATTGGAGCACTCGGGCGGCCGGTGCGCGTGCGAGAGGAGGCAGCAGGAGGAAGAGAGAGGAGGGGGCCAGCTCGGTGTCGTGTTTATGGACGCCGAGGAGCATCGATCGCGCGAGGTGGAGGCTCGAGGTGGTCGGGAGTGCCGTGTCAACGGTCGGGAGCACGTTGACGTGCTCCAGAGCTGCTGAATGGCCGGCACCCGCAGCTTTTCCTCGCGTCCTCACGCCCACTTGTGTCTAGTGGCTGCTCAGGGAGTAAACAATGTGGGAAAGGCATTGGATGCCCCAGGGCTTGCCAGAGAGAGAGAGAGGTGAGAGAATGGGAGGAATGCTGCTGTCCAGAGAGAGAAAGTGAGGGTTTCACCTCCAAATAATTGAGTGTGGGATAGCCATTGCTCTTTGGACGTGCAAGGGGACTAGTAGGGGATGTGGTAACAAGTTGAGCTCATGGAGAATAGTGGAAGTGGCCAAGACAGGCATTTTAATATTTTGCCGAAGGTGTTTGATGGAGTTTTGGACAAGCTAATGACTTCCATGGCCAAGATACTCCATGGGGTGAAATGTCACATATAATTAGGGCCTTCCACCAATTTGGAGATCATTTGAAGAAAGTTGACAATGCAACTTTGGTAAACCCTAGAATTTAGCAGAAATGAACTTGTGTAGATTTAGTTGAGCAAATCACTTCCCCTTGATGCACCACTTGGTGTGGTGGCCTCATTTGGTCATGTGATCATGCTCACAAGAGTTGGGGTCAAGGAGAGAAAGTTGGTAATGCAAAGTTGTTCAAATATTGTTCTGGACAGAAAGAGTTTTGGGGCACTTTGATCAAGTTAACTTGCTCTCCAACTTGTGCCATTTGGTCTAGATGAATTATTAGACCATTTGAGCAAGTCCACAAGTTTTGAGAACATTTGGACATGTTTGGCAATGTAAAGTTGCTCAAACTTCAAAATGGACAGAAGTGGTTACGAGGGATTTGATGATGTTATCTTGTTCTCCAAGTCATGAGACTTGGCAAGATCACCAAATATGTCATATGTGACATGATAGAATTTTGTTGGAATAATTGGAGAATATTTCCTTTGTAAATATTTCAAAAGCTTGAAATATCTAGAAAGGGTTTATGAGGGGTTTGACCAATATTTTGATCATAACCATGTGTTGAAACTCTTATATATGGACAGTATATGTCCTATGAGTTTCCCTAAATTTTGGCAAATATTTCTGAAGCAATAAAATAATTTTTCCTATTAAAGACCATTTCTGGACTTAAGAAAAAGCTTATAAATAAAATAGGAAAATAACCTTTAAAATTATATTTTTGTGGTTTCTGGGAATCCTATATCTAATAGGAGTCAAATATATTTTTAGAAAGATTTTTACTGCCCTTAATTAAGTACTTGCAGTGCAAACCTCAATTCAGGGGTTTTTTTGAAAAACTAATTTTTGAAAATACTATTTGGCCAAATTATTTTTGTAAGAAAATATTTTTATGTCCTATACACATGGCATGATCATTGGCTCAAGGGTTTGGAGCAAGGAGATGAAGTATAGGAGTTGGAGGATTTATTTTATTTTTAGAGCGCTTGCAAACAGCAGACAAAAATCAAATCAAGCAAAGTCCAAAACACTCAAAAGTTTTTGTCAAACCACATTTTTGCATGATTAAGAGCTTAAGTGCTGTGCCATGAAAATCAGGGTGTGACATCTATCCACCTTTCTCTCTCTTCATTACTCCTACCTAACTACACAACCTCCATTAATGCATCTCCTTTCTCTTTTTCCTTCCCCCTCCACTAGTTGGAGTTGTCTCCTCCAAAATTAGGTAGCTAGGTAGATGTATGATTTAGTTAAGTGACCTATTTGCCCCCTAACTAGATCTATCTTTGTCAAGAAGAGCTTTGTGCACTTTTGATCTCCCTACAACATCATCTCCATCGTGTGCTCGATCTCGATCAAGATAGAGGTGATGAAAATTTCATGCTTTTGCAAAATGGAAATATGTCTATGTGTGTGTGATATGTTTGTGGAAATTGTGTGTGTGGCATGAGTTTACGCCAAATTGTGCTTTTGAGTTGCCTATGTTTTGCCGAAATGTCGATTTATTTCCGTTTCGGCGAATTTCGGGCAAACTCTAGATCCATATATGTCGTATTTTTAGGGAAGGTCATGCCAAATTTTTTTAGGACTTTGATGCATGCATACATTTTTATAATCAATTTGTTTATTATTACCGTGCAGAGTTGACGATGGTCAGTGGAACGATGGTGGACAGGTAGTTGCGGTCGGCGGTGCAGGACATGAAAGAAAATAATCGGACAGAGGTTCTATGTCCGTGTCGAAAATGGAAAGGAATAGTTTGGCTCGACCCCCATGACGATGGTCGTGTCGAAGCGCACCTGCTCATGACTGGTTTCATGGATGGCTATACGAGGTGGATAATTGAAGACGAGGATGACGATGTTGAGGATGCCAACGGGGCAGGCAATGATGACACGGGGCAAGACGAAGAGATGATCGATAATGGCGGCGGGGAAGAGGCCGGACATGGCGGCGGAGAAGGGGCCGGACATGGCGGAGGAGAAGGGGCCGGACATGGTGAGAACGACATGGACTCCACAAAGCAGAGTTCGTCGGTACTAAGTTCAATTGTGCGGGACCCTCATGTTCAAGCATTGCTTCGCATGGAGACGTGTACTGAGAGAGCTGCTTCTAGAGAGGAGGCTAAGCTGGAGCACCTGGTGGTAGACTCGAACACTCCATTGTATGATGGTTGCAATCCTGAGGTGACCCGCTTGAGTTTCACGCCCAACTCCTCAAGACGAAGGCTAAAAACAAATGGACCGACACTAGCCTCGATGAGCATCTCAAGTACCTAAAGGATGTTCTTCCCTTGGGTAATCTATGTCCTACTAGTGTTGATGAGGCCAAGAAGATCGTGTGCCCTCTTGATCGCCACACGTTAGATACCATGCATGCATCAACGATTGCATAATTTATCGGAAGGAGCATGCGGAAAAAACAAGCTGTCCAGTGTGCAATGCTTCTCGATACAAGAAGGCCGGGAAGAAATGTCCCCAGAAAGTTGTATGGTACTTACCGATCACTCTCTGCCTCCAGAGGTATTTTGTAGATCGCAAGGAACCTAAGCTAATGCGCTGGCACGCGGAGAGGAAGAAGCCCGACGATGGAGATGATCCGAAGCTGAGACACGTGAAGGATGGAAGCTAGTGGAGAGCGTTGAACAGCTTCTATCAGTATTTTGAATGTGATGTAAGGAACACCGTGCTCGGCGTGTGTACCGATGGCATGAATCCGTTTGGCAACCAGAACACCAACCATAGCACATGGCCCGTGTTTGTATGGATGTACAACCTCCCCCCTGGTTGTGCATGAAATCGAAGTACATTCACATGAGCATGCTTATTCAAGGGCCGAAACAACCAGGAAATAATATTAATTTATATCTGGGGCTACTTCAAGAGGAGTTAGACATGTTATGGAAAACACCGGCCAAGACATGGGATGCCAGCAAAGGTGAGTATTCCAACATGAGAGCCGCGCTGATCACGACAGTGCAGGACTATCTCGGTTAAGGATATGTGGCAAGCCAGGTGTGCCATGGATATTGCGGATGAATGCGGTGCATGGATGATACGATGTCTTAGTAGCTAATGCCAAGAAAAGATAGCGGGTCTGGGAAAATCGTGTACATGGGGCATCGAAGATGGCTTGAACAGGACGACCCGTGGAGAAACCGTGGAGATCTATTCAATGGTCACGCTGAGCATCGAGGACCTCCACGTAAGCGGAGCGGTGCCGAAATCGATGAGCTGTTGAAAAACTGGAAGGAGTGCCCCGCGCCGGGAAAGACGATGAGAAAGGCGCCGGAGCCGCTGCTGAAGGTATGGAAGACGAGGTCTGTGTTCTAGGACTTGGAGTACTGGCACAAACTTGATACACCTCATTGCCTTGATCAAATGCATATCTGTAAGAATGTCCTTGAGAGCTTGCTCGCAACACTGATTAACATGCCGGATAAGACCAAAGATGGGCCGAAGGCAAGAAAAGACTTGCAAGATTTGAAAATCAGGGAAGATCTGCACATGCCGCCCCGTAAAATGTCAGACGAGACAGAGACGGAGACAGAGGCACAGGAGAAGAAGGGCAAGAAAATAAAGAAAGAGGATTATTGCCCCCCTTCTTGCTTCACCTTAAGTCAGGCTGAGATCAATCAATTCTTTAAGTGCCTTACCGAGTCAAAGTTAGTTCCAAGCATCGTGGCAAGATAAGCAGATATCTAGACACGGACAAGAAAAGGTTCAGTGAGATGAAGTCTCATGACTGTCATGTGATGATGACGCATATACTACCTGTTGCCCTTAGAGGGATAATGGACAAGCACGTCCGTGACACGCTTATTGGTCTCTGCAACTTTTTTGATGTCATCTCTCGAAAGTCGATCAGTGTGAAGCAGCTCCAAAGGCTACATGAAGAGATCATTGTGATACTGAATGAGCTTGAGATGTACTTCCCGCCCGCGTTCTTTGACGTGATGGTGCGTCTGTGTGTCCATATTGTGGATGACATAATAGACCTGGGGCTGTCATTCCTGCACAACATGATGCCGTTTGAGAGGATGAATGGGATCATCAAAGGATTCGTTTGTAACATGTCCCGTCCGGATGGAAGCATCGTCCAGGGCTATTTGGCACAAGAGTGCATC
Source organism: Aegilops speltoides (assembly GCA_021437245.1). Classification (NCBI taxonomy): domain Eukaryota; kingdom Viridiplantae; phylum Streptophyta; class Magnoliopsida; order Poales; family Poaceae; genus Aegilops; species Aegilops speltoides. Next base: position 198,127,552 of record CM038143.1, read on the forward strand.
TCTTTCTGTGAGAATATTCTATATGGCGCAGACCAGCCGCCTGGTGTTAGTGTTGGTTTGCCCGTTAACAAGCACGATGGGAGGCTCAAGGAGATGGTCACCGCAATGATACTGAGGAACTGCATGTGGCATACTCATATCGATGCAGCGACTTTGAGAGAGCAAACTTGGTAGTGCTACAACACCTAGACGAGGTAGATCCTTTCGTGGCACTGCACAAAGAAATTATCGCAAAGAAGTATCGTGACCGGGGGGTATGCCGGACGGACGCCGAAGTTACTAGAGAGAACAACTCCACTTTCCTACATTGGTTCAAAGAGCATATTATTGCTAATCCCCCAGAGGAGGGCTCTAAGGATGGATTGCTCATATAGGCCTTAGCACATGGCCCCTCGCCCAACCTCGTAACCTATCAGGCATATGATATCAACGGATACACGTTCTACATGGAGGCCAAGAAGCAGAAAAAGAAGTTTAGTCAGGCGGACATCAACGCGAAGGTGAAGCTTGCGGTCGAGAAAAAAGCAGCTGAGGACGCGAAAAAAGCAGCCGAGGACAAATATGAGTTGCTACAAAGAAAATCAATGCAGGCAGAATCGCCTCACTGAAATGATTTCGCTACTAACTTGGTTCCAGATTATCATCAATCGGGCGAAGGAAAATCCAGACAAGACAGTACATGATTTTCGATGCCCGTTTCGTCGGAGCAACTCCATGAACAACCACACCATCGCACCATCACTTGCTCACGCAACCGGCCTCCTCGCAGCCGCTCCGCCATAGCAGCCCATCCTCGGCCTCGAAAGCGCTAGGTGGGCCTTCGTCTTTGTTGAGCTCAACGCCGTCACGGTAATTACATGTCGCACCAACATATATATATATATAGATAATATTCCATTTTGTTGCCTTTTCGTTGTGTTACGCCATCGACATATGTGTTTGCAGCGAAAGAAACCCGTGCACCATACTCTACTTGATCAAAGGCTAGAAGGTGGACGTGGGAAAGGGATGATAATGGACCCTCTCAACGACGCTCCACAACCAGCCGATCCTCGCTGGGCACTTCAGGTTAGCTTGACCATTGTGAAATCGGGGCACGGGATTTGCCTCCTCGATCTGACATGGGAGCGAACAACGAGACCCCCCATGATTGAAGCTGCAAGAATTGGGTGCTGCTATGGCCGAAGAATCTTATTCGTTTGGAGCCGGCCGAGAGCACACCAATAACTACCACACATCAACAAGCATGTGCAGAGACCACCACCCCGCCTACGCAATTACCAGCTCCTGTAGTGCCGGGTGAGAGCGGCGGACGACATGATGAAGGGGGTGCACTAGTACTGGCTAATGTAATTTCTCCTGTAGAACAGAGAATGGATGATGAGACGGAGGTCGACCCTATGGATTACCTCAATACAAACGCGTATGACTATGACATAGATATGATGAATCAACCATATGACGAATCGAGCTATCAGTTTGCTAATGAGGATATGGATGATATGCCCGGGCAGTGTCGTACCATGGATTGCAAAAAGTCTCTCTTCATGAAATCCTCACAGGACACGCCTAAAGATGCCGCCTCAACACAGGCTCAACTAGCCGGGCGCGAGGGTCGTACAGTACTTAGCCCGGGAACACCGGGAAGGGGTTATGGAAGGGTCTCGAAGGTGTGCCCAAGAAAAGGAGAGGAAGAGATCGGGAAGGTAATCGCCTCCAAACAAGCGAGCACATAGCAGCCGACGATGCATTCTCAAGCGTGTACCCGTGAAAGGTGCGGTCATGTTCCATCTCACAGGCGAACCGATGCTATCGCCGAAACTGCTGGAGGCACTATCGAGGATCTCGAGGAGACTACACGACCATGTGTTGTTGGTCGAGAAAAGCCTACTAGCCTCAAAGGATCCAGGATATCGACATACGCGGCTCGTGTGCTCGAGGGAAGTGCTACGTCGACACACAGCCCATGGAGGTGTTCTTCTGCGGTTTGACCATATCTTTGAGATGTTTCTAACATGGCGGCTTGATTTTACTATCGTCCGCCTTTTTGCGCTACATAAGAGCTCCGCCATGAAGAGTGAAGAAGTCTCGCAAATCTGTGTGGCGGATCTGTACTACATGCACGAAGTCTTTCTTAAGTCTCGCGACTTTGAGCGTGAAACTGCTAGGGAGTACCTCCAAAACTTCATGGTATAGAATAAGGACCGGGAAATTGTCCTCGTGCCTTATCATCCAAAGTAAGTCAGTTCGGACAACCCTTTCGTACATTTCAATCATTCCTTCTCTCTCATATGGGGAATAATTTGAGGTGTCTTTTTCCTTGACAGAACAGTAGCGCCGTCCTTATTGTTCTTTACCCGCAAGTCTCCCACGCTGTGTATTTTGACCCTTCCAGAGACTACAAGAAAAAAGACTACACCCACATAATGAATATTCTAGATGATGCTCTCCAAGGCTTCAACTTTAGAGGTAGCCACGTGCAGATCAGGAAACAAAGGAACAAGAAGATGGGTTTCGCGCATAAAACTAACTTCTCCTGCATCCATGTCCCAAAACCAAGCAAGAAGGATGGATTCTACATCGTCCATCTCATGATTCAATTCAACACGGATCACCAAAAGCTTCGCATTAACAGCAGAAATGATGATTATATCCACAAGTGGCTAGAATCTCATGGAGAAGCGGATTATAAACTTAGAGATGACTTCTTTCGCATCCAAAGCGACATTGCGACGATCATCATGAAAGAAGTCGTCGATGAGAAGGGGATGTTCCACCACGGCCCTATATCGCGAACTGACGTCCGAACTCGCATAGGCATGCAACGTCTAGACCTCACGCCATTCAAGAAGCTAGGGTTCGTCCTCGATGATATGGAAGGATGGAACTTCTAGTGATTTATGATGCCGATGATGATGATATGTGTCGGTTGAACTTGTATACTTTTTGTAGCGATGAAACTTTGTGATGTCCATGGTCCCTGCCAAACTTGCGTAACGCTACTTTGTTAGTTTGCGTACGATGACCTACGATGACCTGCGTACCTCTAGTTAATTTATTTGCGTACTGTATGTTGCATCTAGTTGCTAACCCTTTCTTTTTCGGTGTTGCTCTAGTATATTTTGGTGCATATATATGATTGTACATCCTCTTCATGAACATGCATCTCTAACAGGTACCTAGTTTCTTGATGCCGAGATGGAATTGCTATGTCGTGTACAAAGGGAAGGTTCCGGGGGTGTACAACGAGTGGCATGAGTGTCAGGCGCAAGTGAATGGGTTCACGGGTGCCAGCCATAAAGGCTTCAAAAGCGCATAAGAAGGAGAAGCTAGTTACTTGAGGTTCACGCTAGCGAGAGAGGACTCAGAATCGCCACCTCATGTCTTGCATAGTTCCGCTCTCATCATAGTGATAGCACTTCTTGCGTATACCTTTGCTTAGATGGATGACGTTGTTGTAGTTGCAAGTATTCGAGACTTGCATGTATCGCTATTTTCGAGATGATGACAAGATATCACTTTGTGTTGGATGATGATTATGATGAGACTTTTTGTATGTACATGCTATGGTTACGTTTGTGGTCTCGCAGGCATTTGTATGTGTATCATGATGACATTTATATGTGCTAAAGATTCTTCTACAAAGCCTGTTCAAATACAAAACAAATATGCCAAAAAAACTACTTAAATTAGCAGTAGCGAGTGTATACAAGTTAGCACCAGCACCGCGATAGCAGTAGCGTGTCCAGGAAAAGCGCGCTAGAGCTACTAGCAGTAGTGAGCTTCTACTAACTGCGCTGCTGCTACACTTGTGTAGCAGTAGCGCCGGTTGGCACGCGCTACTGCTATGTGTTAGCTGTAGCGCCTTATTAGTAGCACATGTCCCCGCGCTACTGATACATCTAAAACCCGCGCTGCTGCTAGCCTTTTCCCTAGTAGTGTCAGTAGCCCCCGAACCAGGCTTCAATGACGATGAGTCTGGCGCGTAGATTGTCTTCGGCATTGCGAGGCGGGTTCTTCCCCAAATTCCATATACTTGTCGAATAGTGTCCGGCTTCTTATAAATGTTGCGCTCCTTGGCTTCTACGCCCAATAATGGCCATCTTCCATGTGTCAAACGAATGCGAAAAGCCAGGGTATTTTTAAACTTACCCCCTAGCTGCGCAAATGAGCCGCCTATAAAAGGGACGGGGATCTAGATCCGAATCACACCATCCTCCCTCCGCGAGCATTAATCGAAGAGCCTCTGACAAAAAATCCATTCCATCATGGACAGTCAACGCGGCTCCTCCTCTCGCGCTCCCAGCCCTCATCCTGGAGATTGGGAGAGATGCTCGGTCCCGCACAGCGAGCTAGCAACGCTCCAAACCAAGGGATTTCTTCCCCCGGCCTTCGTAGTCCCGCTTCGAGCCGGACTTGCCACCTATACGGGTGGAAAGCAAGCGGAGAGCATACCCGATCCTTCCAAAGGAAAGCGGGTATGCTTTGTCTCTTATCTGTAAGAGGCCTTGGATTTCCAATACATCCGTTTCTCTGGGGGCTCCTGGAGTTCTACGACCTCCAGCTGCACCACCTTACGCCTGCCCCCATTCTGCACGTCACGGGCTTCGTGGCCCTTTGTGAGCTGTTCTTGGGCGTCGAGGCTCATTTTGCGCTGTGGAAGAGATTATTCTGCCTTGTACCCCGTTCTCATGAGGGGTCAATATATCAAGTGGACGAACCCGAACTATGGCGCATTGCCGGGACCGGATATCTATCCGGAACCCTGAAGAAGGCGTCCGAAGACTGGCCTTTGGAATGGTTTTATATAGAGGACGCCCCGCCACCGGACCCAGTTCGGATCGGCCTCCTAGAGTTCAGTAATGCTCCTCTGAAGAAACGCCTAAGTTGGCGTCCGTGGAGCCCTCAACGGGAGAATGACAGGGACGTCCTTTACTTGATGGGCCGAATAAGATTATTGGCTCATTCCGGATTGACCATGATCAGAGTTATGGCCACATGCATTATGCGGGGGGTGCAGCCGCTCTAGTATAGGGGCTACCCCATGTGGGATTTCAACGGGCAGGACCCGCCACGGCCGTAAGGGGCCGGGAACGGTCGCCGATCTGGTGAAGATCTTGTCCGGCCTGTACAAAGGAGAGAAAAAGGATTTTCTCCGTGTTAGTCCATTGAGCAGATTTTCTATGAACAGTCCTCGAAGCTGGATAAGCGGACACTTCTTTTTGCATACCTCGAAGCTGGTTAAGTATCTCATTTTGTGATTTCGATGCAGGAACTGCGCCGGGCTGTAGAGGATATACACAGCCCGCCTCCACAACCCGAGGACCCGGAACGGTCCCTCGATCCGGCCTCCGAAGAGGATCCGGATATAAAGGTGGAGCTGATCGATGGGGTGTTCCACCAACTTAGCATCGACAATGCTTTGGTCGCCATTACGGCCGACTACCCCGGAATATTTCCAGCTTCCCAGGTAACAGTCACCGAAGTCCTGATACCATGACCCATCCGTGCTTATTTCTGATCACCGCATACCAATGGTGTTCCGCAGGTGGTGCCTTTAAGGCGGGAAGGCGAGCCCGCGGCGGCTATCCAACAAGGGGCAGCTCGGCCCAACAGGCGAAAAAGAAGTGCGGTGCGGATCGAGACGTCGCCGCAACGGTATGGCGCGCCACCGTGTTTCAAGGAAATATTCCTGGAAGGCATACTAATGTTCGTGACCTTTTCAGGAAAAAGAGCGCTCGCCGGACTGTGTCCGGAGAGGTTCCCAATCGAGCCTCCACCAGCCAGGCTCCAACGCCAGGTCCGGAGGGGGAGGCTAGCACAAGGCGCGCGTCGGATGCTCCTCCAGCGGAGGATGCCGACAGGTTGTCCGCCACCCGATCTGAGGTGGAGAGCGCCATGAATCACAGGCGCCGCCGGACAGTTCTTCATGACGCATGTTTCTCCCCAGAGGCATTGAATGCCTTTAATTCGGGAGATGCGCACCTCCGTGCCGCTCAAGATGGTCTAGCCAGAGCCATGGAGCAGTATGTGAAAGACATACGGGTGAGGAATTTTGACAGTTATATATTCCAGTAGCCCCCGAGACTTAAAATAGTTAGAATAACTAATTTAAGGATCATTTGTTATGCAGGATCTTACAAAAAAGAATACCCAACTGTCCCAGGAGCTTCAAGAGTGCAAGGCCCAACTTGAGGCCGCACTAGCCGTGGCAGGGGAAGCCAAAGAGACCCCCTTTGGTAATATATGCTTCTAAAGAGAAGTAATTTGCTAAATGCGGCGTGTGTATAAGTTTGACAATAATATTGCAGATGGTGCCGGACTAGATCCGGACAAGCAACAGCTCCTACGCCGGTTAAAAGCCGGCGAGAAAGTGCTTACAAGAGTGCGTCAAGAGAAAAATAACCTCCAAGATGCCCACACCCAGCTGGGCGAGGAGCTAAAAGATGTTCGTGCCCAGCTGTCTGACTCCGTTAAGGAGAATCGGCGGCTTCTTCACGGCATTTATAGTAAGTGCTTGAGTGAACTTATGAAAAGAAGAGTTCGGCGAGGAAGTCCATTAATAGAAATATGTTTGCAGGTATGCTCACAGGTCGTCCTGCATAGGAAATGCCCGGTTCAATGGGTGACCTACTTCCCGAGCTGCTACAACTGCACGAACGAGTTCGGCAGGTGATGAGAGGTGTCACCCAGGCCTTGTGGCCATCCATCTCCCTACCCGAAGGCCTTGGAGAGCTTGCAAAGAAGCTTCAGGGAGAACGGCAGTGCTTCCGACTATGGAAGATATCAGCCTTCCGTCAAGGCGCTAGGGAGGCCTGGGCCATGGTGAAGACGCGATACATGAATGCTGACCCAAACCACATGGCCGAGGTCGGACCTGTGGGGCCCGATGGGAAGGAGATCCCTGTGAGCTTAGTGTACGGCCAAGTAGAGTTGGCCGCAAAGTATTCCCAGCGGGACTGTAAACTAGACAACCTATTAGATGGTATTGAAGAGGAATACAATCAGTCGATTTGACTATGTAATTTAAAATGACATGTAAAATGCCTTCTAGCCGGAATGTAGTTCGTTTGTCATATTCGACCTTTTCGCTTCAACCTCGGGACCTGACAGTCCGGAGTGTGTCCGAATACCCTCGCGGTTTTGTAAGAACCAGGGCATGTGTGGAGACCAGGCGTAGGGGTCATAAGTGCTTTATCAGACAAGTGCCCAACTAGTTATGTTATATTACATGGTTAGTAAGAAACATCTTCCAGGGAGAATAGTTCCGTTAGGGGTTCCTTTCCCTGGGAGGCATGCCCTAAAGTGCATGTCCGGACTGTGAAAAAAGCAGAAAAACATCTGGGGGAAGATAAATGAATAAGTAAGAGTTCATCTTTTAGTTCACCGACCGAATATTCCCTTAAGAACGCTAGCTTTCGGCTTCACCCAGTCTGAGGTACACATTCGGCTGACCCGGCAGTAACAATCGCAGAGGTGCTCCCTTTACCACCTAGCCGAACAATCGGGAACGTAGGGGTAAGCACAGAGCGAGCAACCCAGCTTGGCCAAAACTTAAGTCATATCGATGCATATAATGGCGAATAAAAGGTACATGCGGCAGTGTGACACATGTGTTGGGCATAAAGCCCGTATAAATAAGCTTCTGTTAAAGAAGCCCCCAGGTATAATGAGCGCGAGTAGCACGTAAAGTGTGTGCGAACAATGCACAGACGATCCTCCAAAGGCTTTAAGAAAAAGGGAGGGAGAAGGAGAGAAATAAAAGACAGCTAAAGTATAAAACGTAGACGAAGGAAGGAGACGAACTCAGAGTCCGGCGCTAGGCGTAGAATCTTCGGAGACGGGCTGCGTTCCATGGGTTTGGCTCGAGTCGGTTATCCGATGCGTTTCACAGACGGTATGCTCCGCCGGTCAAGACTTGGTCGATGATGAAGGGACCTTCCCATTTGGGCTTGAATTTGTCCTTTTTCTTGTCCGGCAGGCGTAGAACTAGTTCGCCAACATTGTAAGGTTTGGCCCGTACTTCTCTGCTTTGATATCTTCGGGCCTGCTGTTGATAGAATGCGGAACGAGCTTTTGCCACGTCGCGCTCCTCCTCTAAGGCGTCTAGACTGTCCTGGCGATCCAGCTCGACTTCTCTTTCTTCGTACATGCGCACGCGAGGTGAGTCATGAATTATATCGCAGGGCAAAACTGCCTCTACGCCATAAACCATAAAAAATGGTGTGAATCCGGTAGTGCGATTCGGCGTGGTCCGCAGCCCTCAGAGTACGGAGTCGAGCTCCTCTACCCAGTGCGTGTTAGATTCCTTGAGGGACCGCACAAGTCTGGGTTTAATGCCGCTAATGATTAGACCATTTGCTCGCTCGACTTGACCGTTAGTTTGAGGGTGATAGATTGAAGCGTAGTCGAGCTTGATGCCCTTGTTTTTGCACCAGAGTTTAACCTCGTCGGCTGTGAAATTTGTGCCGTTATCAGTGATGATGCTATGGGGGACGCCGTGACGGTGTACTACCCCTGATATTAAGTCTATCATGGGTCCGGATTCGGCCGTCTTAACTGGCTTGGCCTCTATCCATTTGGTGTTTATCCACCATGACCAATAGGTATTTTTGCTTGTGGGTTCCTCCTTTAAGGGGTCCAACCATGTCAAGCCCCCAGACCGCGAATGGCCAGGTGATGGGTATAGTTTTGAGGGCGATGGGTGGCATGTGGCTTTGATGAGCAAAGAGCTGGCAACCGACGCATCGTTGGACTAAGTCCTGAGCATCTGCCCTGGCCGTCGGCCAATAAAATCCTGTACGGAAGGCCTTGCCTACAAGGGCCCAGGCTGCAGCGTGGTGCCCACCGAGTCCGGCATGAATTTCAGCCAGAAGATTTCGCCCTTCCTCTTCGGAGAGACACCTTTGAAGGACTCCGGTTGTGCTTTTCTTATAAAGCTCTCCCACATGGACCTTATAGGCTTTAGATCGCCATACTATGCAGCGGGCCTCATTTTGGTCCTCGGGAAGTTCCTGCCTAGTTAAGTAGGCTAGGAATGATTCCGTCCACGGGGCAATGACTGCCATTATTTCATGGGCTGAATGTGTTATTTCATTGGCAGAACCACCCATTGTGTCAGAATGTTCGGTGTCGGGCGGTGCGGTTGGGTCTGGATTGTTGTTTCTCGACTCCCCTTCCCATAGTGCTAATGGCTTGAAAATCCGCTCCAGGAAGATGTTGGGAGGGACGGCATCGCGCTTTGCACCGGTGCGTGCCAATGCGTACGCCGCTTGGTTATTATCCCGGGCTATATGGTGAAATTCGAGCCCTTCAAACCGAGCTGACATTTTTAGGACGGCGTTACGGTAAGCTGCCATTTTCGGATCCTTGGCGTCGAAGTCTCCATTTATTTGGGATATTGCGAGGTTTGAATCCCCGCGCACCTCTAGGCGTTTAGTGCCCATGGAGACCGCCATCCGGAGGCTATGTAGAAGGGCCTCGTATTCGACTGCATTGTTGGAGTCCGTGTACATTATCTGGAGTACGTATTGGACTGTGTCTCCGGTTGGGGATGTCAGGACAATGCCAGCCCCCAGGCCGGCCAACATTTCGGAGCCGTCGAAGTGCATGATCCAATTAAAATATGCGTCGTACTCTTTAGGGAGTTCGGCTTCTGTCCATTCGGCGACGAAGTCAGCCAAAACTTGCGACTTGATAGCTTGTCATGGTTTATTGGTTATGTCAAATGGGAGGAGCTCGATGGCCCATTTTGCAATCCGGCCAGTCGCGTCGCGGTTGTTTATAATGTCATTAAGAGGTACTTCGGAGGCTACTGTTATCGAACACTCTTGAAAGTAGTGTCGCAGCTTCCGGGATGCCATGAACACCGCGTACGCTATCTTTTGATAATGTGGATACCGGGACTTGCATGGAGTTAGAACAGTGGACACGTAGTAAACTGGTTTTTGAAGGGGGAACTTGTGTCCGTCCATTTCTCGTTCGACGACGAGCACCGTGCTTACAACTTGATGTGTTGCCGCGATATATAATAACATTGGTTCGCCCATATTGGGCGCGGCCAGGACCGGATTTGTTGCCAATAAGGCTTTTATTTCTTCGAGTCAGGCCATGGCGGCATCCGTCCACTCGAAGTGTTCGGTGCGCCGGAGGAGGCGATAAAGGGGTAATGCTTTTCTCCCAAATGGGAGCTAAAGCGGCTTAGAGCTGCCATGCATCCTGTCAATTTTTGAATTTGTTTGAGGTCTTTTGGGATATCCAATTGTGGCAGAGCTTAGATCTTGGCTGGGTTTGCTTCAATTCCTCTACCGGATACAATGAAGCCCAAGATCTTTCGGCTGATGCCAAGACGCATTTTCCGGATTCAGCTTAATGTCGTATGTTCGGAGATTGTCGAATGTGAGTCTCAAGTCATCTACTAGAGTTTTGACATGCTTGGATTTGACGACCACATCATCTACGTATGCCTCCATAGTTTTGCCGATCTGGTTTGCTAGACATGTCTGAATCATGCGCTGATATGTTGCGCCGGCGTTTTTGAGTCCGAAGGGCATTGTGTTGAAGTAGAATGGGCCGTATGGAGTGATGAATGCCGTTGCGGCTTGGTCTGGCTCCGCCATCTTGATTTCGTGGTAGCCGGAGTATGCGTCAAGGAAGCACAATGAATCGTGCCCAGCAGTAGCATCGATAATTTGATCGATGCGAGGGAGGGGGAAGGGATCCTTTGGGCAAGCCTTGTTAAGGTCCTTGTAGTCGACACATAGGCGCCAGGATTTATCCTTCTTTGGTACCATCACCGGGTTTGCTAGCCAGTCCGGATGTTTTATATCTCTGATGAATCCGGCTTCCAATAGTTTGGCTAGCTCCTTTCCCATTGCATGTCTCTTGGGTTCGGAAAATCGCCGAAGAGCCTGTTTGACTGGTGAGGGAGTCCTGGACTAGGGGGTGTCCGGATAGCCGAACTATCATCATCGGCCGGACTCCAAGACTATGAAGGTACAAGATTGAAGACTTCGTCCCGTGTCCGGATGGGACTTTCCTTGGCGTGGAAGGCAAGCTTGGCAATACGGATATGTAGATCTCCTACCATTGTAACCGACTCTGTGTAACCCTAGCCCTCTCCGGTGTCTATATAAACCGGAGGGTTTTAGTCCATAGGACGAACAACAATCATACCATAGGCTAGCTTCTAGGGTTTAGCCTCCTTGATCTCGTGGTAGATTCACTCTTGTACTACCCATATCATCAATATCAATCAAGCAGAGTAGGGTTTTACCTCCATCGAGAGGGCGAACACAGGTAAATACATCGTGTCCCTTGTCTCCTGTTACCATCCGCCTAGACGCACAGTTCGGGACCCCCTACCCGAGATCCGCCGGTTTTGACACCGACATTGGTGCTTTCATTGAGACTTCCTCTGTGCCGTCGCATATGGGCCCGATGGCTCCTTCGATCATCACCAACGACGCAGTCCAGGGTGAGACTTTTCTCCCCGGACAGATCTTCGTATTCGGCGGCTTTGCACTGCGGGACAATTCGCTTGGCCATCTGGAGCAGATCGAAAGCTATGCCCCTGCCGTCAGGTCAGATTTCGAAGCCTAAACTTCACTGCTGACATCCGCGGAGACTTGATCTTCGATGGATTCAAGCCACGTACCGCAGCGCCCGCCTTTATCACGATGGGCACGATTTAGCTCTGCTGCCGGATAGTGTCCTGGAGGCCGCACACGAGTCCGTTCCGATCCCTAATTCGGAGCCGACTGCGCAGATCGAGGATGGGTGGTTAGACACCGCCTCGGGGGCTGCAACCTCTACGGCGATGGAGCCGAATACTGACCTTGTCCCTTGTGAAGCTCGTGACTCCGAGGTTCCAGACTCCTCGCCGGACTCTGAACCTCCCGCGCCCCTCCAATCGAATCCGATTGGGCACCGATCATGGAGTTCACCGCTGCGGACATCTTTCAACACTCACCTTTTGGCGACATCCTAAATTCGCTAAAGTATCTCTCGTTATTGGGAGAACCCTGGCCGAACTACGGTCAGGATGATTGGGATACGAACGACGAAGAAATTCAAAGCCCACCCCCACCCACTTTGTAGCCACTGTCGATGATCTAACCGACATGCTAGACTACGACTCCGAAGACATCGACGGTATGGACGACGATGCCGGAGACGACCAAGAACCAGAGCCTACTGGGCACTGGAAAGCCACGTCGTCATATGACATATACATGATGGATAGCCCAAAGGATGGGAATGGCGAAGGAACGGCGGAGGAAGACCCCTCCAAGAAAGAGCCTAAGCGCCGGCGTCAGCGGCGCCGCTCTAAGTCCCGCCATAGCAAGAATGGCGATTCCGGCACCGGAGATAATAACACCCCAGACAGTGCCGAAGACAACCCCCTCCAGCAAGATTCAGCACAAGAGGACGAAGAAGCCAGCCCTCATGAGAGGGCGGCAGACGAAGAGGTTGAGGATGATAATTACATGCCTCCCTCCGGAGACGAGGCAAGCCTCGACGATGATGAATTTGTCGTGCCTGAGCATCCCGTCGAACAAGAGTATTTTGCAGGCTTATGGCCACGGCAAACAGCCTTAAGAAAAAGCAGCAACAGCTTAGAGCTGATCAAGATCTGCTAGCCGACAGATGGACTGAAGTCCTCGCGGCCGAAGAGCATGAACTCGAACGCCCTCCAAAAGCTACCCTAAACGCAAGCTGCTCCCCCGATTAGAGGAGGAGGCATATAAACCTGCATCACCAGCGCACAATACGGCTGACCGACCACCTCGTGGCCACGACAGAGAGGCCTCTAGGCCCTCCACTAGAACCGTACCCCGGCACCGCTCGAAAAGTATGAAGCCACGGGGGAATGCGCCGGACTTGCGAGACATATTGGAGGATAAGGCAAGACAATCAAGATCGATCTACGGATCACGTGGGTGCCCCACGATGCGCGACGACGACCGTCGCGCCGGATACAACAACTTCGGCCAGGCCGAACACAGTAGACATAGCTCGCTTGAGCTACGCGTGATATAGCCCAATATAGAGGCACCGCACACCCACTATGCTTCATAGATGAAGTAATGGATCATCAAATCCCCGAAGGGTTTAAACCCGTGAATATTGAATCCTACGACGGCACAACAGACCCCACGGTTTGGATCGAAGACCATCTCCTTCATATCCACATGGCCCGCGGCGATGATCTTCACGCCATCAAATACCTCCCACTCAAGCTTAAAGGACCAGCTCGCCATTGGCTTAACAGCTTGCCAGCAGAATCAATTGGGTGTTGGGAGGACCTGGAAGCCGCATTCCTTGATAACTTCCAGGGCATGTATGTGTGCCACCAGACGCCGATGACCTAAGCCACATAATTCAGCAGCCAGACGAATCGGCGAGACAATTCTGGACACGGTTCTTAACAAAGAAAAATCAAATCATCGACTGTCCGGATGTAGAGGCCCTTGCAGACTTCAAACATAACATCCGCGACGAGTGGCTTTCCCGGCACCTAGGACAGGAAAAGCAGAAATCCATGGCAGCCCTCACATCACTTATGACCCGCTTCTGCGTGGGAGAGGACAGCTGGCTAGCCCACAGTAACAACCTCAGCAAAAATTCTGGCAGTCCGGATACCAAGGACCGCAATGGCAGGTCGCGTCGCAACAAAAACAAACGCCGCGTTAATGGCGATAACACTGAGGATACGGCAATCAACGCCGGATTCAGAGGCTCCAAACCCTGTCAGCGGAAAAAGCCATTCGAAAGAACTACTCCAGGTCCGTCCAATTTGTACAGAATACTCGACCGCTCGTGCCAGATACACGGCACCCCAGAAAAGCCAGCTAATCACACCAACAGGGACTGTTGGGTATTCAAGCAGGCAGGCAAGCTAATTGCCGACAACAATGACAAGGGGCTGCATAGCGATGACGAGGAAGAGACCCGACCGCCGAACAATAGAGGACAGAAGGGTTTCCCCCCACAAGTGGGGACGGTGAACATGATATACGCAACCCACATACCCAAGAGGGAGCGGAAATATGCACTCAGGGACGTATACGCGATGGAGCCAGTCGCCCCGAAGTTCAACCCATGGTCCTCCTGCCCGATCACTTTTGATCGAAGGGACCACCCCACCAGTATCCGCCGTGGCGGATTCGCCGCATTGGTTTTCACCTCACTAGATTCCTGATGGACGGCGGCAGCAGCCTGAACCTGCTTTACCAGGATACAGTGTGCAAGATGGGCATAGACCCCTCAAGGATTAAACCAAAAAAGACGACCGTCAAAGGCATCATACCAGGTGTAGAGGCCAATTGTACAGGCTCAGTTACACTGGAAGTGGTCTTCGGATCCCCGGATAACTTCCGAAGCGAGGAGTTAATCTTCGATATAGTTTCGTTCCGCAGCGGCTATCATGCTTTGCTCGGACGAACCGCGTTTGCAAAGTTCAACGCGGTGCCGCACTACGCATACCTCAAGCTCAAGATGACAGGCCCTCGAGGAGTCATCACGATCAACGGAAACACGGAACGCCCTCCGAACGGAGGAACACGGCGGCTCTCGCGTAAAGTCTGAGCAGCCTCTTAAGGCAATTCTCGAGTCCGGCCGTTAAGCGACCGGACATGGCTAAACGCTACCGAGTAACCTACAACAAGACCACCTAGCACGTTCGAGCACGCGTAGCAATGCGGCCCCAACCCCAGCCCTCGCAAAATTGCAAGACTGGTCCCTCGCGTACATCATTACGCTCTGGAGATACCATGGGCATAGGTGGAGGGGCATGACCACGACAGGCCCAGATGCGGCTTAACCACACCAGGGGCTCCCAAGTGTGTCATTCTTTTTCCCTTTTCCTTTTTCTTACCCACAGGACTCCGTTCACCAGAGGCCCTGTCCGGCAGTAGACATGCCGAACTCACGATGCAACAGCCAGGGAAGGAGAAAGGCTCTGATTTAGTATCCGGTGGTCTCCATTACGAGCATTAAATATGTTTTATACATCATTCCGCAGCCTACCCCTGGAGGGGGACATGTTTAATAGTCCCATTCCTTGCTTACCGCACTATTTGTATCGTTCTGCATTCGTGGTAGTATTTTTTGAATAAACAATGCATCGCCTTTTGCTTATAATTGCATTTGTTTCTTATACATATGTTCATTTATGACATGTTGCATCCGTACACTTTGGTACGGCTAAATACACCGGGGCTTAAGTTCGCCACATTATGGTGTGATAAGTCCGAACACTTTCACAAGTGCGGCACGCCGAACTTATAGCATTATATGCATCGGCTCTGAATCATGTCTTGGGTCAATAGTTGGGTTTGCCCGGCTCCCATGTTTTGGTACCTTACGTTCTGTTGTATCGGCTAAGGTAGCACTGGGAGAACCACTGCGATTGCGCCCCAGTTGAGCTGGGCGAGCGCCTCAGTGGAGAAAGCTAAAACTGATCGTCATGATAAGGCAAGAGCTGCTCACTGTTCGAGAGGTTTTTTCGAGTCCCTAAAGACTTATGCCGCTTAGAGCGAGGAACCGGCTTTGTCCGGCCCAGGCGTGGATAGCGCCCCGAACTCGGTCTTCCGAACACTAGGGGCTTCGCCGAAATTTAAAAGTATAGAATTCTATGGCTAAGTGAGAGTGTTCAAGCATTATAAGTCTGGTTGCCTCGTTCGTTGTGTTGAGCGCCTCCCTAGGTGGACCCAAAAATGGGAACAAGAGTGTTCAAGTTTATCCCGAACACCCCAGCACTCGTGGCATGGGGGCTAAAGCCAATGACTTGCCATCTCTCAGATTTGATAAACAGCCGCACAGAAGGTAATATTTTAAATTAACAAGCGTTGCTTAGCGCATATGAACAAAGTTTTTAGCGCACGGGATAACAAAATGCGAGTCTACTCAAATATTACATCTTTGGAGCACTCACCCGCAATCATGCTGGCACCCTTCAGGACACTCTTATAATACATTTCGGGCGTGCGATACTCCTTGCCCGTTGGTGGCGCGTCCGTCACAAGCTTCTCAGCGTCCATCCTGCCCTAGTGCACCTTTGCACGGGCAAGGGACCGACGGGCACCTTCAATGTAGGCGGATTGCTTGACGACTTCAACCCAAGGACACGCATCCACCAGCCGCCGCACCAGACTGAAGTAGCTCCCAGGCATGGCCTCCTTGGGCCACAGCCGAACTATGAGGCCCTTCATGGCCTGTTCGGCCACCTTGTGGAGCTCGACCAGCTGCTTTAGCAGGTCGCTAAGGGGCACCGGATGTCCCGCCTCAGCATACTGAGACCAGAAGACCTTCTCCGTCGAGCTCCCCTCCTCGGCCCGGTAGAAAGTGGCAGCGCCGGACACGCTGTGAGGCAGATCTCTGAACGCTCTGGAGAGCTCCAATTCGGGTAAGTAATAGGTAATTCACATTCACATGCTTGCTTTGCATGAAAAATGCCTTACCCGCCGCTATTTTCTTCAACGCTTCGATTTCCCGGAGGGCCTTCTTGGCTTCGGCCTTAGTGGCTTTGGCACTCTCAAGAGCCGACGCAAGCTCAGACTCTTGAGTCTTCGAGTCATGCTCCAAACCATCGTGCTTTTCCACGAGAGCCTGGAGCTCTTGCTGCACCTCCGCCACCCGCGCCTCCTGCTTCTCTCGCTTGGCTCGTTCCGCGGCCGTGTGCGTTCGACGCATGACACCACCTCCTTCGTGGTTGCCACCTCGTTCAGTAGCCCCGGAGTACCCACGTTATCCTTGTTATTTCTCTTGCAACCAAATCCTTTTCTCAGAAGGTACAATTTTATACGGTGTTACTCACCTTCCTTGTCCTCGAGCTGCTTCTTGGCATGGCCGAGCTTGCTCTCGGACCGCTCGAGGCTCGCTTCAAAGCAAAGCCCTGTAATCCCATATTGACATATTTTTAGACTCCTGCGTATATATTTTAGATCCTCAGTCCGGCTTTTGTTTCCGAACACGAACCGAGCATCAGGGCTCTGTCTATGCGGTATTATATTACACATCTTAAAATTCTTACCTCAAAGCCTGTTAGAAGGCTGCTGCAGGCTTCGGTCAGCCCGCTCTTGGCGAGCTGAACCTTCTAAATCACCGCACTCATGACAGTGCGGTGTTCTTCTTTGATGGAAGCGCCGTTGAGCGCCTGCAGCAAGTTATCCGGCGCCTCCGGTTGGACGGAGGCCGGAAACATGATCTTGCCCTTCTTACGAAGGGCCACTGCCGGACTCGGAACCACGCTGCAGTTCGGTGTGGAGTCTGGTGCAAAGTCTGGGAGGTTGCCCTGCGTCACCTCCGGGGCCTCCTCCTCCCGGCGGGTCCCTTCCTGGGATCCCACCTCGACGTCGTCAGCGTCACGGGGGTGGAGGCGGTCGGAAGAGAATCCATATCCGACGTGCCCAAGGACCCGCTCGACAAAGCGGGAAGATCGTCCTTGGGCGGACTACAGGTTGTATGCGGCATTAGAAAGACACCATGTGACAAAACGGAAAATTATAAATCATCTAGGAGTCCGGATACTTATGATCTTGCCAGGGGCCTGGCCCTGGAGGGCCACTCCTCGTTGCCGTCGCCAACGTTGGCGGAACAGTCCGGGGGAAGGGTCCTTCCCTTCTTGGACCCTTCGGCCTCCCTCGTTGGGGAGGCCTTCCTCTTCTTCTCCCCCCCCCCCGCTGGGGGAGATGCCTCTTTCTTCTCCTCCTCGTCCTCGTGGGAGGAGTCCGCCTCGGAGTCATCGGACGATGAGTCCGATACCACCTGACGCCGGGAACTCCTTCGGGTTCCCGTGGCCTTCTTCTCCGGCACTACTTAAAGTGCCAGGACCAGCAGCCCTGTCAGACAGGCATCCTCTGGATCTTCTGGAAGGGGAGCCGGACAGTTAACCTATCCGGACGTCTTTTTCCAGGCCTGTTAAAGGTATTGGGAGTTTAGATC
This sequence comes from Aegilops speltoides, assembly GCA_021437245.1. Classification (NCBI taxonomy): domain Eukaryota; kingdom Viridiplantae; phylum Streptophyta; class Magnoliopsida; order Poales; family Poaceae; genus Aegilops; species Aegilops speltoides. The sequence continues at coordinate 198,145,498 of CM038143.1, forward strand.
CCGCATAGAGTCAAACTATGAAAAGCTAGTGTCCCATAAAGGATGGCGTGGCTTACCTCGCCAGCCCGACGCTGCGTGCTGAATCCGTGATCTTCGGTAGCGGATGCGGAGCTTGGCGCCCTTGAACAGCACCCTCCGGGCAACCGTACATAGTGTCAAGAGCCCTGCTCAAGGTCCGTGTCTTGTGCTGGATCGAACTCCCACAAATTGAAGTCCGTTCTTTGGCAGGGAGAATCCGGCGGACTAGCATGACTGGATCACGTTCGCAAGCTTGAGCTTCTTGTTCACGTGGTCTGGAGACGGGATCGAGTCGGTCGGCTCCTCTGAACTACCCCAAAGCAAGCCCTTCTCTTTCCAGGAGGTGAGCTGCATGGGGATGCCAGATCTGAATTCGGGGGCCGCTGCCCATTTAGGGTCACGCGGCTTGGTGATGTAGAACCACCCCGATTGCCACCCTTTGATGGATTCCACGAAGGCACCCTCAAGCCAAGTAACGTTGGGCATTTTGCCCACCATGGCGCCTCCGCACTCTGCTTGGCTGCCCTTCACAACCTTCGGCTTGACATTGAAGGTCTTTAGCCACAAGCCAAAGTGGGGCTGGATGCAGAGGAAGGCCTCGCACACGACAATAAATGTCGAGATATTGAGGACGAAGTTTGGGGCCAGATCGTAGAAATCCAAGCCGTAGTAGTACATGAGCCCCCGGAAAAAGGGTTGGAGTGGGAAGCCCAGTCCGCGGAGGAAACGGGGAAGGAATACCACCCACTCATGGGGCCTAGGGGTGGGGATGAGCTGCCCCTCGTCGGGGAGCCGATGCGCGATGTCGCTAGATAGACATCCGGCGCTGCGCAGCTTCTCTATGTGCCCCTCCGCAACGGAGGAGGCCATCCACTTGCCTCCCGCTCCGGACATGGCTGGAGAAGGTCGAGGTGAGATGTGTGGACTTGGGCGCTAGAGCTCGAGTGCGCGGAGATGGATAAGCAAAGGAGGAAGAAGGCGTAGGTAAAAGAGGTGGATCCTTATCCCCTTATATATGGGCGGACGAAAACTATGCGTCCCCACCAGCCTCGTAAAACTCTCTTATCTCCCAAGCACCGCAATCAATGGCGCGGTTGGGTTACCCACGTCCGTATTGATGGGAATCCGGAATAAGGGGAACGATCGACTGCTCGACAAGGCGTGCCAAGAAACCGCTTCGCTAAAAGCGCCGAGGTGTTATAATTAAAAGCGATTCAAGTAAAGGCTTGGTAGTGGTGTGACGTCATGCCACAAAATCGTCGCAGATTGAACTTGTGTAAATATTATTCTCTACGGTGGTATGTGGAATTTATTTTACAGGGCGGACACTATCCTGGTGTTCACAATCTTCTATGAATTATTGAAGGAGGAACCATACGAATATTTGGATCAACATAATTTGGGTTCTGTCCTAGGCAGAGAAGTGTTTAGTGAGGTCATTTTGCAAAGGTTTTTGATTTTTGAAAAGACCACTATTTTTCAAGGAAAATAATATAGGCAAATTTTATTTTTCATTGAAGTGGTCATGTTATATCTTTTCATTGAAGTTGTACGATTGTGCCCAAGTGGCTTTGTTGTTTCCAGGGAATGATGCTGAGTGGTCTATCTTTTGCCGGAATGTTGATTCATTTCTGTTCCGGCAAATTTCAGGTTCTCGATTTGTCCACTTTTTAGCAAAGGCCATGCCAAAATTTTACGTGAATTTCGGCATGACTTGTGCTACAAACTAGGACATATCGAGTGCCCGGGATTTGCCACACCAGGAAGGAGTCAACATTCCTGCAAAACAATAAGCCTTTTTTATGTCATTATTCATATTATTAGGTCTAGAATTAATTGACTAGATTTAATCATAGGAAACATGGCTAGCAACGATGAAGGACAGGGTTCTGGTGATTGCGATGACGTCTACCGGGCGGCAGACGAATTTTTTAGCCTTACCGATGATCAACCGATGTTGTTCTTTGGGCCCACCGGTGGCATCGGGATCGAGACCGACACGCAGACTAGTCTTTGAGATCGAGATCGGCGCTGAGATTCAGACCGGCATCGAGACCGACGCTGAGACCGGTGCTGCCTCGGGGAGCGGAGCCAGTGTAGAACTGAAAGCAAAGAGGCAACGGGTTCCTAACAAACTCAGGACTACTAGACTGGTGGTCACGGAGGTGGACGACGGCAATTTTGAGCCAAAGGCGTCCAAGGAAGCGCGCGCGTGCTACGGCAATCAAATAGGCTGCATCGTACGGGCAACCGCCACCAGCAACGATGAGAAACTACAGAAGATAGAAAATATGAGGAGCTCCCTCCTAAAGAAGTTTCACCAGATATTCTTGTTACCGGGCCGGAATGAAAAGGATTATGAAGATCCAGACGAGGACCCGGCAATGAACAAGATAAACAAACACGCCACGACCAAGTTTAGCGACGCGTTGGCCGCCTGGAAAACTCGAGTGAAAGCAAAGTTCATCGACAAGAAGGAACCCTACTCCAAGATTGTAAAGGATAATCCAACAATCACGGAAGAGCAGTTTCAAATATTCAAGGAGGCTTGCAAGGCCGAAGCTGCCAACAAAAGTCTAAGTACATGAAGGGGCTACAAGAGAGGAACATTGGGAGCCACAACCTCGGAAGTCGTGGTTACGGAGGAAAGAGGTCCAAATGGGCCAAGCAGGACGCGGAAGCCGCGAGTCTGGGCATCCAAGACCCCTTGGCGGATTTCACCGTCCCGCAGGAGCGTGACATCCTGAGGGCCCGGCACCGTTGGGACCCAGTGAAGAAGGTTTACGAGACAACACCGGTCATTACGGAATTCATGAGACTGCTGGTAATTTTAGTTTCTGATCAATTCATTGCACATGTTAGTCATATTTGTAAACGATCCTTGTGCCTTTTGCAGAGAGAGCAGCATCGGATTGCAGCCGAAAGCGACTCGCCGTCTGAGGCATTAGCGAGGCCCAAGTGGGACACTCCATTCAACCGGGCGTTGAACATATTGAAACGACAACCGGTGGATACTCGACCGTCGTATGGACGCGTGCACGGTGTCGGAGACGGTGCCACGTGGAAGAAGTACTACCGTGAGACCACGGAGGAGAGAAAGGAAAGACGGAGGTTAACTGAAGAAAACATCGACAAGAAGGTTGAGATGGCGGTTGAGAAGAAATCATCTCAGACAGTCGCCAACAGGGACTGTTGGGTATTCAAGCAGGCAGGCAAGCTAATTGCCGACAACAATGACAAGGGGCTGCATAGCGATGACGAGGAAGAGACCCGACCGCCGAACAATAGAGGACAGAAGGGTTTCCCCCCACAAGTGGGGACGGTGAACATGATATACGCAACCCACATACCCAAGAGGGAGCGGAAATATGCACTCGAGGGGCGATACGCGATGGAGCGATCGCCCAAGTTCAACCCATGGTCCTCTGCCCGATCACTTTTGATCGAAGGACCACCCACCAATATCCGCCGTGGCGGATTCGCGCGATGGTTTTCACCTCACTAGATTCTCGACGGACGGCGGCAAGAGCTCGAACCTGCTTTACCGGGATCTGATGTGCAAGATGGGCATAGACCCTCAAGGATTAAACCAAAAAGACGACCGTCAAAGGCATCATACCAGGTGTAGAGGCCAATTATGCAGCTCGATTACATCGAAGTGGTCTTGGATCCCGGATAACTTCGGCGAGGAGTTAATCTTCGATATAGTTCCGTTCCGCAGCGGCTATCATGCTTTGCTCGGACGAACCGCGTTTGCAAAGTTCAACGCGGTGCCGCACTACGCATACCTCAAGCTCAAGATGACAGGCCCTCGAGGAGTCATCACGATCAACGGAAACACGGAACGCTCCCTCTGAACGGAGGAACACACAGCGGCTCTCGCGGCAGAAGTACAGAGCAGCCTCTTAAGGCAATTCTCGAGTCCGGCCGTTAAGCGACCGGACATGGCTAAACGCGCCCGGAGTAACCTACAACAAGACCACCTGGCACGTTCTGAGCACGCGTAGCAATGCGGCCCCAACCCCAGCCCTCGCAAAATTGCAAGACTGGTCCCTCGCGTACATCATTACGCTCTGGAGATACCATGGGCATAGGTGGAGGGGCATGACCACGACAGGCCCAGGATGCGGCTTAACCACACCAGGGGCTCCCAAGTGTGTCATTCTTTTTTCCCTTTTCTTTTTTCTTACCCATAGGACTCCGTTCACCAGAGGCCCTGTCCGGCAGTAGACATGCCGAACTCACGATGCAACAGCCAGGGAAGGAGAAAGGCTACGACGAGTATCCAGGTGGTCTCCATTACGAGCATTAAATATGTTTTATACATCATTCCGCAGCCTACCCCTGGAGGGGGACATGTTTAATAGTCCCATTCCTTGCTTACCGCACTATTTGTATCGTTCTGCATTCGTGGTAGTATTTTTTGAATAAACAATGCATCGCCTTTTGCTTATAATTGCATTTGTTTCTTATACATATGTTCATTTATGACATGTTGCATCCGTACACTTTGGTACGGCTAAATACACCGGGGCTTAAGTTCGCCACATTATGGTGTGATAAGTCCGAACACTTTCACAAGTGCGGCACGCCGAACTTATAGCATTATATGCATCGGCTCTGAATCATGTCTTGGGTCAATAGTTGGGTTTGCCCGGCTCCCATGTTTTGGTACCTTACGTTCCGTTGTATCGGCTAAGGTAGCACTGGGAGAACCACTGCGATTGCGCCCCAGTTGAGCTGGGCGAGCGCCTCAGTGGAGAAAGCTAAAACTGATCGTCATGATAAGGCGAGAGCTGGTCACTGTTCGAGAGGTTTTTTCGAGTCCCTAAAGACTTATGCCGCTTAGAGCGAGGAACCGGCTTTGTCCGGCCCAGGCGTGGATAGCGCCCCGAACTCGGTCTTCCGAACACTAGGGGCTTCACGAAATTTAAAAGTATAGAATTCTATGGCTAAGTGAGAGTGTTCAAGCATTATAAGTCTAGTTGCCTCGTTCGTTGTGTTGAGCGCCTCCTAGGTGGACCCAAAATGGGAACAAGAGTGTTCAAGTTTATCCGAACACCCCAAAGACTCGTGGCATGGGGCTAAAGCCAATGACTTGCCATCTCTCGATTTGATAAATAGCCGCCTGAAGGTAATATTTTAAATTAACAAGCGTTGCTTAGCGATATGAACAAAGTTTTTAGCGCGCGGGATAACAAAATCGAGTCTACTCAAATATTACATCTTTGGAGCACTCACCCGCAATCATTTGGCACCCTTCAGACACTCTTATAATACATTTGGGCGTGCGATACTCCTTGCCCGTTGGTGGCGCGTCCGTCACAAGCTTCTCAGCGTCCATCCTGCCCTAGTGCACCTTTGCACGGGCAAGGGACCGACGGGCACCTTCAATGTAGGCGGATTGCTTGACGACTTCAACCCAAGGACACGCATCCACCAGCCGCCGCACCAGACTGAAGTAGCTCCCAGGCATGGCCTCCTTGGGCCACAGCCGAACTATGAGGCCCTTCATGGCCTGTTCGGCCACCTTGTGGAGCTCGACCAGCTGCTTTAGCAGGTCGCTAAGGGGCACCGGATGTCCCGCCTCAGCATACTGAGACCAGAAGACCTTCTCCGTCGAGCTCCCCTCCTCGGCCCGGTAGAAAGTGGCAGCGTCGGACACGCTGTGAGGCAGATCTGCGAACGCTCCTGGAGAGCTCCGAATTCGGGTAAGTAATAGGTAATTCACATTCACATGCTTGCTTTGCATGAAAAATGCCTTACCCGCCGCTATTTTCTTCAACGCTTCGATTTCCCGGAGGGCCTTCTTGGCTTCGGCCTTAGTGGCTTTGGCACTCTCAAGAGCCGACGCAAGCTCAGACTCTTGAGTCTTCGAGTCATGCTCCAAACCATCATGCTTTTCCACGAGAGCCTGGAGCTCTTGCTGCGCCTCCGCCACCCGCGCCTCCTGCTTCTCTCGCTTGGCTGCGTTCGCGGCAGATGCGTTCGACATGACACCACCTCCTTCAGGGTTGCCACCTCGTTCGTAGCCCCTGGAGTACCCACGTTATCCTTGTTATTTCTCTTGCAACCAAATCCTTTTCTGTAAGGTACAATTTTAATACGGTGTTACTCACCTTCCTTGTCCTCAAGCTGCTTCTTGGCATGGCCGAGCTTGCTCTCGGACCGCTCGAGGCTCTGCTTCAAAGCAAAGCCTGTAATCCCATATTGACATATTTTTTAGACTCCTGCGTATATATTTTAGATCCTCAGTCCGGCTTTTGTTTCCGAACACCGAACCGAGCATCAGGGGCTACTGTCTATGCGGTATTATATTACACATCTTAAAATTCTTACCTCAAAGCCTGTTAGAAGGCTGCTGCAGGCTTCGGTCAGCCCGCTCTTGGCGAGCTGAACCTTCTAAATCACCGCACTCATGACAGTGCGGTGTTCTTCTTTGATGGAAGCGCCGTTGAGCGCCTGCAGCAAGTTATCCGGCGCCTCCGGTTGGACGGAGGCCGCCGGTGTCACAGTCTTGCCCTTATTACGAAGGGGCCACTCGCCGGACTCCGGAACCACTGCAGGTTCCGGTGCGGAGTCTGGTGCAAAGTCTGGGAGGTTGCCCTGCGTCACCTCCGGGGCCTCCTCCTCCCGGCGGGTCCCTTCCTGGGATCCCACCTCGACGTCGTCAGCGTCACGGGGGTGGAGGCGGTCGGAAGAGAATCCATATCCGACGTGCCCAAGGACCCGCTCGACGAAGCGGGAAGATCGTCCTTGGGCGGACTACAGGTTGTATGCGGCATTAGAAAGACACCATGTGACAAAACGGAAAATTATAAATCATCTAGGAGTCCGGATACTTATGATCTTGCGGGGCCTGGCCTCGAGGGCCACTCCTCGTTGCCGCCAACGCGTTGGCGGAACAGTCCGGGAAGGGTCCTTCCTTCTTGGACCCTTCGCCTCCCTCGTGGGGAGGCCTTCCTCTTCTTCTCCCGGTGGAGATGCCTCTTTCTTCTCCTCCTCGTCCTCGTGGAGGAGTCCGCCTCGAGTCATCGGACGATGAGTCCGATACCACTGACGCCGGGGAACTCCTTGGGTTCCGTGGCCTTCTTCTCGGCACTACTTAAAGTGCGGGACCAGCAACCTGTCGACGGGCATCCTCTGGATCTTCGGAAGGGAGCCGGACGATTAACCTATCCGGACGTCTTTTTCCAGGCCTGTTAAAGGTATTGGGAGTTTAGATCCCGCATAGAGTCAAACTATGAAAAGCTAGTGTCCCATAAAGGATGGCGTGGCTTACCTCGCCAGCCCGACGCTGCGTGCTGAATCCGTGATCTTCGGTAGCGGATGCGGGAGCTTCGGCGCCCTTGAACAGCACCCTCCAGGCAGCTTCGTACATAGTGTCGAAGAGCCTGCTCAAGGTCCGGTGCTGTGCTGGATCGAACTCCCACAAATTGAAGTCCCGTTGCTGGCAGGGGAGAATCCGGCGGACTAGCATGACCTGGATCACGTTCGCAAGCTTGAGCTTCTTGTTCACGAGGTCAGAGGCAGGATCGAGTCGGTCGGCTCCTCGAACTACCCCAAAGCAAGCCCTTCTCTTTCCGGAGGTGAGCTGCATGGGGATGCCAGATCTGAATTCGGGGGCCGCTGCCCATTTAGGGTCACGCGGCTTGGTGATGTAGAACCACCCCGATTGCCACCCTTTGATGGATTCCACGAAGGCACCCTCAAGCCAAGTAACGTTGGGCATTTGCCCACCATGGCGCCTCAAGACTCGCTTATTGCCCTTGACAACCTTCGGCTTGACATTGAAGGTCTTTAGCCACAAGCCAAAGTGGGGCTGGATGCAGAGGAAGGCCTCGCACATGACAATAAATGCCGAGATATTGAGGACGAAGTTTGGGGCCAGATCGTAGAAATCCAAGCCGTAGTAGTACATGAGCCCCCGGAAAAAGGGTTGGAGTGGGAAGCCCAGTCCGCGGAGGAAACGGGGAAGGAATACCACCCACTCATGGGGCCTAGGGGTGGGGATGAGCTGCCCCTCGTCGGGGAGCCGATGCGCGATGTCGCTAGATAGACATCCGGCGCTGCGCAGCTTCTCTATGTGCCCCTCCGCAACGGAGGAGGCCATCCACTTGCCTCCCGCTCCGGACATGGCTGGAGAAGGTCGAGGTGAGATGTGTGGACTTGGGCGCTAGAGCTCGAGTGCGCGGAGATGGATAAGCAAAGGAGGAAGAAGGCGTAGGTAAAAGAGGTGGATCCTTATCCCCTTATATATGGGCGGACGAAAACTATGCGTCCCCACCAGCCTCGTAAAACTCTCTTATCTCCCAAGCACCGCAATCAATGGCGCGGTTGGGTTACCCACGTCCGTATTGATGGGAATCCCGGAATAAGGGGAACACGATCTCTGCTTCGACAAGACGTGCCAAGAAACCGCTTCGCTAAAAGCGCTGAGGTGTTATAATTAAAAACGATTCAAGTAAAGGCTTGGTAGTGGTGTGACGTCATGCCACAAAATACGTCAGCAGATTGAACTTGTGTAAATATTATTCTCTCTACGGTGGTATGTGGAATTTATTTTACAGGGCCGGACACTATCCTGGTGTTCACAATCTTCTATGAATTATTCGAAGGAGGAACCCGCCCTGAATAGCTGGATCAACATAATTTGGGTTCTGTCCTAGGCAGAGAAGTGTTTAGTGAGGTCATTTTGCAAAGGTTTTTGATTTTTGAAAAGACCACTATTTTTCAAGGAAAATAATATAGGCAAATTTTATTTTTCATTGAAGTGGTCATGTTATATCTTTTCATTGAAGTTGTACGATTGTGCCCAAGTGGCTTTGTTGTTTCCAGGGAATGATGCTGAGTGGTCTATCTTTTGCCGGAATGTTGATTCATTTCATTAGGCAAATTTCAGGTTCTCGATTTGTCCACTTTTTAGCAAAGGCCATGCCAAAATTTTACGTGAATTTCGCATGACTTGTGCTACAAACTAGGACATATCGAGTGCCCGGGATTTGCCACACCAGGAAGGAGTCAACATTCCTGCAAAACAATAAGCCTTTTTTATGTCATTATTCATATTATTAGGTCTAGAATTAATTGACTAGATTTAATCATAGGAAACATGGCTAGCAACGATGAAGGACAGGGTTCTGGTGATTGCGACGACGTCTACCGGGCGGTGATTTAATTTTTAGCCTTACCGATGATCAACCGATGTTGTTCTGGGCCCACCGGTGGCATCGGGATCGAGACCGACACGCAGACTAGTCTTGAGATCGAGATCGGCGCTGAGATTCGCCCGCATCGAGACCGACGCCGAGACCGGTGCTGCCTCGGGAGCGGAGCCGTGTAGAACTGAAAGCAAAGAGGCAACGGGTTCCTAACAAACTCGGGACTACTAGGCTGGTGGTCACGGAGGTGGACGACGGCAATTTTGAGCCAAAGGCGTCCAAGGAAGCAGGCGTGCTACGGCAATCAAATAGGCTGCATCGACAGGCAACCGCCACCAAAGAACGATGAGAAACTACAGAAGATAGAAAATATGAGGAGCTCCTCCTAAAGAAGTTTCACCAGATATTCTTGTTACGGGCGGAATGAAAAGGATTATGAAGATCCGCACGAGGACCCGGCAATGAACAAGATAAACAAACACGCCACGACCAAGTTTAGCGACGCGTTGGCCGCCTGGAAAACTCTAGTGAAAGCAAAGTTCATCGACAAGAAGGAACCCTACTCCAAGATTGTAAAGGATAATCCAACAATCACGGAAGAGCAGTTTCAAATATTCAAGGAGGCTTGCAAGGCCGAAGCTGCCAACAAAAGTCTAAGTACATGAAGGGGCTACAAGAGAGGAACATTGGGAGCCACAACCTCGGAAGTCGTGGTTACGGAGGAAAGAGGTCCAAATGGGCCAAGCAGGACGCGGAAGCCGCGAGTCTGGGCATCCAAGACCCCTTGGCGGATTTCACCGTCCCGCAGGAGCGTGACATCCTGAGGGCCCGGCACCGTTGGGACCCAGTGAAGAAGGTTTACGAGACAACACCGGTCATTACGGAATTCATGAGACTGCTGGTAATTTTAGTTTCTGATCAATTCGACTGCACATGTTAGTCATATTTGTAAACGATCCTTGTGCCTTTTGCAGAGAGAGCAGCATCGGATTGCAGCCGAAAGCGACTCGCCGTCTGAGGCATTAGCGAGGCCCAAGTGGGACACTCCATTCAACCGGGCGTTGAACATATTGAAACGACAACCGGTGGATACTCGACCGTCGTATGGACGCGTGCACGGTGTCGGAGACGGTGCCACGTGGAAGAAGTACTACCGTGAGACCACGGAGGAGAGAAAGGAAAGACGGAGGTTAACTGAAGAAAACATCGACAAGAAGGTTGAGATGGCGGTTGAGAAGAAATCATCTCAGACAGTCGCAACAGCGGTAGCTACCGCAAAACAGGTGGTTGCAGATTTGTCTACTTCCTTTGTGACGGGCGTTTTCACTTGGAGAAGGCAAAATCCAGAAAAAAATGCAGAGGACTTTCCCCTTGCTGACTTCTTGGGAGCACCTGCTCCCGCACCGGCTCCCGCAACTGCTCCCACACCGGACATGCTCGGTGGTGCCTTGTCTTTGGCTGAGCTCGAAGCCCTCACGGTATCTGTCACACTGGCCCCCTTCAATATAAATGTATAATCTCCCATTTTCGTTGCCTTTTGGATGTGTCACGTCGCAGGCTTTTCTTTGCAGACCGACGAAACCCCGTGCACCATATTGTACACCATCGGCGAACATAAGGTGGACGTGGGGCAGGCGACGATAATGGAGCCGAAGGAACCATTGTTCCACAATTGGCTGATCCCCCCGAACTTCTTCAAGGTTTCCGTGGCCAGTGTCAAACCGGGCCATGAGAATTTTCCTCCTCTAATACTAGTGGGGGATGACGACGAGACCCCGCGGCGGCTTGGTGCTTGTTGCAATGGGTGGGTCCTGTTGTGGCCAAAGAGTGCGCCGTGCAGGAGGCAGCGGGAGCACACCCACGAGCACGCAGCCTCAACAAGGTATGAACATCAACACCCCACCTACCCAATTAGCGTCAGGTGTCGGGTTGGGTGATAGCGGACGGGGTAAGGAGGAGGCTCCATTAGTCGCTGATGACGTCGCCATGGATGAGGATGAGGATGATGATGGCGCTGAATAGTATGTCTATACTGGCGCCTCCTCAGGGTTTGAGCGTCATGAGTCGGTGCCTGAATTACCGTCTCAACGTATTATGGATGACCTTCCGGTTGTAAAGAAGTCCAGGAAGAGAGCGAGGAAAGGCAAAAAAGCTGATTCTATGATCCAGCCGCCTCAGCAGCCTCGGCTTCAGGGCCGTATAGATATCCCCGATGCGGATAAATGGCATATCCCCGGTCAACCAATCCTACCTGCAACAGCTCTACGGGCCAGATTCGGCTATCTAAGGAGACTTCATGACGATGTGCTGCGGGTAGAGAAAGGCCTCACCGCCTCGAAAGATCCAGGATACCCACTCTACGTGGTTAACGTTCCGCGGCAAATGTCGTACGTCAACAGCTTCCCCGCGGCTAAGTTCTTCCTCCGATTCGATTACATATTCGACATGTTTCACGTGAAGAAGCTGGATTTTATGTTTGTCTGCCTTTATGCCTTGCACTTGAACTACATCATTGGGGTTGAGAAGATACGTCATCTCTATGTCGATGACCCGTACTACATGCACGAGGGCTTCTTGGGAGTCTGCGCAGAGCACCGTGAATATGCGAAGGATTACATCGTCAGTTTCATGCTCGCCAATAAGGACAAGGAGGCGATTCTCGTGCCTTATCATCCCGTGTAAGTCATCTGCGCTGCTATCCTTCCTTCGATTTCAATAATTCATTTGCACGGTGGAGGCTAATTAATTTGAGGTGTACTTATTTTGCGCAGCGGCGGGCGCGCCGTCCTCATCATCCTCTACCCCCGATTCTCCCACGCTCTTTACTTGGACTCGTCGAAGAACATTCACAAAAAGGATTACACCCACATCAAAGATGTTCTCGGCGATGCTATGTTTTACTACCAAGCAAGGGGTGGAGAGGTTAGGGACAAGAAGTGAAGGGGCGGCAGGTCGCCTTCACCATAAGACCGACCTGCTGCATCCAAAGAACCGAACGATTCTCTTAATGATTGATTCTATGTCCTACACCACATTTGGAGTCTGAGGCGGGATCACCGTAACCTTCACATGTCACCTAGATCTGGCGATGCCCATATTCTGCAATGGGCAAAGGACATAGGAGATATCGAGAATCATCGACTTCGAGCTGAGTTCTATAACATCCAGCGCGAACTTGCCCAAATCATCATGAAGGAGGTCATCGGAAAAACAGGGATGTTCTACGGAGAAGGACAAATGTCGCGGGAAGACGTCCGAACATGGATAGCCTCTCAGCGTCTCGACATGAAGCGTTTCACTAAGCTCGAGGACTATCTCCCTGACATGGATGGATGGCACGACATGGTGGAGTGATTGTCGATATATGACAATGTGTACGTTTAGTCCATACTTTCTGTATGACAAAACTTTGAGTTATGCATGGTGAAACTTTATTTGTGATGTAATTAAACTGTCCTCCTCCTCGACTAGCAAAAATCAATCTAGTTAAGGCATTTTGGGTACGATGAACTTTGTTATTTATGGTTATGATATGTTGTTTCTATTTTTGCCAAGTCTATCTCTTTCTGTTGCTCGACTATATATGTTGCATATCATCAACTCATGCGATTTACGCAGGTCCATAGATCATAGATGGCGAAGAAGTGCTATGCCGTGAGTATATCGACAAGTGGCGGAGTGTCGTGCCAGTGTACCAGTTTCGGTTTCGGCGATAGGCGATAGTTAGTTTAGGTTCACGCTAATGCGAGAGAGGGATACGACCTCATGTACTCAAAGTGATAGCTCTTCTCGCGTATATCATTGTTTAGATGGATGACGATGTATTTGCAAGTGATCGAGACTTGTATCGCTATTTTTGAGATTGATGACTAGAGACCACTTTGTGTTGGATGATGATTATGATGATGACATGATTTGATGAGACTAATTGTATGTATATGCTATGATTACATTTGTATGTGTATGATATGCTAAAGATTATTGTATAAAGCCTATTCAAATACAAAACAAATACAAAACAAATATGCAGGAAAAATACTAATAAAACAAGTAGTAGCGAGGGGGGGAAATTTAGCAGTAGCGCTTCCCTGTAAACAGCGCTGCAGATAATATCAGTAGCGCCCTTTTCTAAAGAGTGCTACAGCTATTCATGTATAACAGTAGCGTGCGACAACATGCACTACTGCTACACGTTAGCTGTAGCACCTTATTAGTAGCGCCGGTCCCCGCGCTACTGAGAGGCCCAAAACCCACGCTGCTGCTAGGCTTTTCCCTAGTAGTGACTTGCTAAAGGACCATTTAGTAATTCAGCCTGATATTAGTTTCGGCCTGTTAAAGGCCCATTTAACATTTTGGCCCTATATTTTATTTGCGGCCTGTTAAAAGCCCGTCATATAGTTGGGCCGAACTACAACCCAGTTTGCATCCGGCCTGTTCGCAGCCGATAATCTGATTGGGCCAAACAAGGACTGAGACAATTTTGGCCTGTTAAAAGCCCGTGATTTGAATGGCACAATCATGGGTTGGGGTCCATTTCGGGCTGCTGCCGGCCTATGAGCTGTTCGGCATGTTTCAGGCCAAACCTACTTTTCAGCCTCCTAAAAGCAGATTGAGTTTTCTTGCGAAAAGAGGGCCGGCAGTTTACTCGCCCTATTAAAGAAGGCCTTTTAAGGGACCAAGATGACGGGGCCCATGATGCGGATCATACATCGTGATTGCACGACGGTCTGATTATGTACCGTAATTTTACGGTTTGGCCGGTTTACTGTGAAGAAAAGATATATATACAGTAAAATAACTACATCATCGTGAATAAGAAAAAACCTAGACTATACAATAAAGAAATTACGGCATATTACATCCACTGGGCATCAAAGTTTGCCACTATGATAATAAAGCACAAGCATACATCAGATTACATACACTGGGCATCAAAGATCGCCACCAGTGCAAATAAACACGCCGAAAAAATAATATACAAAACAAACAGCACTTCAATAGAGTTCAAGAAAGGTTAGCCTTGCTCGGGAGCTGCAGCGCAAGCAGCTGAGCAAGCTGATGAGACTGCGCTTGTTTAACACTTATATCCTCCTCACTCTGATAGATAAACAAGCAGAACAATGATAGGTTTTGCACATCAAAGTATCAGTGTTGACAATTCATCACATTTCTAACTAAAGAATAAAGTGACACAATTTAAAATTGCATTAACACAATATGGTATTGTTCAGGTCAAGACATGGCAGGAAATGACATTGTGAAGGAGTTGGCAGCTTCACGACACCACTGGATTAAATATCAAGAACTCATAAGTATCAATGGTTAGTGTGCTGTCAATTTATCCCATTTCAGATTGTCAAATAACGAGAAGGTTTAAATAATAGTAGAATGATATGACATTGTTCATAGTTAAGACATTGCAGAATATGACATTTTGCTGTAGTGGGTAGGTTCACCACACCACTGGATTACGGATCAAAAACAGAAGCATGCATGAAGTGTAAAAGAAGATCACTTCTCTGTATAGTTTAATTTACATGGTATGAAGAAGGAACTTGGTTGTACAACCGAAAACTTAAATTGAGAAGGACAAACTTTTGTCTATGAACTACATAATAAACTTTAAACATGCAATTTGATGCAAACACCAAAAATAAACAGTTGTTGCAATCATGCCTACCCAAATATACACAACAAAATTTGAAGGCTTTAGAAGGACAAACTTACATTATTGGTGAAGACGGGCTCTACAAATCCCTTGTCCATGCTGATGGGGGGGGCAATTCAAGAAGTTTACCACAGAATCTTCTTCATAAGCATTGCCTTTATTCTACATTTTGTTAAGAGTAAATATATATGTGACAATATAAGAAATAATGGAGAATATTTAAGATAAGATGAAGAGTAATTCTACATAACCAAGTAGCTATAAATGTAAGTACAACGACATAGGCAAAAGGTACAGCCAAGAGCAATGCAGAGCTAAACTTCGTCAGTACCATCGGTGTTATCCAACCTTATGGTAAGATTAAATATATATCTGATGTGTTGAAACTAGAGGGCAAAGGAAAATAAGATGCAGAGTGATGGTACATGAACAACTACTTGTCAATATAAGTACACTGATAAAGGACAACAAGTACTTACAAGAACAAGGCGAGCTAAAAAAATTCATTGGCATTGGATATATTCTACACTAATGTAACCATTCATACAGATCAAATAATTTGGAGCGAACAATTGATAAGCAAGCTATCATGCATACCGCTATCACATAATGAACCAGGTATGTATGCAAGTACAGTGATACAGGACAACAGGTACTAACAAGAGCAAAGCAGCAGGCAGCATATTTGCGATATCCTGTCGTTCTTTTCAAACCGGAATTCTTCTTCGAGCAGATTTCCTGCAAAAAAGATCTGTAAGGCACATGCGTAAAAGTAGAAGTTCAAATTGTCATGTCATTTTATAGACGTACCTCATCCTGGGAACGAGACCGATGCATAACAAGGTTTTTCCATTCAATGTCTTTTAAATTTAGCACAGGAGACTTCATCAGAAATTCATTTATAGACTTGGCATCAAAGTGTGATTTCCTTAGGTAACACCGATACTGCTGCAATGCTTCCTTGAAAAGCACAATCAAGCTTTGCTCATCATGACTATCCAGATTACCCTCGCCTACTTACAACAATGTAATGTAAATCATTGATGTGTTCAATCAGCAAAAAACAGGAAAATAATAACCATGAATAATAGCACTTACACGTAAGTTGGATGGGAAGATGTGAAAATGGTGTTTGTCTTCACTATAATCGTCCCATGATGGGAATATATGCACGTAGTCCCTAACAACATTGAAAGCATTGTCTTTTAAATTGGGAATAATTGGAATGGGGTTCCAATCTGCAGGAATTGGCCATCTCTGCAGTTGGGAACGGTCTTCGGCCGATGGACTTGATGTACTTTTTGCTAGAGTGGGGTTTTTCTGTGGTACGACTGGTGCTATGGCAACTGAAATCGGTATACCTTTTGCTGGAGTGCAGGTCCTGTGTGGTGCGGCTAGTGGTGTGGCCAGTGAAGTATGGGTACAGTCTGCTGGAGTCGGTCCTACGTTTTGTGTCACTGGTTGTACAGCCAACCTAAGTGGGGCGATGTCTAATTTCTCCGACACCAGCACGTTTTTCAAGGACTTTGCTAGTGCTCCTTCAGGTTCGGCAATCACCCTCTTCCTATTTGATGTTTGATGCATAAGAACAACATTTGAGTGGAAAAACATGGTATGATGACAGATGGAATACATATTGATAATGGATGGGCATGGCATCTTGACATATATGATGAGTAAACTAAGCAGATGGCGGTGCAACAAAGTAGAAGAAATGCAAGACAACATATGCAAGATACGCGCAATCAATAAAACCTTGCCAAATTAGAATAGGCACCTTGATGGGTGAACAGGCACGCCATCTACCTTTGATTCCTTGAGGTTAGAATAGTCATTAGAATCAACAGGTGGGGAGCGTATGAGTTTCATTGCATCCAGAATGGCACTCAATGCCTTGGTGCCAATTTTATAAGTCATTGCAGTGTTTAGCTTCAAGAGTGGACTGCTGCTAGTGCGACACAAAGCAGCTACATAGATCATAGTGTAGATATAACAGGAAAACCTTAAGCATCAGAGTAAAATAAGCAAAGTGGAACTTGCTAGAATATATGTGCTAGTATTGCCGGTACGGCTAGAAAGGCTTCGGATACTAGCTCTCTTCAACTGAAGGTGCGGTACTGTTAATATCAGTGTAACTATCGAAGACGACACAGCTCCCCGCATTTCCTTGCTATTCTTATAGGATTCAAGTGGGCAGGCCACTACAAATCCTATTCCTATGATTATGAAACCCTACGAATCAAAGAGGCCCGAAGAGTTCAAAGTGTCCATCACAACTGACCGTATGGACCTCCACACTACAAATGTCCCTGCTCATCTTCACTACAAGGAACATACTGTACTACTATCATACTCCCTCTGTTCCAAAATCTATGTCTTTGTAGAAATTTCCACTATGTATCACATACAAATGTATCGAGATACATTTTAGGGTGTAGATTCACTCATTTTGCTCCATATGTAGTCCATGGTGGAATCTATACAAAGACTTGTATTTAGAATGGAGAGAGTACTTGTTAAAGAAGAACGGAAGAGGAACATACTAAAGAAGAGCAAGCAGATTTTGGATAACGAAATGTTCATTGCGCAGTGCCCAAACATGATGACCCAGAGCGCATTAAGAATGCAACTCCATGCTGTCTCTAGACCATTTCAGGTGGTTGGATGAATATCCTACGTCTCTTAACCCTTCTTCTTCCTCGTCTCCGATTCTTCCAATACAGAACACCGCACGGGCCGCCGGCCGGACCACCGGCCCCCACAGCCTGTGTTCCTCCGCCACCCCCACCCCCACCCTTGCCCCCACCCGCGTCGAGTTTTCTTCGTTCAGCGAGGCCCCACCACCTCCCCCCATAACCACCGTCCCCACCCGAGCCCCTTCCTTCCACCGGAGAACTCCGGCGAGCTCTGAAAAATTGACTGACCTAATTTTGAAATTTAGTCTACTATGATTTAATAGTGTGGAATATAAAAGGGGAAAACCATAAGCATTGGGAGTATAGTGTTGAGCGTGCCATGGAGGATCTTAAGGTGCAAACTGGACAAAGGCAACTTCGCAACCAATGTTTGCTTTCCACTAGCAAGTAAGTGATGGACAAGAAATCAGAGTAAAGCAGTCGCGATCTATTTTGTTGCTGCGATAAATAAGTTGAGCAGATACGAAAGAGTATCATCTCTGGTGCGGCGCCGTGTATGCATCTGCTGAGAATTTGATGGTGCTGCGGTAGCGATGGCTGTCGGCGGCGTGGAAGCAGATCTAGGACGGTAGACGGTGGTGATAGGGCGCGGTGGACGAGTCGGTCGTATGAGCGGCGCCGGCAAGGTGGATCACACCAGGGGTGAAGCGAGAGTATGGGATGCAAGGATCCCGGTCCGAAGCCGCGGATGAGGGAGGTCGATCTCTTGTAATGGACGGCGGCATCGAGGTATCAGCTCCGGCATGGTGGAGGAGGACGGCGGTGGATGGGGTGGCGGACGGACGAGGCTGGGGTGGAGAGGGTGTTTTGGCGCCCACGGAGTACGAATGGGGAAATGGAGGTAGAGAGGAAGGGGAGAACCATGTCTTCAGGGCGCGCTTGTCTCAAATGCGAGGAAATTTATAAACTTAGCCCCCATTTCAAATTTCCTACATCGCAGCAATAATAGTCGCTTGGGGATAGGACGGTAATCTCGCATACACCAAATATTTGCCGATGAGAGTCTGTTTTTGGCGCCCATCGTGTATTAATCGGGGAGGGAGTCGATTTCGGCCAAGGAGACACTGTGTTTTGGGGCCCACCATGTATGAATCCGGGTGAGAGGCGGTTATGTCATGTTTGAGTGAAATTATAAACATGCCCCTAGCGAAACCTATATAGATCGAGCAGATAGGCTTTGCGTGGCAGTGATAGGCAGTAGTAATTTCCGTCTCACTGATTTTGGTTTCGGGCGGTTACTGCGACTTTCCCTGCTTCGTTTAAATTTTGCAGAGTGCATGTTTACTGTGCCAACTCAATTCAAATCCGTTTGTATTCTATTTTTTTCGGGCAGGATCCATTTTCCATTGGAATAAAATTCTATATACACCATTTTCTTATATATACTTTCAAAAGCACAACAAAGAATTCTGCTCCTTTATATGTATAATATGAATTACAAATACAATGATCTCCAAATCATAAGGTTGAATTCAAAAAATTTAAACCAAATTATGTTCTACTAAAATGTATGAATCAGTAATATCTACATCTTAAATAACATAGATGCGCGTGAATTCATATGAGTAGGCATGTTTGATAGGTCAGTTTTGGTTCGAGTATGGATTACTTGTATCATCATCTCGAATTCAAATATTTGAATCCTTTTTACGTTCACTCCTTTAACGCCCATCTCTCTCGCATGCATGCTCCTTTATGTAGCTATCACTCTCTTTTCTCCAGCTCACCCGCACGCTCACTTCATGTTTCTCCTATCCTCGCAAACATGGTCTCTCGACGTCTTCTTGAGAAGTATCACACTCTCCCTATCATTTTCATTATCTCCCACGTCTCTACCGTTACCTGGTATCACTAGGTACCTACGCTTTCTTTTTCACCGCCACACACACGGTCTCTACTCGTCTTTCACTTTGTCTTTCTCTCTATGGGATTCTCTCACACACCCTACATGTCTCTAGATATGACTCATACCACTAAAATCTGTCTCTCTCTCCTGTAGACACAACATTTGTTGCGGTGTCCTTTTCGTCTCCATTCCAGAGTGACGTTATTCATTTGTTTACCTATCAGGAAAACTCCCCCCTATCTCTCACACACACAACTCCTGCTTCCACTCCCCTTCCCGACTACCGTCTCTCTCTCACACAGACAAAACTCTCGCTTTCGCACCCCCGACTCGTACTTATCTCACAAACATTTATCGACTAGCCTCTAGATAGGTTTATACACCCACACACTCGTGCTTCCACTATCGCATACATGTATATCTCCCGCTGCTTGTATCTTTGTAGATTTTTCTTCCCTTCTTGAGACATGCCCTCTCGATCGTGGACACACACACTATCGCCTCATTTTAAGCTGATACCTATCGCACACACACTCTTTGTGTCTTTGTCACACATGCACTCCGTCCTCCTCCTCTCTCTCTCACACACATGGGCTTTTTGCAACAACTAGCAAGATGCCCATGCATTGCATAGAACATCAAGATGCATTTGTATGACTAGTTTATCTTGTGGGAGAAAAGGATGAATGAGGGAAGGCCTTATTTGCAAGTGTGGAGAGGGGTGTCGGTATCTTTTTGCAAAACTGCCATAGTTTCCTTCCTATCTGTCAGATATAGATCGGACGACCTATATTGCAGGATGGCAGGCACACGATCATCACCGACTATGCCTTTTATAAGAGTAGGGATAAGAAAGAGTTGGTGATGATGGTGGGCCTGCCATCCTGCAATATAGGTTGTCTGATTTATATCTGAGGGATAGGAAGGAAACTATGGCAATTTACCCGCACTCCTCTCCACATTTGCAGATAAGGCCTTCCCTCGTTCATCCTTTTCTCCCACAAGATCTTGATGTTCCGTGCAACGCACGGGCATCTTGCTAGTAAGAGTAGAAATTAGACATATACCACTTCTCAAATCTTGAAACCAACAACATTCCTCCCTTATCCTATCAAAACCGCCAAAGGAATATATTTTGAGTGAAACATAACATATTTTTAGTGATGTACGTATTTCAAAACTATAGTCTTTTTTTTATCAAATCGGTGAATATGTATTAATCTTCTTTGATCGTGTGGCAACGCATTGGCACATTGCTAGTAGTTATTATAATTTTTTGGACACCACACAAACGGTTGAGTACATATACAAAGAGAAGATGCGCTTGCACGCAGTCGGTCTCTCGCTGTCTCACACACATGAGAGTTAAGTAAAGGCATCATTAACAAAAAACATATAACCCTATGTGCACGATTGTTGTATGCGCGGATACCGGGTACGTCGTGGAGCGCACCTTTGTAGGAATAGTCAGCTCGCGTGATAATTTGATCCATAGGAGTTGATGGTCGGGACCACAGGTGAACGACTTGGAGGCGGTGGCTCGCGAGTTGCCATAGATCGAGTAGCCACATTTAAAATATCATTTTTTAGCGTGGTTAAGAGTTCCGATTTTCAATGGCGCGTTATAAGTACTAAATAGTTTTTAGAAGGAATGGTATGGTGCGAAAATGGAATTCATAAATAGTACTACGTACCTCCTTGGCGTATGGTTGTATTGTTTCTGTTGCGAGATGTTGAACCTGGTAGTTCTAGGGCAAATACTATGGTTTAGATGTTGGTTTTCAGTAATGAAAATTGGAAGCGGGAAACCCTTCTTTGATAAAAAAAACTACTACCTCCATACTGGTTTAGTAGTCCCCATCGTATTTTGTGTCAAAGTTTGTCCATGAAGTTTCCATGTAAAATGTAAATGGAAAATGAAATTTTGTTATACCCAAACAAAAAAGCACTGGACGGAGTGATTACTCTGACACGGACGTGACCTCTCATAGCGCAGGCATTGAACCAGCGCCGGCCAAGAGGGCCCCACTTGCTGCAGGCCCGGCTGAACACGCCTCCTCACCGCATGCAACCGGCTTCAGACTGCCCCGCCGGCCTTCATTGAATCTGCGTGTGTGCCAGCAACACGTCCTTCCGCGAGCCGTCCGGCATTTTACAACACAAAAAATGACCAAAAAATAATTAATTAAATATGGTCTTGACTTGTTGTGCTCACGCTGGTAGCAGGAACTAGAGGTTTTTCTTTATTTATAACTCTCCTCACATTCTTTTTGGCTTTGAAGTGAATCATGGTTGTGGACATTATCTATGAATGTGCAGATATCTGTGAACATGAGTTTGATGTGGAAGTTGAACTTGGAATGTCGGGCTTGCGCATGAACTATACCATGTCCAATGCTTCGTCTGTTATTGTTTGGAAAGTAATTGTTGTTATTACATGACCCGAAAAAATATATTTTGTGCCACAACAAGCATGCTGACTGGATAAACATTTGAACCTAGCTATTATGAAGGAAATTTTGTATTGACAATAGTTTTAGATAGCAGGAGACGCCTAGCATGCTCTGCCTCTACTAGCTTATTTTTGGCTTCTTCCATCTCTTTTTTGGCTTGGGTGAAGAGAGCATCTAATTGCTCCTTTCGCTTCTTCGGGAACTCAGCTACATTCTCAAGAGCTGCTGCACGCTTTCTTTCAGCCTTTACTAGAGCTACGAGGACATGAACAGCTGATGACTCCACCTGGCTTGTGTGTAATCCAGCATCATCTTGAAATTTGCACCTTGTGTCTAATCCAACATCATTAGGGAACTGGCACCTTGTGTGTAATCCAGCCTCATTTTGGAAACATGATCTCGAGGTTGACCATACTTACCTCCTCGCAGGAACTGCATCCTGACATGAATTTACTTCTTTTTATATCAGTGCTCAGAGCAACCTAGATCCATTTAGTAGAAGCTAGATAAACAGGACTCGGAGAAGTGAATTCAAAAGGGAAAAAATATAAAGATAGACTACAAGGTGAGAACACCCACTTCCTACATCAAGCTAAAAATGAAAGCATTAGGACGATTAAGACTCTTCTTATTACACATCGGAGAACACGATGCTAAGAGAAACAGAAACTGCAACATATACACATCGAAGAACACGAGGCTAAATGAAAGTAATTGAAAGGGTGTTACTTACCAAAGCTCGTTTTATAGGTTTGGTGCAGCTCCTCTTTAATTTGCCATGCTCCTTGAAGATGTCCCCATCATCCCGTGTTTGGTCTTCATTGCTCCTCTGCATGTTTGCACTCGTGGTTTTAAAATCTCAACATGGCAAGAAAAATATACTACTAGTAATACTCGGGCATCTTGTGGGCAACATTAAAGCAGTAGTCCGCCATGTTAGAGCATCTCCAACAGAATCGCAATGTGTGGCGCTTTAAAAAAGCGTTTACAGTGCTGAGCTCGAGAAGTAGAGATAGAGAGAAGAGACCAGAGAGTAGAGGATAGTTCTCAGCATAGATAGATAAAAAATAGATAATTCAACTACTCCTCATCGTCCGAGTCCTACTTGTTCATGTCCTCCTCCGACATCTCACTATAGGGGTGAAGATACCGATCGTCGTTGGATTCCCAGGGAGACGCTGCTCCTAGCCTCATGTTGAATTGAGCGTCCGCTTTTCGCCTACGCTTGTTCTCGCAATAGGCGGCTCGCTCCGCCCTCCTCTTATCCCTCTCCGCCCTCCTTTGCACTTAGAACTCGTGCTCTGATGATGTCCTGCAGGAAGCGTGGGCGCCACAGCGCCATGGCTTCCTCGTCCATCTTGGCGATGCCGAGACGGTGCTCCCGCCTTCGGTTGTCACGACGATCCTCGTCGGTGATAAGCCACGGCAGAGGCGCGAGCTCCTACGCCCGGTCCCGCGTCGGCACGTTGGGGAAGTTCAATGTTCTATGAGGCCACCGGAGGCGCCATGCCACTCCGTCGTATATGCGGGCGGCCTCGTTGGTGGTGTCAAAATTGCCGAGGCCGAGGCGCATCCCGCGGGACCGGATCTCGGCAGAGAAGCCGCCAGACGAGTCCACGCAGACCCCGCGGTATCCCCAAGTTTCCCGGTGACGTGGCAGCATGGTGGCGCGGCGGCGGCGAGGTGAGAAAGAGCAGCGAGAGAGCGGTGGCGAGGCACAAAGCGGGGAGAGAGCGGTGGCAAGGCACAGAGTGGTGGGAGGGCGTTGGATTTTATAAAGCGCGCCGGATGCCGCACGCCAAAACTAGCGCACGCCCGACCACTTTTTCCCGTGCACGTGCAATCCTTTCCCGATGTCCCTGCTATCTCTACTCTCTTCTCTAGTGTTATATATATTTTATGTTTTATATTTATCTCTACTTCTCTAGTCTCTACTTTTTTTTCTCTACTCTAATAAAAAACAGAGTTGGTGATGATGGTGTGCCTGCCATCCTGCAATATAGGCCGTTCGATTTATGTCTCATAGATAGGAAGGAAACAATGGCAATTTTGCAAAAAGATACCCACACCCCTCGCAAAGAAGGCCTTCCCTCGTTCATCCTTTTCTCCCACAATATAAACTACTCATACAAATGCATCTTGATCTGTGCAACGCATGGGCATCTTGCTAGTTCTAAAAAAAATTCCATCATTTGCCATACTACTGGTTGGAGATGAAAAACCTACCCAAGCACAGTGCAATACAGGAGCGACGCACAATTACAAGCTGATATTCTGTTGGACAATGGAGGCTATAACCAATTACTTTTACGGGAATAATAGCAACTAGGAAATTTGAAGGGTGGGTATGAACAAAATTGGAACTGCACATGTACTACTAAGTGATTCAATACACACATTACTAATCGAGGAGGAGAATGATGGTCGCGGCAGCCTCTGTGCATCATTGTTGGCAACGGGAGTCAGTTCATTGTCCACGATGGTGGTGCTTCTGCGCTTGGCGTCGGCTTCCGGGAAGCAGATCCGAAACCGTGGAAGACGGTGCCGGGGAAGAGGCTCCGTGTACGACAACGACGATGGACTGGCTCCAGTGCGGCGTACGAGGTCGTCGATGAGGCAGTTGCGCTGTGGTGGACGAGTGCACTGATGTAGAAGGGGAGGAGCACGAAGGCTGCGGTGTCGTGGAGAAGTATATTTCGCGGTGGGGATACAAAATGGGGAGTATTCAGGTGTACTACTCTGGGTGCTGCGGTGGGGTTGGCTGGATAGAGTGAACCTGAAGTTACTAAAACAGCCCCCTACCAAGCGTCATCCGTAGGCTTGTTCCGAAGGCTATGATGGTAATTTCTCACTTCTCGAATCAGGGTCGCGGGAGATATTCCCACCGACCTCAAAATTGTGTGACGCTGAACAACCCATGTGGCGTGCTGGGTGATTAGGCTAAGCAACTAACGTGTAGTACTAGTAACTACTAGTACTCCCTCCGTTTTTATTAACTCTGCATATTAGGTTTGACCGAAGTCAAACTTCCTAAAGTTTGACCAAGTTTATAGAAAAATATAAAAATTTACCATAACAAATATGTGTGATGTGAAAGGATATTCAATAATGCATCTAATGGTATTTATTGGTTATTGTATATGTTAATATTTTTTGTTACAAACTTTCTGAGAGTTTACAAAACTTGACTTTGACCAATGCTAATACGCGGACTTAAATAAAAATGGAGGGAATACACATTTGTTTTCTTAGTTTTCAGTGAACTAATCTGTCGGTGTACTAAGGTAGGGGTACCTCAGTACCCCAACTTGTGCACGGGCAGTCGCAGCTCCCCGCGGCAGGGTTTACCACGTGCTCGCCGGGGGCCTTCTTGCTCCATATCAAGCCATTCAAGAACAAAGTATACGAGACAGAAGATCGAGACCCCGACAAGAGGAGCTTGCCGGGAAGGCCGTTCCAGGCTCAAGATTACATCACTCACGCAAGGCCCTGGCAAGAGGAACTTGCCAGGAAGACTAGAAGATTGCATCATAGAAGACACGCCTCGGCGCTATATGCGTCCCGGCGAGGGCCCGGGGAGCGACAAGTTATAGAGCCCGGCAAGCTCCGGGCCGCAAGATCAAGACCCCGGCAAGGTACTTGCCGGAGAGCTGTTGTGTGCGCGCCCAGCTCATCGGCCCACGCTGCCGCCAGGGCCTTTCAGGGCGTGTGGCGGATGGCTGCGCAGCTTGGGGGACACGGTGGCACTTCACGGTGATGGATCCATCGCCGTGGCAGACGGAGACGCAAGGGCGGTAGCTTTTGGGGTCGACGGCGACGGACATTAAATGCCCTTGTCCCCCACTGTCAAAGTAGGTAGAAACCACTGTTCAAGCACTGTAGCTCCACTGTTCCCGCACTGTTCCAACTACCACCTCTTTTACATTTTTACCCCTTTCTCCTACGTTGACACCTGTCGGTGACCCCTTGCGCTATAAAAGGAGGCCCATGCAAAACGTGGAGGAGGTTCGAATCCTTTGCAACTCTCACGCTCGGGTAGCTGCTACTGTAGCTCTTCAAGCTCCCGAGCTCAATACAAACACAAAGCAGCAGTAGGAGTTTTATCTCTCCGGAGAGCTCCGAAGCTGGGTAAAATCCGCCCGCGTGCATCGCCTCGATCTGCTCTCTGTGCTCCCTCCGCCCTCGTCACCGCCTGCAGACAAGGGCCCCGCCCCATAGGTGTTCGTGGCGGCAGATCCTCCCCGACATCTTTGGCGCGCCCGGTAGGGGCGTCGAGGTTGTGCGGACCTGATCCGGCGTTCGGCGGCGCGTTCTTCACCAACCTCTCCGGGCCACAAGAACCTTCATCAACAATCGCGCCATGGCCCCGAAGAGGAAGGCTTCGGAGGTTGGAGGCCCGTCTGCGTTTCATCCGCCGCCACCAGAGCCAACGGTGGGCGGAGGAGGCGCCGTCGGAAGGGTGGTCGCCGGCGAGGACACTCGCGGCGCCACCAGATCCAAGGACAAGGCGGATGACCGCGCCTCGGTCTTCGTGGACACGCCGCGTCCATCTCAACACAACAACCCAGCAGCGCCATACCACGGGAGGTGGTATCCGCCTGCTGGGGCAAGAACACGCCGGAGGCTCGCGGGATGCTCCGGACCACTGTCCGTGCATGAGCAAAGCGAAAGTGCCGAGGCAGGACCCTGCTCCTCCTATCGCTGTTAGGAGTCCGAGCATATCCCGTTCCTCGCGGCGCTCGCCCCCGCTCCCCTCCACTCCGGCGAGTGCGTCTCTCTAGAGCGCTACGCTGCCGTCGAGGACGCGCCATCGAGCTCCAAGTCCGGCAAGGACAGCTCTGGTGCTCACTCCGGCAATCGCAGCTCCTCGGAGCGCTCCAAATCCGGCAAGGACAGCTCTGGTGCTCGTTCCGGCAAACGCATCTCCCCGGAGTGCTGCGCTGCCGTCGAGGTCGCGCCATCGAGCTCCACCGGCAAGCGTGAGGAAACAAGAAATAGAAAAGCTAAGTTGTTCGAGCCTTTGCGCAGAGCACTCCTTAGTTCCATGCTTTTTTATGTTATATCCCTCATGCATTCGTCCTTTGTACGCAAAACCTGTGCGCGGAGGAGCCTGCTCGTGGGTAGCCGCACCCTTCTCTTGCTTTCGAGCACACTCAACGAGTTAAAGTGAGCTGCGACCAGTATCGCGCCCTTGTTTCGTTTTCGAGTCCGCTCAGCAAGCTAAGTGCGTTGCGACTAGCCGCGGCAAGGTTGCTTGCCGGAAGCAACACCAGCCAGCGGGCTGCTGATGTTCCGACTCAGCAAGTGTGTTAGGACCGCAAGTTCCTAGAAGCGTGGGGTAAAAGCGCACAAAGGGTGTAAAGTAGAGGGTGTAACGTGGCAAGCCCTGCCGTAAGATGCCCTTCGTATGAGAGACTTGTGCGCAAGAGGAGCCAAGTCGTGGCCCAATTGCACCCTTGTTTTGTTTCCGAGTCCGCTCAACAAACACAAGCGCTCTGCAGCTGGCCCGGCAAGGTGGCTTGCCGGAAGCAACACCGCCAAATGGTGCTGATGTTCCGCACTCAGCAAGTGTGTTAGCACCGGCAAGCTCCCCGAGAGCGTAGAGTATAAACATACGAAGGGCAAGGCACGGCATCGTATTGCAAAGTCGCACAGGAGAGACTTATATGCATATACATGTAAATAATGAAGCTGTTGCAGATCTATCTCAGCTGTTTTTATGGCTGAAATTGCAGCAACAAGGAGAAACCAGAAGAGCACACCAGCACCTGGGCCCCAGCAAGCCAGAGTTGCCGGGGGCTGCGAGTGCCAAGATTCGTCTCCGGCAAGCCAGAGTTGCTGGGGGCTGTGATATCAGATAAGTTTTTCATCCCTCGTCATGCATCCTCTTATGGACCGGGGAAAGCGGGGCTGCGTCTTTGAACGAGCGTGTCTTGTAAAACCCGTGCGCAGGAGGAGCCAAGTCGTGGCCTAGTTGCGCCCTTGGTTTGTTTTCGAGCACGCTCAACGATTTAAGTGAGCTGCGACAAGTTTCGCACCCTTGCTACGTTTTTGAGTACGCTCAACAAACACAAGTGCGCTGCAACTGGCCGCGGCAAGGTTGCTTGCCGGAAGCAACACCAGCCAGCCGGGCTCTCGATGTCCCGACTCGAGAAGCGTGTTCAAGGCCGGCAAGCTCCCGAGAGCGAGGGTAGGAACATACAAGGCACGAAGTCAAGTAAAAGACTCAGTCCGGCAAGCTTTCCCCTCTTTTCATTAAAAACATCCTAGTTTAATACAAGTCCATAGAGGATGAAAAACATGATGGAGAGGATTACAAGTTTTAAATGCAGCTAAGGCCCGAGGGCTTACAAATTGAAAGATAAGATGCCCGTAATCCCTCTCCTGTTTCTCTGTTCAGGAGTTCAGGAGGTAGGTCAAGGAGCCCCCGGCAAGGGAAGCTTGCCGGGGAGGGCAAAAGGGGGACAAAGACCGCAGTGGAAGAAGGCTGCGAAGAAATAGTACCCGCCAGGATAGTTGTCCATGGTGACGGCCGGATGAGCTCTGGTCCGAGGATGCGCCTTGGTCTTCTTGGCCCAGAACAGGTAATATTTGCCCCAGAGTTCCCGCACGCCGAGCCGCGGCGGGAAGACGACGTTCTGCTTCCGCATCAGGGCGAGCTTCGCCGCCTGCTCAGATTTCTCCTTCTTGGTCTTCTCCGCCTTCCCCTTCCCCTTCCCGGTCTTCGGGGCCATGGCGGAGGCGGCGAGGGAAGGAGGACGAAGAGTCCGGCAGCGCCGCAAACGCAAAAGACGGCGGAGGAGATGCGGAGGCGGAGCGCAAAGGGGATCTCTGGAGGAGGAAGAAGATGCAATGAAAGCGAAGAAGGGGAACCGCGCCTGCTTCCTCTGTTTTTATGGGGAAGTGGGGGGCGTTCCGCTCTTCTCATTAAAGAACGTGGGCACGTCCCATCCCACGACGCCGCAATCGACGCGTGCTGTTGCGGGGGGAGGCGGCAGAGGCGGAAGTGGATTCGACGCGCCATGGGCCGCGTGTGCCCGTGCACTGTCTTGGGCCTGACCCAACAGCGCTCAGCACCGTGTGTGGCCCAGGCCCGGGGGCTCCTGTCGGTGTACTAAGGTAGGGGTACCTCAGTACCCCAACTTGTGCACGGGCAGTCGCAGCTCCCCGCGGCAGGGTTTACCACGTGCTCGCCGGGGGCCTTCTTGCTCCATATCAAGCCATTCAAGAACAAAGTATACGAGACAGAAGATCGAGACCCCGACAAGAGGAGCTTGCCGGGAAGGCCGTTCCAGGCTCAAGATTACATCACTCACGCAAGGCCCTGGCAAGAGGAACTTGCCAGGAAGACTAGAAGATTGCATCATAGAAGACACGCCTCGGCGCTATATGCGTCCCGGCGAGGGCCCGGGGAGCGACAAGTTATAGAGCCCGGCAAGCTCCCGGGCCCGGCAAGATCAAGACCCCGGCAAGGTACTTGCCGGGAGAGCTGCGCTGTGTGCCCGTGCTCCAGCTCATCGGCCGACGCGTCGCCCTGGGGCCTTTCCAGGGACGCGTGGCGGATGGCTGCGCAGCTTGGGGGACACGGTGGCACTTCACGGTGATGGATCCATCGCCGTGGCAGACGGAGACGCAAGGGCGGGAGCTTTTGGGGTCGACGGCGACGGACATTAAATGCCCTTATCCCCCATCACAAAGTAGGTAGAAACCTTTGTTCAAGCTTTGTAGCTCCTTGTTCCCAAGACTGTTCCAACTACCACCTCTTTTACATTTTTACCCCTTTCTCCTACGTTGACACCTGTCGGTGACCCCTTTCGCTATAAAAGGAGGCCCATGCACAACGTGGAGGAGGTTCGAATCCTTTGCAACTCTCACGCTCGGGTAGCTGCTACTGTAGCTCTTCAAGCTCCCGAGCTCAATACAAACACAAAGCAGCAGTAGGAGTTTTATCTCTCCGGAGAGCTCCGAAGCTGGGTAAAATCCGCCCGCGTGCATCGCCTCGATCTGCTCTCTGTGCTCCCTCCGCCCTCGTACCGCACAGACAAGGGGCCCCGGCCCCATAGGTGTTCGTGGCGGGCAGATCCTCCCCCCGACATAATCATTTATTGAAATTGTGAAATAAATATATTAGGCTACTAACTTCGAATGTAATGGTCTACACAATTCAATAGTTACAATCATTGTCGAATTCCAAGATGTATACGAGGTCTATAGTACTTCATAGCATGCTCAAACTCACATAATCCCAGTCAAATGAGAATCTAAATGCATTTCATAATTATTACTTTGTAGGATGCAACAAAACCAACCATAACTCTACATCATCCATTATAAAAGCAACATTTCGAACATATCCCCATGGGTGAATGAAACATGTAGAGAGAGCTTGCGAAGATGGAGTAGATAGGGCGGGAAAGATTGTATGTATGTGGACGAGAGAGTAGCAGACAAAACCTAACAAGAGAGAGAGAGTGATAGAGAGAGAAAGAGAGAGGAAGAAGTTAGGTCTGTGAGAAAGATGGAGACATGTAATATACGTGAGATGCATGTGCATCCGGATTCTGTACACGTGGAAGGAGAAGAGACAACAGGTTTGATGAGAGAGCTGGAAAAACATGGACGAGAGGGGAAGGATGTCGAGGGTTGAGGGATTGATAATTTTGTGCGAGGGAGAGAGGGATTGGTAATTTTGTGCTGGAGAGAGATGGTGGAGGGAGGAGTCAGTCGGCCGTCGTCACATCATCCTGCTTCCAAATGGCCCCATATTCTCTAGCACAGTGTGGTCGCCGTCTTTGATCTCCTCGATGCCCTCTTTGAAGATTGAGGTGTTGTGCATGTTGGGGTGCAGAGAAGCACAAGCAAGAGTGGTCGCCATATAACCTTGGATGGGGATGAATTGTGTGCTCGAGGGAGGCGGTTTGTGTGTGTTGTGTGTGTGTGTGTGTCTGATACTGAGAGAAAACAAACCTAATGAGTGAAATGTGTGTGTATGTGACGGAAAGCTACATGCTAAACAGGGAATTCATGTAGAGATTGTGCGTGCGTGATAGAGAGCGATGTGCGGGCCTTGAGGTGGGCAGGGGCCAGGTGAGGGTGTCAAAATGTGCACGTTGATGCATGTGTTACATGCGATCGTGCGAGGGTCGGACGAATCGAGAGAGATGGTTGTTGTGTTATGGATGCTCCTCTCTCTCTCTCTCACACACACACACACACACACACAAGTAAAATAGAAGACCGTTCTCTCATGTATACACAATGTATCGGCATCTGTCTATGTCTCACTCATGCATGATCATTTGTACACTCACACCTCTCTATGTCTCTATCACACGCACACCGTCTCCACATTACCCTTCCGCCACAACACACATATGGACATATACAAATGTTTTCTCTCAATCACACACACAAAATCAGTATTAAAAAAACTAGGGCGCACCTAAAATGTCCAAATCCAAATAAACATGAACTGGAGCTAAATTCAAATATATGGAAATATTGTAGCATCAAGAACTTTTCCAGGAAAAAAAGTTGAGTAATATTAGGTGATTGTTTTCACACAAACAAAAAGGTCCTGTGGATGTCCTTCGAGCACGACATGATGATGCACCGTTCGATCAACCGCGCGGCCGCGGTTCACGCGCTTGCACAGGATTCCGTATCGTCGCAGTGGTAACTAATATAAGAGCTACCTCAGTCTAATGTTTACGTGTACTAGTACGGTTTTCTTTTAAGTTTGACCAACCCTATATAAAACTAAACTAAGCTCCCATACGCGCACTCATCAATATGCCTCCACCGCCGTTGCGCATGCCGGTGCCCGCCTGCTCCGGCCAACAATTTATCGTCCATCACCGCCGTGTCGCTGCCATCCCTGTGCCATGAAGCCGAAGGCTCGCCTGCTCACGTCATCTGCAGTCCCTCCTCGCAATGCCACTGCGCTGCGAAGCACGCGAGCAGCTGGTGGAGCCGCATCTATGCAGGCAGTGTACAAAGAGGAGGATGAGCGCGTGCTCCAGCACGCTGGCGTGGAGGAACTAGCATGTCATTTTCGTCTCCACCCACACAGAGGAGGCACGCATGGTGGCTGTCGCGGCGGAAGCCGGTCGCGCCCGCACCGAGCCCGCAAACCGGGTGCGGACTAGCTCTATAAGTTTGGTCAAAGTAGAGGTACATTGACTTCAGACAAAACTTAAATGCACAATGCAAACTAGTTCCTCTGTCCAAGTGTGTGCCATGTCCTATCTTGTCATCACAACAAGGTTAGCTATTAGAGTACTACTACCTCCCTTCTAGTTTAGAGGTCTCGATTCAAAATTTTCACGTACTCTTAGCAAGATAGAGGCGGTGGATTAGTTTTTGTAGTCTACAAAAGTACTCAACTAATGTTGTCATTCTTCACAAAAAAAGTGTTTACCAATGCATGCATGAACGCTAGTTACTCTAACCCCCTCTCTTCTTTAATTCTTTGCCACATCAACATGTTTGCTATTCCCGTGTGCATGATACCAGCTATTATACCACCATTATGGCCAGCCTTAATCATCGCATGCCATAATTTAGTGCACCTTGAAATATGAGCATGTGTGGGGCGTGTATGTTCTTAATGACTTGAGACTATACCTAGCCCGGCATGCAAGATGACTTATTATGCATCGTTTCCCATACCTGCAAGAAGCCCGTTTGTCTCCAAATCTTTTCCTCTCCATGTGTGGAAACAATATGCCTGCCAGACTCTCCTTCTCCCTCCGGCGGTCCCACCACTCCATCTCGTGAGGAAAAAAATCTCCATGCATGACTCTCCTCCCCCCGCGCTCGTGCAATCCGTTGTGACCAGCAATATTTCCACCCCTTCCCTCCCCCGTAATTTACTCCAACAAATATGCCCACGTAGCTGTTACGTTAATCATTCAACATGTCTTACGGGACGCTGCTTCAGTTACTTAACTGCAGGTGCATTGGGTCACTCACATATGGGCCCAACAGGGGTCTGGCCCACATGTTAGTGATGCAACTAGACCTGCAGTTAAGTCATTGCAGCTCAGTACATATCTTACATAGGTGTGCCATTGCTCTATATAAATACTGCTCCTCCCACGGCATTCTGAAGAACGCTCATGTTCATCACTATCTCCTCCCCCTCCCTCTCATGTCGACCACCATGGCATCGCCCCTCCTAAGCCCTAGGTGCCCCTCGCTGCACCACACGAACGGTCATGTGTCGCCGTTCCGTTCCTCGCTGCCACTAGTCAAGGATGACGCGTCGGTGTTCCACTCCTCGCCATGACCCATCGAGGTGGACGCGTCGGCGTTCCCAATATCGCGAGAACACGCGCTGGAGGACGCGTCGGCTACCAGCTACGAGGAGAACGTTGCGCCGCCCGCTGAGCCCCCCCCCCCCAGCCTTGTGGAGCTTTGGAAAGAAATGGATGTCACCATGTGGGAGGCTTTGCCGCTAGCGGAGCACACCAAAATAGAGGCGGATAAGAAAGCCGAGGAAGAGAAGCGCCGCAGGGCAAGCTACCTGGCAGATCTATGTCACATCCGAGAGAGTCAGGCAATTGGCTCTTTGGTAGAAGGCTCATGCAAGGGCCTGGAGGGTGGCGGAGGACGCCCGTGCCAAAGACCTGAATGCAGTCGGGCCCAAGCGCCTCATCTACGCTTCGAGGTAAGTGGACCAGGTGCACGCTTCCAGCAAGGAGGAGTACCTGTTGGCACAAGATCACCACAACGGTGAGTTCGCGCTCGCCCACCGGTAAGGCGCCAATCAGCACCTTGCGAGTTGCGAGGCTGAGGAAGAGGCGTTGTGTCGGCGCACTGGGAAACGGCCGTGCACCAGGGCACTCATGGCGCACCACAAGCACTCCTGCAAGCACCGTGGCTTTTAGTAGGAGTATAATTTAGTTTCGTAAGGTGATCTCATTAGTTTTGGGACGCAAATGATAAATCCGAACGTTCGGGAATTATTAGCATCCTTAATTAAGTATGTAAGAGGGAAAGTTTGGGAACCTTGTGTATCCGTACGCATTTTGTAAGTACGTGCATATAGCACAAACTTTACTATATACTATCGCACTACACGTCTCTCTCTATATATGCTTGCAGACTGTGCTACTCCCTCCGTCCAGGTGAATAAGTCATCTTTGGCTGTGCACTGTGACCAAGAAGGAGGGAAGACATTATACACCTAGACATAGGGAGTACTACTATTACTTATGTACGTGCAAATGCACGTTTTAACATTACGATGCAGTTTTTGTAAAAGTAGAAAAACAACACTAGTCAAGCTTGTGAAACGATTCAATGCAAAACAAATGCAAA
Source organism: Aegilops speltoides (assembly GCA_021437245.1). Classification (NCBI taxonomy): domain Eukaryota; kingdom Viridiplantae; phylum Streptophyta; class Magnoliopsida; order Poales; family Poaceae; genus Aegilops; species Aegilops speltoides. The sequence goes on from CM038143.1 coordinate 198,179,664, forward strand.
AATGCTCGTTTGATTGTTTACTTTTAGCTTCCTTCTCTATGGTTATTTCTCTGTCGTACTTTGTACGGAGTATCTCACTTGTCTGAAAGGCATGCCAATTCCCAAACCACTTCCTTCACCCTGTATCGTATTTTTTGCCTAACAAGTTGTGCCGTGCTATTGGAATTCCAACTTGAGTACTAGTACTACTAGTAGGCGTACCAGGGGCCAGTTCGTTTGGGCTTCTAGATTAGTAGTAGTCCCATTACTACTAGCTCCGTCCTTGTTTATAGGTCCCCATTGTAATATGTGTCGAATTTTGATCATAAATTTAACTAATGAAATGTTAGTGCATGTCACATGCACTAACATTTTATTAGTTAAATCTTTGGTCAAAATTTACCACAAATTACAATGGTGACGAATAAACTAGGATGGAGGTACCAGTATTAGTTTAGAAGCCCAAATAAATGAGTGAGGCGCCTTAATGTTACTCCCCACTGTGACTAGTCTTATTGGAAAAGCTGGGGAAGAGACGGCTTATTTTTTTAAGCCGCCAAAAGAACTGGCCCTAGGAGTAGTAGCTAGGGATACTAGGAGTAGTAGCTAGGGATCGAGTGTGCGAGATGAACCAGAGAAAGTAAATGCAGAGAGATGAAATGCAAAAAAGACGGCGGGATATGATGGTTGCTTCTCCATCTATTTTACCAGGCCACTTATTAATGGCGGTGGTTGGGTTTTGTCATATGACGGCTTTACTGCTGCGCCACGAGCGGAGTGAGACTCCCGTGCAACACCACCCTCTACACTTGTACTACATCGGTCGTGGTTTATTAGTCCCCCATTGAATTTGACTAAAGATTTAACTGACAAAATGTTAGTGCATGTCAACAAACTATATCATTGGATTCGTATTTGAACATAGTTTTCAATTATACAATTTTAGGTGACATGCATCAGCATTTATCGTACTATATATAATGTTAGTTCAATTTTTGGTCGTACTAATCTATAGTAAGGTGCCCCTGCATTGCACGGAAGAGTGAAATGCATTGACCGGGGAGTTGTTTATTTTGACAAAGGATGTGGGGGTCATCTCATGTGTAATGGGTATCGATAGGATTCTTCGGATATTATTTCATCTCTAGAGCTCACAAACATCCGGGTGAAATAGATAAAAAGTTATCTTTTGCAAACAAAAGCATTCAACTGTTCAACCTGCATCCAACACTTGTGAAGAAATAACACTTATTATGCTTTGCATGAAATGATCTTTAAGAATTAGTTTTTGAGTATCGATTGTCATACATGTTGCCTACACATGACATGGCACTTTCTTATAGTCAATAGTTGGCTACACTATTAAGTATTAACTTTGCCCTTATACACCAAAACAGAGGGATTAAATCAGGATGACTTGGAAGGGGCAAAGGAGATGTAAGAAATGGTTCATAGTAAGTCTTTCACCAGTACTGTAGTAAAAATTCATACATGGAAGATTCTAGACTAAACCATAAATGGATACACTTTTATTCATGCGCGATACTCCAATAGATCAAGATCATGTACGGAAGTCTCCACATGCTTAAACAGCAGATTACATTGAGCGAAGAGTAATGATCAACATTTAACTTGATAATGCATATGTCCAGGTGAACCTCCTTGGAGTCCCCGTGCACCGCGTTGGGGGGTAAATAATACCATGCGTATTCCATGTCCACATTGGCGAGAAGGTCCCAGCTTTGCAGAGTCCTAGTCTATTTGATGTAGCCGGTGTTGCCGCCCACATGACTCGGAGGGGTAGTAACAGTGAGCACACACCCATACATCGGCCTCATGTCAGTGTCAGCGTCACCGTCGTCGCCCCTGACACACACTACAGAGATAGGGTGGCGGCCTGCGCGGGCCTCGCCGGTGCCCACGATCAAGAGGAAGACGCTGCCATCCTCCTCCGATACTAGCAGGCCGCAGTGATCCTCCAGCGACTCCGGCATGGTGAACGGGTAGCACGTCTCGTACTTGATGTTCTCCGCCAAGGGGCAGTAGTGACTGTTGCACACATCCGTGAGGTGATGCACGATGTCGATCGGCGAGCCCCAAATTGGCATCGGGCACTCATAGCAGTAGACGAAGGGCTCCTTGGAGGCATCGTCCAGGCTGTCCATGAAACGGGAGTGACTGTGGGGACGTTGCGCCAGTTGAATATATGAGCAAGTTACTACGAGATTTAATCCGAATAAGCACAAAATAAATCATGACGGCTATAACAGAGATTAAACTAATCATGTGGACTAGCATAGTAGATGAGCAGATAGAATCTAGTAGGATACCGAGTAGAAACATGAATTCTACCACGATTTCGAACAGGAAGGACAGAAACACATACGGTGCAACGGGAGCAGCACCATTGGCATTGAGGTTGTCGCCCATATCGTTGAGGAAGAGGTTGCCAAGGTCGGGGAAGAAGTCGTCGTCGGTGAAGTCGTGTCTGCCAGCAGTCGCGAGAGTGCGCTCCCTAAATTTCAGCAGCGCTCGCCGAATGGACCGCAGGAGGGAGTGGCTGTAGGGGACGTTGCGGTAGCCGAATGGAGCACAGGAGTAGCACACGAAGCAGTAGATGGTGCTCCTCAATAAATCACTATCTCTACTCTTATCTCTATCTCTACTACTCTTCTTTGTTTTTTATAACAAATCAAACAGTACTACACCGTCTGCTGCATGCCCGGCTGAACACGCCTCCTCGCCTCCATCATCACCAACTGAGTCTTTTATAGTAGTAGGAGTAGAGAGAAAACTGAGTTGGTGATGACGGTGTGCCGTGCAATGCACGGGCATCTTGCTAATTTTTTTGCATATAATTCCAAACACCACGTAGACACGGTCTTTGACCATTTTACAACTATGTTAGTATCACTGTTAGTGTTCAGCCGGTGCAAGTTATAGCCCCAGGTGTTTTAACCTTTTTTTAGTAATGATATCTAGAGATTGTTCGGCACGAGCTTAATCCTGGCGAATCCCACGTAATCGTCAGATTTCCATCGGACGTGGCCTGTTTTTAAGATATAGTATTTGACAAAACTGCCACCTTACACACGTACTGTAACTGCGTCGCGAGCGTTTGCAACTGCCATGTCTCCTAGCAAATGTTTGCTGCTGATTGGAGTTAGCACCGAGGGCAGTTTGTAGTCATTCCATGCTCGGGCATTGAAGGTTGTAACTATTTTAGATTAGAATATACTACTCCTCCGGTGCTAGTAGTAGGGCAGAGTCCTACTCCAGTACTACTCTACTGAAGCAAGTTAGGGCATAGTAGTAGGTACTGTAGGGAGTTCCAGTACTATGATCACTCAAGCAAGTTCTCTGACTTCCATATGACCCTACGCTGCTGGTATATGTCTCGTAAGTCAAGCGGCGTGCTATAGTCATCATCACCTGTCCACTTCCCGCAGCACATATTCGTTGCTCCATCTTTGTCCGCACATAATCTCATCCAATCTTCCATCCCCGCTAAGGCGCCTCCCCCCTGGTCCGAAACCCAAGCACTAACAATGGCAGAACCGAGCAGCATCCACCAAAAGAGTGGCTAGAATTCGCTCCCCACAGAGGTAATCAAGCTTATTGTTTCGCATGTGGACAATCTCAGTACCATGCCGCTCGCCGCGTGCTCGGCGGGGCTGTACCGTTTACTCAAAGCCCTCAGGCTGGAGCTTTTTAAGCCAGCTCCTTGCTTGCTGATGCCACCTGATCTTCAGAAACGGTGTGTCATGCAGCATAACCATCGTAGGCTGGTGAGCATCAACCCCCTTGATTGCGATCCGATCCCCGTCACCCTCAACTACATTAACGGTATGTACTAGGTCGGCATGAACACATCTTGGATGGTTCTCGTCGACGGTCGCGGCAGCTGGATGCTCATGGAGGTCTACATCCGGCGATTGATCCTCCTTCCTTCGATTAACACTGCACTACTTTGGCACCGCGGCCCAGAATACTCGGAATCTTACAGTAGCTAACATGTTACCAAGTTTGATTTGCTCAAGGTTGTAATCCGCCATGTGCCTAAAAGATCTGCGAATTATAAAGACTTTAGGCTAATTGCATTCTTCAACCGTGGTCTCGCCTATCTAACAGGTCACTACGGTAAGTGGACAAATCTGCACGTCCATCGCATGACCATACATCCTCCATGGTTCTCTGATGCTAATGAACACAAGGGCTACATTTACGCTGTCGACTCCTTCTATGGCTGGACGTATTGCTGGCCCACTCCAGTCATCGCTAGAAATGATTGTTACAGCAGTATGTTACTTTCCTATGATATCATGATGGCTTGCTTATATTACTGTCAACATTTACTGAAAAAATATTCATGCTCATAACATGCTGTTCTTTAGATTGACTATATTAAGAGCCCTTTTTTATTTGACTCCAACTTGATATGATGTTGTAGGCACTTTGGTGTCCCTACCCTTCCTAATCGAGCGTTTTCAAAGAAAAGCGGCATGGCGATTTGAGTGGTTCTGGCTCGATCGGACGACAATAACGATTGATGATCGTTCGCGCGCATCGGACGTGTTGTTTCGCGGAATACAATCACGATCCTTTGCAAGGTCTTTGAGCAAGATCCCAGCTTCTCACGGGCCTTGTGAATTTTTGGAGGCTGGTAAGTAGCCTTGGTACACGCTCTCTGTTTGTCGAACTGAATTATCCGATTAACCAGGAGATAACCGACGGCAAGGATCATGATGGCAGCGCGGTTTTGTTCATCAGGCAAAACATTGTGTACACAGCGTACCATGCGTCTTTGCATGCACGATATCCTGATATGTGCCGCCATGCTCTGCAACCCAAAGTAGGAGAGAGGGTCGCAAGTATCAAACTTTGACTTGCTGGCTGGAGTTATCCCTGTCTGGCACCCATCTGGTTCAAGCCGTCTGCCAATCTCCACAGCTTAATAAATAGTAACGTCTAACTGAGCCAATTAGTTAGATGCGTACACTTGGTGTAGTAGGATCTTTATTTAGTTTGATGCATACACTTGTTATTTTTTGGTAGCCCTTTTGTAATGATGGCTGATGTTTGGTTTGGAAGAGATAGATGTGTCTTTACTCTTCTGGCCTGCTTACTGCTTCTGTTGCAACCCCAGCCCTGGTTGCTGCTGCTGTTGTTTTCAATGTACAATCAGTAGTATATTTCGTCTGTTCGCTAAATAAATGTGTTGTTAGAACGACAAACACAATGTTTTGGAAGTCGTTGCACGGTCCGATCCTTTAGTGCCCTATACCGTACGTAGCGCATACTATTTTTTGTACGAAAAACATTTTCCACTTGTTGATAACATGCAGCCCACTGATGAAGGCCCAATAGAGGAGCCCATAATTAACTGGAAGGGAGGCTCTCACATGAATCCAGCCCAGGTACATGCTCATGGTCCCCTAAACTTAAATAAGTAAATAAATAAAGAAAGCTAAATGTTCATGCACCAGTTCTTTAAATTCACGATTTAACAGGAGGATAGTATTTTCTATGATAGTGTCGTTACATTCAGTCAATATTATTCTTAGGCAAGGATAGCGACCAGTCTTCTTTCTCCCAGCTTTTTCTTCCTGCAACCAGCGGGCCCATGCAAATCGTAGTCAACGTCGTAAATATTTTCGGTCCATTTTATCCTCCGCCTTGGTGGGCTGGCTGCGGTGCCGCCATCCGGCCCTGTCAACATAGTTTTTTTCGAAATGGTCCCTGTCAACATAGTGAATCGGGAGAGGACTATAGTTGTGAGTATGACAGTACAGACCCACCAGGTCCACTTACGAACACAAGCAAGCGCCTCTTTTACTACTCAGATGCACCCCTCGTTTTTACTCTCATCCACCCAACTGATATTTGAGACCCACATCATTTTCAACGTATATTCAATTAATGACAGAATTGCACAACTTTTTTTAGTAGTAATTCAGACGAGCAGGCTATAAACTGGGATGTGCGGTCTCTGTTGCCCGTCTAACAACATGACCAACCCAACAGTTTTTCTTTGGGAAAATAGGTAGCCCAGTATTTCTTTTTGAAGAATACGCAAGCTAGGCCTACTGGTTTTCTTTGACTTACTGGGCTGCAAATCTTTTAAGACGAGGAGGGATGCATTCCGGCCCGGCCAAAGAATATGGTCAGTGTTTGTTGACATTAATATCAAAGGGGTTGAAAATTCCAAAACATTATAGCAAATGGGATATTAGTTTCTTTTTTTGTTATTCACTGATATTTTATACTCCCTCTGTCCAATTATTCTTGTCTTAGATTAGCCTAGATACGGATGTATCTAATACCAAAAGGTGACTTGATACATCCGTATTTAGACAAATCTAAACAAGAATTTTGGGATGGAGGGAGTATTTGATTGGATTTAACATGACATAGTACTAATTTATTTTTAAAATTGTTTTAGTATGGCTAATAATTTTTGGATTAAGAATATTTTGTTCCCCAGCAAGAATTTGCGAATTTTCAAAATTTCGCACATATTTAGTTAAATTTTTTAACCCTGGTACTAACCAGAAAATGGGCAGCAATTCTAAAAATGGAAAACGGGCTGCAATAAATTCCATATGAATTAGAAAATGAGTAAAAATTATAAAAATAATAGCAAATGGGTTGTACATGCCACAGATTTCGAGGCTGACTTGTTTACGTAAGGCTTTGTCAGTCAACATACGATTCTAGCAGTAGTGAGTGTTGGATGTCCATCCAACGGCCGACGTGCTTCTTCAATCTCTGATCTTCCTGCTCCAGCCGCCTAAACTAGCACCGGCGGGACTGCCTGCTCCCTCCTCTTGTGGCCCGCCGTGATGCCGCGTAGGCTTCACCGACCCACCCTACTGCCTCTGCTGGCCTGGCCGCACACAATCAACTGCCTCCTTATTACGTGAAAAAAATGATTCCTCCCACTGACATCTGGGGCGCATCGGTTTGGAGGCTGACCTGTAGGTCTACTAAGTTGACGTGTATGCAGGGCTTGTCAACTTAGTCAACAAACAATTATAGCAGCAGTAACCATTGGATTCGAATTGAACGGTCCTGCTGCTTGTTCAATCAATGCTCTTCTTGCGCCAGCCGCCGAAACCAGTGCCGGCGAGACCGCCTGCTCTTGCCTCCAGTGGCCGGCTGTGCTGCCATTGAAGCCTCACCGCCCCCTAGTACTCCCACCGCTAGCCAGGCCCTGCGGTGACGGTAGCCTCACACCGCAGCCGAACCAGTGAACCCTCGTACTCCTCTCCGCGTGGGCGTCCACTGCCGCCTCTTCCCCGATTTTGCGTCGTCCCCATCCTAGCCCTCGCCCTCCTCCACCGCCCTGGTGCTCTCGGCGCGGCGTGGTCAACGTGGTCGAGGAACGACTTCCATTGAACGTGGGTTGTACGTGGAGAGGATGGCAGCTGGGTCCACGGTCGCACACAAGGAAATGCCTCCTTAGTATGTGCAAAATAATGATTCCACGAGCTGACATCTGGAACCCACAGGAAGGGCCTTTCTATTTAGCGAAAAAAATGATCCCCCCGCTGACAGGTCGGACCCACCAGCTATATCTTCGCATGCAAGGAAGTGCCTCCTTATTACGCACAAAAAAAATGAATACTCCCCCTGCTAGCTGGGACCCAGCATAGTGGGATGCTGACTTGTGGGCCTACTAAGTTAACAGAGATAGAGGGATTTGTCAATTTAGTCAATATGAATGATTCTAGCTCTAGTGACCGTACAATGTCCATCCAACGGCCGTAGTGCTTCTTCGACCTCTGGTCTTCTTGCTCCAGCCACCCAAAGCAGCGCCGATCGTGCCGCCTGCTCCTGCCTCCCGTGGCCGGCTGTGCTGCCATGGAGGCCTCACCGCCCCTACTACTCCCACCGCTGGCCAGGCCATCCCTCCACTCATCCACACTCCATGTTATTCTGCGGTGACGGAGCCTCACACCGAAGCCGAACCAGTGAACCCTCGTACTCCTCTCCACGTGGGCATCTACTGTCGCGTCTTCCCCGGCTCCGTGTCGTCCCCTTCCTAGGCCTCGCCGTCGTCCACCGCCCTGTTGCACTCGGCGTGGCATGGTCAACGTGGTCAACGAACGACTTCCATCGGACGTGTACTGTACGTGGAGAGGCTGACAGCTGGGTCCACGGGCGCAGCAAGGAAGTGCCTCCTTATTACGCGGAAAATACTGATTCCTCCACCTGACAGGAGGGACCCACCGGACAAGCCACCTTATTTCACGAAAAAATGTTTCCCCCTGACTGCTGGGACCTACCAGCTACATCTTCGCATGCAAGGAAGTGCGTCCATATTACAGGCAAAAAAATGATTCGCCCCTTGACTGCTAGGACCCACCAGCTACATCTTCGCACGCAAGGAAGTGCCTGACAGTTGGGACCCACCTGGTCGAAGCGTACGTAGCATTGTCATTCTGGTCACGAACGTGTAAGTACATACTGGTCGATGTAGAGGAGCGCACAGGTCGTAGTATAGGCGCGCATGTAGCATGTACACGTATGTACAGCAGCAAGGGTGCAAGAATGAAAATACGGCCACGTACATACATACGGGCGGGGTCTCGTATGCCTACTCACACATACATACGGCCAGGGCTCGTGTACATGGCTGGGTCGAAACGAAGAAACTGCGTCGTCGTCGTGTTCATGGGGAGCCAACCGGCTGGGTCGGAACGGAATGCGTCGTCGTGTTCATTGGGAGGGCTTGGACGGAACAGCCAATGAAAATGAGGCCTGGCGTACGACAGAACAGAGGAAACGGCCTTGTGTTCGACCGGCCACGGTCGAAACGGGATACTGTTCACCGGGAGGGGTCTGGCATACCGCAAAACGGAGGAAACGGACTTCTGTTGGACCTCCTACGGTTGAAACGGGGTCCTGTTGATCGGGAGGGGTGTGGCGTACCGCAAAACAGAGGAAACGGACTTGTGTTGGAGCACTACGGTTGAAACGGGGATCCTGTTCATCGGGAGGGGTGTGGCGTACCGCAAAACGGGACTCCACGGGATACTGTTCATGTCCATCGCCGACCTCCTGCAGCCTCCACGGGCTACTGTTCATCCACCGTCGACCTCCTCCATCCTCCACTTGCAACTGTTCATCCACGGGCTCCTGTTCATCCAGCCTCCACCGTGTGCTACTCCAACGGCTACTGTTCAACCAGCCCTCTCCACGGGGTCCAGTTCAACCACCCCTCCACGGGCTATTATTCATCCAGCCCTCCACCGGCTATTGTTGAACCAGCCCTCCATAGGGTCATCCTGTTCATCCAGCCCTCCACGGGGTCCTGTTCATCCAGCCCCAGCCGGCTCGATCGATCGGGGTCCTGTTCATCCAGAGGCAACACCACGTGGTACTGTTCATCCACCCCTAGCGGGAACTTTTCATCCAAACCCCCCAACAACGCTCACTATTCATCAAGGGAAGGAGGCAGCATGGTTCGATCGGTTTCGGTTAGCAGCAGTAGCGAAGGAATCATTCGGGTTCAGTAATGTAGCTAGTGCACTCGCTCGGGTTTAGTTAGAGCCCAACGCCTCACTCGGGTTCAGTTAGAGCCCAATGCCTCGCACACACGTGCGTATGTGTACGAGATAAACGCGCATCACTCGGCCCCCGACCACCCACCATAACCAGGAACTCCCCGAAATTTTCCTCGCCCTTGCTTCTACGACGGTGTTTTCCGTCATGGACGGCCCAAAGAATGTCATGCAGCTGTGTACCTGGCCCGCCCAGGACGAAAAGAGCATTTTCTATCATGATTTTTTGTCATAGTGTCGGCGTTCTGGGAATGGGGGTCCCCAGACTTGCCTGCATGTGTCCTGCAGCGTGGCTCACCAGTGGCCCAGTACGGCCCGTCTTCATCAACACAAGTTCAAGACCCTCGCGAGGGGCCAAGCCTCACGGGGCAGACGACACAAGGACTCCTTAGGGGCGGCCTCACCAGGCAGGCTCGCGAGGAGGCGGAGAGATCAAGGCGAGGGGTAACTCGCGAGGTGCTCATGACGCAAGCCATTAAAATCAAGACCAGGTGGGCGCCGGGCGGGCGCCAGCCTGCGAAGTGTCCTCATTTCCTCTTTGGTGCAAAGGTGGCAAGCGCAGGCGCGGAGTACCGAGGCATCAGGAAAAGGTTTCCATATCGGTGCAATGAGACCAAGACCAGCAGAGCGGCAGTACGGAGGTCACCATGGAGCCCAAGACGGCATCATCACCAGTGCCTTTGGCAGACGAAGACCACCTTTAGTCAGGATATCTTGTACTAGCTGTCCCCTTTCAAAATGGTCGTTGTTGGCTCCCTTCCCGCTCAATATTTGGTGAGAGGACCAGGGCCTCTATAAATAGAGATAGCCACCCTAGTAGAAGGGTAAGATCATCGATAGACAAGAGAGTGGATCAGAGCCTAGCTCACCCACACCACCACAAGAACACCTCTCGGGAGGCCGTTCTTCCTTTGTACTGTTCCTCATCAGCCCAAGGGGCAATCCACCACACCACACGCTAGATTAGGGTATTACACCACAACGATGGCCCGAAGCAGTATAAACCTCGTCTCTCTTGTGTTGTTCATCGTGCTAGCTTAGAATCGCGGCGAGGTTCTGGGCGTGTTTCGGTAGGGAGAAGATCTTCATGCGCACCCCAGAGTTTGAACCTTAAGGGTTTTGCCGGAACCCGATATCCGACATTTGGTGCGCCAGGTAGGGGTGCGCTGGAGCTTTCCCTTCCATCGGCTCACTCTCCACCAACACCGCGCTTCGCTCTCATGGCGGACAACGCGCCTCCGGCTCCGACGGCCGATGCCAGAACTGGGGCCAGGGGACTCCGAGCCTTGGCCCCCTCCTTGCGGCAGGTGCAGTGGCCACACAAGTTCAAGCCAGAGATGACGTCGTGCAACAACAGAGCGACGGATCCGCTGGCTTTCCTACTGGCGTACGAGGAGGCCGTCCTCAAGGCCGGAGGCGACGACAAGGTCATGGCCAACTGGCTTCCCATGGCCCTCACCGGCGTCCAGCGCATTTGGCTGTTCAACCTGCCAACATCTTCTATGGCCTCCTGGCAGGAGTTGTGCAACATCTTCCTCACCCACTATGCTGCGCCAGCGCCCCCGGTCGTTGCAGCTCTCCTGGGTTGCTCGTAGGCGCCACCCACAAACCGCCACGCCAAGCCGTTCTTCCGCCAGATCGGCGCCGCCCTCGCACGGCAAGGAGCTCCCCCGGGTTGGGTGGCACCCAAAGCCGACCTGAGCTTTAACTCGGACGATCACCCCGTCAACACCGCCTGCTCGAGTGCGCTCCCAATGCTTTGCACGCCCACCATCTGCCAGGTGGCCATCACCAAGACCCTCATCAACGGCAGCGCTGGCCTCAACGTGCTCTCAGTGGAGACCTTCAGCCTCCTCCATGTACCGCAGGAACGCCTCCGACCTAGCAAGCCCTTCTCGGGTGTCGGAGGCGGTTCCTCTAGCTCCCTGGGGCAGATTCGCCTTCCTGTGACCTTCGGCACCCACGAAAACTTCCGCATGGAGCTGGTCGACTTCGACAACGCTCACATCGACCTCCCGTACAATGCCATCCCCGGATACCCACCTTGGCTCAGTTGATGGCAGCAACCCATCCGGACTAAAACCTCATGAAGATGCCTGAGAGCAGCGACGTCCTAACCGTGGCTAGAGACATCAAGGATGCTCTGCTGGTGCTCAAGCTCGCCCTCAAGCTAGCCGCAGCAGCACAACCTGCCGACATGAACACCTCCAAGGCCAAGGGGGCTGTGCCGACCAAGAAGAATCAGCTCTTCACCCAGGACAAGGCGGAGATCAAGCAGGTGCCGGTTGAGGAGGACGGGTCCTCAGTGGCCACCTTCACCATAGGTGCCAACCTCCACCCCGACCAAGAGGAAGCGCTGGTGAAGTTCCTGCGCACGAACAAAGATTTGTTCGGATGGGAGCCCAAGCAGCTAACGGGGGTCCCAAGGTAGGTGATTGAGCATCACCTATATGTGTGTCCAAATGTACGCGTGAAGCAAAAAGCAAGGCAGCAGTCCACTGAGAAGCAGGCCTTCATCATCCAAGAAACCTGCAAGCTAGAGGCAGCAGGTGTCATTCGCGAGGTTCTCTACCCCGAATGGTTGGCAAACCCAGTTGTTGTGCCAAAAAAGGGAGGAAAGGAGCGCATGTGTGTCGACTTCACAAACCTCAACAAGGCCTGCCCTCAAGATCCGTTCTCACTCCCTCGCATCGACCAAATTGTCGACTCCACCGATGAGTGCGACCTGCAGTGTTTCCTGGATGCTTTTTCGGGTTATCACCAAATAAAGAAGGCAGTAGAGGATGTCGAGAAGATAGCCTTCGTGACCCCGTGTGGGGTATACTGCTACACCTGCATGCCACTCGGGTTGCGCAATGCGTGCGCAACCTTCCAGTGGCTGATCCACATCGCCTTAGGCCGGCAGCTCGGGAAAAATGCCGAGGCTTACGTCGACGACATTGTGGTGAAGTCTCGGGAGGCAAAGACCTTGACCCAGTACCTAGAAGAGACCTTTGTGAGCCTCCGCAAAGTGGACCTGTGACTCAACCTAGAGAAGTGCGTGTTTGGCATTCCTTCCGGCAAGCTTCTGGGCTTCCTCGTGTCCCATAGAGGGATCGAGGCCAACCCGGAGAAGGTCAAGGCAATCGAAGACATGAGTCTACTGCAAACCCTCAGAGAAATGCAGAAGCTCACCGGACACGTGACAGCGCTAGGACGCTTCATCTCCAAGCTGGGGGAGCGCGGCTTGCCTTTCTTCAGGATGATGAAGAAGAAAGGCTCGTTCGAATGGACACAGGAGGCCGACCAAGCATTTCAAGACCTCAAGGAGTACCTGACCAGCCCTCCTGTGATGGTGGTGCCAAGCCCTCTCAAGACCCTGGTGCTCTACCTCGCCGCCACACCCTACTCCGCCAGTGCAGCTCTAGTGGCGGTTCGGGAAGAGCGCTAGGTCAAGGCTGCGTCGCGACCGGCCACGGCCCCGGCCGCGGCAGCACAAGACCAAGAAGGCCTCGCGAAGACCACGGCCTCGGCAGATGGAGACCAGCATCAACAGGGAGACGTCCCTAGGGCTGAAGAGGTCGCACCAGGCAGCCAGGTGCTAGGGGCTCCGTCGTGTCAGGAGGCGCCTAACCCTCCGGAGGGCACGTACCTCATCAGCACACCGACCCTCGTCGAGCGTCCGGTGTATTTCATCAGCATGGTGTTGTGGGATGCAAGGGCACGATACCCCATGCCACAAAAGCTCTTGCTTGCGCTGCTGGTGGTCTCGCGTAAGCTGCGGCACTACTTTCAAGGTCACCCCATCAAGGTCATCTCGGCCTACCCATTGGAAAGGATACTCAGGAGCCCGAACTCCGCTGGAAGGGTCGCCGAGTGGAACATTGACCTACAAGCGTTTCAGTTGGAATTCAGCACAACCAGGGTCGTCAAGGGAGCCGCGCTTGCAGATTTTGTGGCAGAATGGACAGAGGCGCCAAGGCTCGAAGCAGGCGAAGATCGGTCAGTTTCCTCAGGAAGTGAGGCACCAGATGGTTTGTTCATGTACTTTGATGGAGCATTCTCGCGGCACAGAGCGGGGGCTGGCGAAGTGCTTATATCCCCCACTCAGGACAACCTCTATTACGCCATGTAGCTCTGTTTCCAGCATGGCGAGAAGGTCTCCAACAACATAGCAGAATACGAGGGCATCATAGCAGGCTTGAAAGCTGCAGCAGCACTGGGGTGAAGCGCCTCATCATCAAGGATGATTAACAGCTCCTTGTAAACTTCTCCAACAAGGTGTACGAGCTGAAGGACGAGCACATGGAAGCCTATCTTGTGGAGGTGCACAGGATGGAATAGCAGTTTTGGGGGCTGGAGTTGCAGCATGTGCCCCGCGTCACCACCCAAGAGGCTGATGACATCGCCAGGAGGGCATCCAGGCGGCTGCCTCAGGAGCCTAGCGTTTTCGAGGAACGACTCTTCAAGCCATCGGCAGCGCCGTCACTGTCAAGCACAGCGCAACCTCGGGAGGAACTCCCTCAGCCACCTACCACAGGAGCCCCGGCATGTGGCCCGACCTCGGGAGCACGCTTACTCCTGGCGCTGGAGCCTCAGGAGGGGTGCTGGACCACGGAATTCAAGGACTACCTGATGCAAGGGACGCTAACATAGAAAGAGGAGGGGCGGGCAGCGTGGCCCAAAGAGGCCACAGACCCTCTGCATCAAGATGGAAGCTCTACAGCGGCCAAATGATGTTTCCCTGCGTTGCATCTCCAAGGAACAGGGGAAGGAGTTGCTGGCTGACATACATGGTGGAGATTGCGGACACCACTCGTCATCACGGACCCTCATCAGCAAGGCGTTTCGCAGCGGGTTCTACTGGCCTACGACACTCAACGACGCAATCGAGATGGTGAAGGCCTGCGAAGCCTGCCAATTCCATGCCAAGCAGATCCATCAGCCAGCTCAGCGCCTGCAGACCATCCCACTCTCATGGCCGTTCACGGTCTGGGGGCTGGATATCTAGGGCCCGTTTCCTCGAGCGCTTGGGGGCTACCGCTACTTCTACGTCGCCATCGACAAGTTCACCAAGTGGGCGGAAGTGGAAGTCGTCCGCACCATCCCAGCTGGTTCTGCAGTCAAGTTCATCAAGGGCCTCGTGAGCCGATTCGGGATCCCTAATCGCATCATCACCGACAACGGTTCGCAGTTCACCAGCAATCTCTTCAAAACATATTGTGCTAAACTTGGAACACAGATATCCTACGCTTTGGTGGCACACCCCTAGAGTAATGGCCAGGCCGAACGCACCAACGCAGAGGTCCTGAAGGGCCTCAAAACTAGGACCTTCAAAAAGAAGCTGGAGGCCTGCGGCAGGGGCTGGTACGACGAGCTCCAGTCCGTGTTGTGGTCCATCCGCATTACCGCCACAAACTCGACTAGCTTGACCCCGTTCTTCCTTGTCTACGGAGCAGAGGTGGTCCTCCCTCACGAGGTTAGGCGTCGCTCCGCGTGGGTCCTAGCGTTTGATGAAGCGCAACAGGGCACCATGCGGGAGATGGACCTCGTGCTGGGGGAGGAACACCATCGGGAAGCCGCACTACGAGCAGCAAGATACCAGCAGGCGTTGCAGCGGTATCATTGCCGCAACATCCGCCAAAGGAGTCTCGAGGTAGGTGATATAGTTCTCAGGCAGGTGCTCTCCAGGGAAGGGTTGCATAAGCTCTCACCCATGTGGGAGGGCCCGTTCAAGGTTGTCCTTGTTTCCATGCCTGGCGCCACGCGCCTGGAGACTCAGGAAGGGGTGCCCATCCCAAACGCTTGGAACATTCAGCATCTCCGGAAGTTCTACCCTTGAAGAAAGGCCTAGTGCCTGTGAAGAAGGCCCAGTGACTCTGAAGCTCGCCGCCCAAAGAAAGGCCCAGTGCCTGTGAAGAAGGCCCGGTGCCTTTGAAGCTCGCCGCCCGTGACACTCTCACGTAATAATGAGTTGGGGATGTACACGCCCCGGAGTCTCTAGAGTGCCGCCCTCGGGCCTCGGGGGCTCCCGCCCACGCCCAGTGGTAGCACTTAGCTCCGCGCTGGTGAGAACACGTCAAAGACTAGACTAGGTGCCGGACGCGGCTTTTCATTTGCTTTCCGCAGTTGGCTTGTTCTCCCTTGTTTGACCCTTTATTGAAGTTACTTCTAGTGTTGTTTGCCGTCTTCTACCCCTGTTCTCTGTTTTCAGCTTTTGTGTGGCTCCCTCTCTCTGTCGCAAACCTCGCGAGGGGGCTGCGCGGGCGCCCTCATGAGTCCTTTCTTGCCTGGTTTTCGTGAGGCTCCCTCGTTCAAGTTCACAGCGGGAGCACCCCTCCCGGTCCATGCCCCTCGGGCATTGTGACGTAGAGCACCGGGCCACAGCCAGCAACCCTCGCGACTAAGGTTCAAAAATGATTCTCCTGACTGATTTTTGCAGCTCTTAAGGCGCTCGGCGAGGCCTCAAGCTGGCACCTCGCAAGGCGGAAAATACTACAAACATCCCGAGCTAAGTTGTTCCTACGCGCAGGCACATAACCACGACACCGTCACGCAACACAGGAACAAAGAGTGTAACACGATAATTAGGGGGTCTGTTGCACGCCCCCACGGGGCTCCATACCTCTCTCTCTCTCAATGCAGGAAAGGAGAAAAACAAATTAAAACAGCGCGCAGCTCGCGAGAAGGGATCTGCGTCATCCTCCTGAGCTCAATCAGACTCCGCCTCGCGCTTCACCGGGGTGCGGAGACGGGACGACCCGCTCCCACCCTCGAAGCGGGCGCGACGGCGTGGTGGTTGGTCGCGGCCACCGCTGGTGGAGCTGTCGCCGGAGGAGGAACCGTTGAAGCTCGGCGAGCTACGGTCGCCGCCGGGAGCGGGTTCGCCTTGGCCCTCGTCGCGGCCGTCGCCAAGGCCAAGCACCCCGTCGTCGTCATTGTCTTTAGGGCAGCACCCAACACAGCGGCCATCTTCTCCGAACACCCTCACGTAGAGGGTCGCGTCTCCGTCGTACTTGAAGTGGAGGGTGCACCGCCGGCCCAGGCCACGACCGCGAGCAAACGTCTACCAGTCCCGGGCCAGGGCCACATTCGCGGCGACGGAGATCTCCACCGTGACCCAGGAGGACCTGCTGCAGTAGCCGTCCGCCTGCAGGTAGAGCCCGCCGGGGCCAACGGCCAGCAGTTTGTCGACAAAGAAGCGAGGCAGCTACAGCTAGTTCCTGGACGGGTTGTCCTTCCACACAACAATCTCCGGCAGCACCTCTGCTGAATGGAAGCGCGGCCGGGGAGGCCGCGCAGTTACCGCATGCTTTCCTCCACCGACTGGGCTGCCTCGATACGGGCGGCCACCACCGCATGAAGGGCCACCATGGCGACCACGAGAAGCCACAATGGGAGTCGCAGGATGCTTGTGGGGGTGGCCGCGACCGCGCTTGGGCAGAGGAGAGCCAGGCCCTTCCTAGCGAGCCTTCCCCTTCTACGCGGCCGAGAACCTCTTCACGGGTGCCATGGGACGCTGCAAGCAACTGGAGCAAGGAAGGAGAAGAAGCAGGAGGGGCAAGGGGAGATGTGCTATGGGGGCTTTCGCCCCTCCCCATTTATAGCCCATGGGAGGGCAACCGTTGGACCCCATGATCATAGGTAATAATGACTGTTTTTGCATGCAGCAGGGACTCGTCAAATCAAGAAGTTGCCAAGGCAGCGTGGGGAAGAGGAGACGCCCACGTCCAATCAACCGCCATGCGGTGACCAAGGCCACAGGCTGTTGGGGCCCGCGGTGCTCCGCACTTGCCCTATGGCTTCGCTACTAAGCCAAGTCCGAGCGCGCCTTGGGCCCGGGGGCTACTGTCGGCGTTCTAGGAACGGGGGTCCCCAGACTTGCCTGCGTGTGGCCTGCAGCATGGCTCACCAGTGGCCCAGTACGGCCCATCTTCATTAACCCAAGTTGAAGACACTCGCGAGGGGCCAAGCCTTGCGGGGCGGATGACACAAGGCCTCCTCAGGGGCGGCCTCACTAGGCAGGCTCGCGAGGAGGCGGAGAGATCAAGGCGAGGGTACCTCGCGAGGTGCTCATGATGCAAGCCATGACGATCAAGACCAGGCGGGCTCCAGGCGGGCTCCAGCCTGCGCAGTGTCCTCGTTTCCTCTTTGGTGCAAAGGGGGTAAGCGCAGGCGCGGAGTATCGAGGCATCAGACAAAGGTTTCCATATCGGTGCAATGAGACCAAGACCAGCAGAGTGGCAGGACGGAGGTCACCGTGGAGCCCAAGACGGTGTCATGACCAGTGCCTTTGGGAGACAAAGATCACCTTTAGTCAGGATAGCTTGTACTAGTTGTCCCCTTCCAAAATGTCCGTTGTTGGCTCCCTTCCCACTCAATATTTGGGGAGAGGACTAGGGCCTCTATAAATAGAGATAGCCACCACATTAGAAGGGTAATATCATCGATAGCCAAGAGAGCGGATCAGAGCCTAGCTCACCCACACCACCACAAGAACACCTCTCACGAGGCCGTTCTTCGTCTGTACTGTTCCTCATCAGCCAAGAGGCAATCCACCACACCACACACTGGATTAGGGTATTACACCACAATGGTGGCCCGAACCAGTATAAACCTTGTGTCTCTTGTGTTGTTCATCATGCTAGCTTAGAATCACGGCGAGGTTCTGGGCGTGTTTCGGTAGGGAGAAGATCTTCGTGCGCACCCCAGGGTTCGAACCTTAAGGGTTTTGCCGGAACCTGATATCCGACACATAGAAGTAGGAGCCCACCACATCTATGATGATACCGGGTTTTGCCACAATTATCGTCATATAAGTGTCATAAGTATGACAGAAAAAATTTCGTTCGGCCCAAAATGTCACGGATGTGTCTTTTTTTTGTAGTGATATGGGTAAGCACTGTGTGCACGCGTCGTGCTAGCTCACGCTTACTTCTCTGCTAAGTTTTCTATATTAATATTGTTATATATCCAGACATGCTATTGTTTCCCGCCACTACTCCCATCGGTTTCCCACCTCTTCTCCCATCGTTTTCCTGCTACCAGTGTCTGTGCTCATCAAAGGATAGGCAGTGACACTCCAGCCGTGTAAATATAGCACACAGTTTCTAAAAGCACAAATGTGTGTGACAGGAGGGAGTAGGTCCCATAGGGTGACTACTGTCAAACACCTTAAAGGCAAGGAGGAAATTCCTATCAGCAAGGGGCAGCTTCCCATCTGCTAGCCTAGTCGAATAGAACACAGAAGTTAAGCCTCCTCGGGCTGGAGTAGTCTAAGGATAGGTGACCTGGTGGGAAGTTGCATATCTCAAGCTTCATTTAAACGGTATGACAAGGTCATTATAGAGATAAATCTCTCTATAATGACCTGTCATGGCGATTATATAAACCATGGGATCCTTGTTTTTCTAATTTGTAGACTATGTTTTTATTAGTTACTTTTTATTCTAAACAAATCGTAGAATGATTGTCTCTATAGTGACCTGTCATGGCGATTATATAAACCTTGGGATCCTTTTTTTCCTAATTTGTAGACTATGTTTTTATTCGTTATTTTTTGTTCTCAAAAATCAAAGAATGATCGATATCTGTAGGCCCACATAAATTATCCTTTTGACTCAACGCACGAGAAGGGTTTACTCTTTGCTCCATGTACTTTGTCAGAGCAAATCAAGTTTCAACACATGCGTTGGATGACACCCGACCCCTACCCCCTCCCCCCATCCACCGGGTAGTTGCGTTCCTGACATCATACGTCTTTAACCTGGCCGCAGGGGGTATGATGTTCAGTTTGTAATGTTACTGATGTAGTTGCTGCCCCATGGAAATTGTGCTTTTGGGATTTGAACAAATCACATACCAGACCCATACATTTTTTCAGGTAGCATGCAGAGTATAGGGGGCCGGGTTTTCTGATCAAGCATGTCTCCCTTGCGGTTTATAGATGTCACACATATTTGTGGGCTCTCCGAGGTATATATATTATCCTTGACTGATAATGAGGGGGGCCCACACAATTTATCCCTTTCACCCAACATACGAGAAGGATTTTACCATGATGGTTTCCTATTGCTATGTGTGCCATGTTAGACCAAATAAAGTTTGAGCGCATGCATTGACGGCACCCCCATACCGCCTCGATGTTGGGAAATCGACATCGTACGTATTGAACCAGACTTGGGGTCGGGTAGGGTGTTCGATTTGTAATATAGTTGGTGGCCCATCGTATTTGTGCATTCGGGATTTAAAGACATCACACACCACTGTACCCATACATATTTTCGGGCCGCATGTAGTGCATACGGGGACTTCTGATCGACCACGTCTCCATTGTGAGGTTTTTTGTGACGACACACATAACTGTGGGCTCCCCGAGTGTATGTATATCATCCCTTTGACCGATAATGAGGGGTATGTATTGGCAATAAATGGATTCCTCCTAGTTCGTGTTAGGGCCGGTCAACCTAACATGTCGTTCAACTAAAGCTCGAGCTCATGCGTTGTTAGGAGTCCCTCCCACATGTTCGGATTGCTGGGTTCGACCTACACTGTACACTGCGTATCTCGTCCTTAACTACCTGGCCTTCATGGTTGTTGTCTGTATCGAGAGGCGGGCACCACATCTAAATTGCACATTATTCTATGTTGAAAACACACATCACCCCTTCCAACGTACATGTAACGCCCCGGATGTAGCTTTCCATATTCGTAACTCCAACTCCTGCCTTTTCCGGAGATGCGATATATTATTTTCTCCTTGGTTGGGTTTTTGTCTTTCGTTTTGCATTTTGTTCATGTCATGCATTTCATCATCGCATCATTCGCACTGCATCAGCACTCGTTGCCGTCATTGGTTTTAAAACTTGCATCCGCTCGTAGTTGTCGCTCCTCGCTTCTCTCCGTTGCGTTCGTTGACCCCTCTGAGTCCAATCGTGTTTTCGTTTCCCCTTTTGTCCGACCACCTAACCCCTCTTTGCACAACCACAGACCCCTCGCGCGTGTCCGAAACTCCCCCGAACCCGACTCGGACAGTCATCACCGTTGGGTTCGGATCATCCCCTAATGTCTACAAAACATCTCCGTTTTCTTAATTGAACGTCCTAACCTATATTTTTCTCAGCCGTCCGATTACGATCGGAGGGTCATTCTAGCCCCTTCCTAAAATTCTTTTGCTATATAAACAGTCTAACCCTAGCCCTGTCCCATCCATCTATCTAATCCTCCCCGCCGCCACCACCTACTCTTCCTGGTTCCTCGGGAGCTTGTCCCATCGTAGCCAATTCCCTCCTTCATCGGGATCCCCATCCCACCAACCACCGCAGCCCGACTCTCCCTCGATTTCCCGATCGGCCCAACCACCACCTCCCGCTCGACCCCTCCCCGAGCGAGCTGCTCCACCGGCGATCCATGACCATGGCCGACCTCTTCTCTCAATCCGTCGCCGCACCTTCGTCTCCTTCCAGCAGCAGCAGCCCCAGGCCGACCCCGCGCCCTCTCCCTCGGTCCCTCCTTCCTCTTCTCCGTTTTCTCCCTCGCCTCACATCTCTCTCTCTCTGTGTGCGTTGCAGCAGCATCCTCGTGCCATGGAGCTCCAAGTCCGCCGGCCCGCCTCTACTTCGATCCGGCAGGGAATGGGACACCGGAGACCTCCCGCGACCGGAACCAGCCTCGCAGATGCCCTGCTTCCTCTGCTTCGAGCACGTCGCCTCCGCCCGGTTCCGCTCGCGACGTTGCTTCGCGACGCCCTGCCCTCGCCAACACCTGCCGCCGCCGGCGCCCCCAAGTCCCCTGCCTCGCCGCCCCCGCGGCTGCCTCCCTTCGTCGTCGCCGTCTCTCTCGCTGCCCGCCCCTGCGTGGCGGACGAGCTCCTCGCTCGCGGTGACCGCGTCCCCTCCGCCTCGTGCGATCCAGCCAGGAGTTTGACGCCTCCCCGA
The DNA here is from genome assembly GCA_021437245.1 of Aegilops speltoides. Classification (NCBI taxonomy): domain Eukaryota; kingdom Viridiplantae; phylum Streptophyta; class Magnoliopsida; order Poales; family Poaceae; genus Aegilops; species Aegilops speltoides. The sequence goes on from CM038143.1 coordinate 198,201,124, forward strand.
CCCGAATTGGCCCGGATCCGGCCATCTCGGACGCCCTTGCCCGGATCCCGCCGTGCTCCGGCCAAGTCCCGCCGCGGCAAGCCCTCAAGCGCTCCTGACAGCCGCTGCTCTGCTTCCTCTAGAACGAGCCGGTCGCTTGTCCCGCGTCCGCTCGCGTTGACCTGCACCCTCCTAGCCGCGTCCCGCGCCGTGGCCCAGCTTCTCCAAGCCGGTTTCCTCTGCAGATGGGCTAAGGCCCGCTGGGTGAGCCTCCAGTGCCCACGCTCTTATCGGGCCAGCCGGATTCGGCCCTATCCATGTTTTTTTTCCTTGGACGATTTTGCCTATTATCCAGAAAACTGCCTGTTTTACAGAAAAGACCCTAAACTTCATGCATTAATAACTCCACAACCATGCATCGGATTAAAACAAATTATATATGTAAAATGCTTAGTTTTTCATCTAGTTTAATAATATGCCACTTTCATCCATGTTTAAAATGTTTAAAATGCTGTTTGTTTAAATTTGCTCAAATGCCATGTTTAAATGATTTAATTCATAACTAAATAACCGTAGCTCGGTTTTAAATGTTCTTTATATGTAAATGGGGTAGAAAAATGCCTAGTTTAACGTGGTGCACTTTATTTTGCTGTTTAACAACATTAAAATTGTGTTTAGGGCAGAACAGTACCAAATTCATAATTTGCATATGAGGTTTTTCCGGAAATGTTGTTTGTTGTTCCGGCCTCGTTTAAACTTGCCTAAATAGTTAGTTTACTTATGTTTCACCCTTGACATGTTTAACAACATTTAACATTGTTGTGTACCTAAACGAGAGCGAACTAAATAACTTGAATATGGTGTTTTGTCAATATGCAACTCGTTGCATATTGAGCTCCACTTAACTTGTAGTATTGTTTGTTGCACTTTGCCATGCCATGCCTCATTAAACCGGACATGCATCATACTTGATTGTGCATCATGCCATATTTATGCTTGTGTGTTTACCATGTTGTTTCTTTCTTTCCGGTGTTGCTTCTTAGTCCCGGTAATGTTGCGATTGTGAGGATTCGTTCGACTGCGTCCGTTTGTCTTCTTCATGGACTCATTCTTCTTCCTAGCAGGATTTCAGGCAAGATGACCGCTACCCTGGATCTCACTACTATCATTGCTATGCTAGTTGCTTCGTTCTATCGCTATGTTGTGTTACCTATCTGTTGCTCTTCAAGCCTCCCAAATTGCCATGAACCTCTAACCTTTGACACCATTCCTAGCAAAACATTGCTTGGCTATGTTACCGCTTTGCTCAGCCCCTCTTATAGCCTTGCTAGTTGCAGGTGAAGTTGAAGATTTCTCCATGGTGGGCAGGGTTATGTTGGGATATCACAATATCTCTTATATTATTAATGCATCTATATATTTGGTAAAGGGTGGAAGGCTCGGCCTTATGCCCAGTGTTTTGTTCCTCTTGCCGCCCTAGTTTCCGTCATACCGGTGTTATGTTCCCGGATTTTGCGTTCCTTACGCGGTCGGGTGATTTATGGGACCCCCTAACAGTTCGCTTTGAATAAAACTTGTCCAGAAGGCCCAACCTTGGTTTTACCATTTGCCTCACCACCACCTATACCCTTCCTTGGGTCGGCCAATGCAAGGGTCATCTTTATTTAGCCCCGGGCGGTGCTTGTCTAAGTTTGGTCCGAACCCAGTAGACTGCGGGGCCCCTCGGGGCAACTCGAGTCTGGTTTTACTCGTAGGATGTCTCATCCGATGTTGCCACGAGAACAAGATATGTGCAGCTCCTATCGGGATTGTCGGCGCATCAGGCGGCTTTGCTGGTCTTGTTTTACCATTGTCGAAATGTCTTGTAAACCGGGATTACGAGACTGATTGGGTCTTCACGGAGAAGGTCTATTCCTTCATTGATCGCAAGAGCTTGTCATGGGCTAAGTTGGGACACCCTGCAGGGTTTAAACTTTCGAGAGCCGTGCCCGCGGTTATGTGGCAGATGGGAATTTGTTAATGTCGGTTGTAGACAACTTGACACAGATCCGAAATAAAGCGCATCAACGTGTGTGTAGCCGTGATGGTCTCTTCTCGGCGGAGTCCGGAAGTGAACACGGTTTTCGGGTTATGTTTGGCGTAAGTAGGTGTTGGGATCACCTCTTGATCATTGCTAGCTTCACGACCGTTCCTTTGTTTCTCTTCTCGCTCTCATTTGCGTATGTTAGCCACCATATCATGCTTAGCGCTGCTACAACCTCACCACTTTACCCTTCCTTACCCTTTAGGCTTTGCTAGTCTTGATACCCATGGTAATGGGATTCTTGAGTCTGTGGCTCACGGATACTTCAAAACCAGTTTGCGGTGCCTATGTTACCCGGCGGTGGCGCAACCAAGCTCAAGGAGGAGCTCGATGAAGATCTTGCCCTTTGTGTTGTTTCGTTCTAGTTGATCGGTAGTGGAGCCCATTAGGGTCGATCGGGGACCTTTATGCATTTGGGGTTCTTCTTTTATTTTGGTTCCGTAGTCGGACCTTGATTGTATCTGGATGATGTAATGCTTTATTCATGTAATTGTGTGAAGTGGCGATTGTAAGCCAACTATGTATCTCTTTCCCTTATGTATTATATGGGTTGTGTGAAGATTACCTCACTTGCGACATTGCTTTCAATGCGGTTATGCCTCTAAGTCGTGCCCGACACGTGGGAGATATAGCCGCATCGAGGCGTGACAAGTTGGTAATCGAGCCTTCCCGACCTTAGGAGCCCCTTTGCTTGATCATTTTTAGCGGCGAGTTGTGTCTAGAAAAATGTTTTGCGTCATTTAGGATTATATATATCGGAGAGTTAGGAATTCTTTTTACTCCTCGGTCCTTAAATCGCTCTGGTGAGGTCTCCTGACGTAGAGTTTTGACTCTTCTCTTCTCAAATTTCACTAAAAAAATTTTTAGGATCACGCGGGTATTTTGGAATCTTTCCGATGGTTTTATGATGAGAACATTGTCTTGGTGCCTCCTGTCAGGGGTTTAGTGGAAGTGTCCTGGGGAGTTGAGCTCCGAGGTGTTGTCGTCATAATTTTATCGTTGCAGTTCTGGAATACCTGAGTTTAGTATGCCGACCTAGAAAATCTCTTTTATGCAGTTGTTGGTGAGATAACCCCGATAACCCAGTACTGAGGTGAGTACGGGAGTATTGCCATAACTCGTATAACGGATGCTTTTCGAAGGTTGAGGTACACGATTTCCGGAGTTTTCTTGGTTATGTGTTGACGGATGGATACAGCTGGATGTAGGGATTGTTAGTTTGGGTGAGATATATTGCTTCCCTGTATCCCCAACACCTGATTGCATAACCAGAAAGTTTCGGGAGTTTATAGGTGGGAATTCAAGTAGCTCCTAGAATATCTTTCCGACAGATGCATGATATGGGATTGGGTAAATCTCTATCATATGTTTGTTTCTGGCTTATTCTGCAAGCCAAATCTTTTGTTTTGTTTTATTTGTGGTATTCGAGTTGCTTCGATGTCAAATGTTGAATCCATACCTTTTCCTAAACGATGTTTTCATATTGCTATGTGAATACTAATCCTTTTGATCATTGAGGTTGTCATGTTAATTTTTTTTCCAACCGGTGCGCTTCTATTCGAGATGATCCCATCATTCTCCCCATCCGCAAGATCAATTCTATGTTTTCCCAACGGTGTTTGTTTCGGTCATCCCAAGTTGTCTTTGTTTTTCCCCACCCTCCCACCCTTTTTCTTCAAGGACTCAGATTTTTTAATCAAGTATCCATTTATTCATGTGAAGTCTCTTCATTCTTTTCTTTCGATGTTCTTATCCGTTGATCCCTCGTGAAGATGCTCACGAGCTTCAAGTTCATCATCCTTCATTGTTGTTTCTTCTCCGGTGGATCCAATTCAAGCTTTCAGTGTTGATAATATTCCTTTCCTCGTGTCAAATGTTGTCTCATGCCGGTGCACCTCTCAATCACTCACCTCTTGCTATTCATTTGTTCCAGAGTGTTGAAGATATCTCAGAAGATTTGTGTTTCCATTCTTAATCCGTTCAAGCCATTTGGAGATTGTTATCTCATTCAAGCCATTTAATTCAATCGGTGCAATCTCTCTTTAAAATCATTTCAACGGTGTTTCTCTTGAGTGGGCCCTAACCCACAGGTCTTTTCCCAGGATCTTACCTGACTCTTCTAATTCTTCCGGAGTTATTCTCAATTCTTTTCAGAGTGTGATGTAAGAATGAATTTCCATCAGTCACATGCCTTTCCAAGATCGATTTCAAATCATTTTTTATTGTGGACTCAACTTCTTTGCTTTCCATTCTACCGGAGTATCTCAATAATTTTGGTGGCGTTCCTCATCGTCATTTGAAGACCGAAGGAAAGTTTATCTCTTAAATATTGGTCCATTCTCTTGAATATTCATGGTTCTAGCTTGATGCCATCCTCTCATAATTGTTGTCGATTGTGAGAATTCTTTTCACCCATCCGGAGCATTTCATGAGTTGTTTCTTTCCTCAGAAGGCCATCATGTCATAATTCTTCATTCTCAGCGTGTAGCTACCGTTCTCCAAATCTTACCGGTGAATCGTTTAAATATCCTCTAATCAGTTCATGATCTCTTCATTCTCTTGAATCTAAATTCTGTCAAGTATCTTCATTCGTTTTCCAATTCTTCCCGGTGAATTGTGCCTTTGCTAATTTCATTTTCAATTCTTACGGTGGTTCGTTCGAGATTTCACTTCCTTCGTTATCATATTAATTCACTCGTTGTTTCCAAATCTCATCGGCGGTTCCTTCAGATTCTTTCTCCTTTGTTATCATATCAATTCATTCGTTCTGTCCAATCCTATCGGTGGTTCATGAAGACTTCCTCAAGTTTTGCGCTATATCCCTCTTAATCCTTTCTATGGGAATAAGTAGTATGCCAAATCCGTTGCTTGTCATCAATTAAATTTGATGAAGGATAAGCATACAATAAATCTTATTCTTATTTCCTCGAGGTGATTCAATTATTTTCTTCCGGATATTATTCATGATGAATAAATTCTTGTTTACAAGTGATTCATCTTTCTTTTCGGAGTTGGTCATCATATCACATTCTCGGTTCGAGATGCTTCATCTTTTCTTTTCCAGAGTTCCAAGTTTTCCGCATTATCATCGCGAAGCTCCATCTAAATCATTGCAAGGCTTCACCTTGTGTTTTCAACTTCTCTTTTTTTATCATCCTTTTATTACCGGAGTTCTTCATTGAGGCTCTACATGGTGGTTCGTCAAGGATTCCTCTCTTCCTTCAATTGTTCTTCAAGTTTTCTCTCGAAGTTATGATCCGCCAGGCTATACTCAAAATTAAACATGGTACTCAACACATGTTTTGTTTTGAGGAGCTCAAGTATTCTTCATCTTGCATTCCAAAGTGCAATTCTTTCTACCTTATCTTTTGAGATGGTGTTATATCATTCTTGACAATTTCCCTTCGTGTTTCATGATTCACAAGTTTTCAAGAGTGACATAGTTAAATCCATCATTTTCTCTTTGTTCAAGAGATTTTTTTCGACCAATCAACTTCTTCGTTGGAGTTATCTTGTGTCAGATTTCACCTAAAGCCTTTCCTTAAGGGTTGTTGATAATTATGGTGCTATCAATGATCTGAGTTTTCTCCTATCCTCTCGGTGAAGAAGTTTTTCATCTCTTTGGTGCTCTCAATCTAATCAATGGTTTCCATTAGTGGCAGAATTTCACCTCAAGTTTTGAGATGTTTACATAAGCCTATAACAAGCTTGTGCTTCTCGTTGTTGATTTTCCAACAACTCCATTCGATTCTTCTTTGCAAGGATGCTTTCCAAGTTCTCTTGTGGCAAAAGTTGTCATTTTCTTCTCCGTCCCTTTATCCCAACGGTCTAACTTCTATTCTTTCGTTACGGAGGCATGGTGATGTTGCTCTCTTCACTCATCACCTCGTTTTGTGAGGATCATGTTCTTTTCATGCTTATCCAGTTAACCGGAGTGTTGTGTCATCTCTTCAAGTTCTTTCATCTCATCAAGTTTTGCCCCCTTCTCAACCGGACTGCTGTCTGAAATCTTTCGTGCCCCTTGTGCCATTCTTTCAATAGTTCCAGTGGCAGTGTGGTTGTTGATTTCATCAAGTATTATCCCATCTTCTCAAGCTCATGTCCTATTCCTTCCATGTTCAACCGGAGTCTTGCCCGAATTTTTCCTCTCTCATCTTGTTTTAAGCTGGGTGGTTCTGAATTCTATCTTGTCCATTAAACTCTTGATTCATGTCTTTGCAACCTTCAAGTTCTCGTAATGTTCCTTCTTCCTCTTTTCTAACGGGATTGTTTGCAATCTCGTTCATCTCTGTTATTTTGTTTCTTTCAATTTGTTCAACCTCTCAAGGTTCTTTGGTTTCACTCATTGGTCAAAGAAGCAACTTAGTTTTACCTCTTCTCTTCCTCTTCCGTTTCTCTCCGGTGCCATCCTAGATCTCGGGACGAGATCCTCTCGTAGTGGTGGAGTGTTGTAACGCCCCGGATGTAGCTTTCCATATTCGTAACTCCAACTCCTGCCTTTTCCGGAGATGCGATATATTATTTTCTCCTTGGTTGGGTTTTTGTCTTTCGTTTTGCATTTTGTTCATGTCATGCATTTCATCATCGCATCATTCGCACTGCATAGGCACTCGTTGCCGTCATTGGTTTTAAAACTTGCATCCGCTCGTAGTTGTCGCTCCTCGCTTCTCTCCGTTGCGTTCGTTGACCCCTCTAAGTCCAATCGTGTTTTCGTTTCCCCTTTTGTCCGACCACCTAACCCCTCTTTGCACAACCACAGACCCCTCGCGCGTGTCCGAAACTCCCCCAAACCCGACTCGGACAGTCATCACCGTTGGGTCCGGATCATCCCCTAACGTCTACAAAACATCTCCGTTTTCTTAATTGAACGTCCTAACCTATATTTTTCTCAGCCGTCCGATTACGATCGGAGGGTCATTCTAGCCCCTTCCTAAAATTCTTTTGCTATATAGACATTCTAACCCTAGCCCTGTCCCATCCATCTATCTAATCCTCCCCGCCGCCGCCACCTACTCTCCCTGGTTCCTCGGGAGCTTGTCCCATCGTAGCCGATTCCCTCCTTCATCGGGATCCCCATCCCACCAACCACCGCAGCCCGACTCTCCCTCGATTTCACGATCGGCCCAACCACCTCCTCCCGCTCGACCCCTCCCCGAGCGAGCTGCTCCACCGGCGATCCATGACCATGGCCGACCTCTTCTCTCGATCCGTCGCCGCACCTTCGTCTCCTTCCAGCAGCAACAGCCCCAGGCCGACCCCGCGCCCTCTCCCTCGGTCCCTCCTTCCTCTTCTCCGTTTTCTCCCTCGCCTCACATCTCTCTCTCTCTCTGTGCGTTGCAGCAGCATCCTCGTGCCATGGAGCTCCAAGTCCGCCGGCCCGCCTCTGCTTCGATCCGGCAGGGAAAGGGACACCGGAGACCTCCCGCGACCGGAACCAGCCTCGCAGATGCCCTGCTTCCCCTGCTTCGAGCACGTCGCCTCCGCCCGGTTCTACTCGCGACGTTGCTTCGCGATGCCCTGCCCTCGCCAAGACCTGCCGCCGCCGGCGCCCCCAAGTCCCCTGCCTCGCCGCCCCTGCTGCTGCCTCCCGCTCGTGCGTCGCCGTCCTCTCCTCTGCTTTGCCCCTGTATGTGGCGGACGAGCTCCTCGCTTGCGGTGACCGTGTCCCCTCCGCCTCGTTTGATCCAGCTAGGAGTTCGACGCCTCCCCGACCCGAACTGGCCCGGATCTGGCCATCTCGGACGCCCTTGCCCGGATCCCGCCATGCTCCGGCCAAGTGCCGCCGCGGCAAGCCCTCAAGCGCTCCTGACAGCCGCTGCTCTGCTTCCTCTAGAACGAGCCGGTCGCTTGTCCCGCGTCCGCTCGTGTTGACCTGCGCCCTCCTGGCCGCGTCCCGCGCCGTGGCCCAGCTTCTCCAAGCCGGTTTCCTCTGCAGATGGGCTAAGGCCCGCTGGGTGAGCCTCCAGTGCCCACTCTCTTATCGGGTCAGCCGGATTCGGCCCTATCCATGATTTTTTTTCTTGGACGATTTTGCCTATTATCCAGAAAACTGCCTGTTTTATAGAAAAGACCCTAAACTTCATGCATTAATAACTCCACAACCATGCATCGGATTAAAACAAATTATATATGTAAAATGCTTAGTTTTTCATCTAGTTTCATAATATGCCACTTTCATCCATGTTTAAAATATTTAAAATGTTGTTTGTTTAAATTTGCTCAAATGCCATGTTTAAATGTTTTAATTCATAACTAAATAACCGTAGCTCGGTTTTAAATGTTCTTTATATGTAAATGGGGTAGAAAAATGCCTAGTTTAACGTGGTGCACTTTATTTTGCTGTTTAACAACATTAAAATTGTGTTTAGGGCAGAACAGTACCAAATTCATAATTTGCATATGAGGTTTTTCCGGAAATGTTGTTTGTTGTTCCGGCCTCGTTTAAACTTGCCTAAATAGTTAGTTTACTTATGTTTCACCCCTTGACATGTTTAACAACATTTAACATTGTTGTGTACCTAAACGAGAGTGAACTAAATAACTTGAATGTGGTGTTTTGTCAATATGCAACTCGTTGCATATTGAGCTCCACTTAACTTGTAGTATTGTTTGTTGCACTTTGCCATGCCATGCCTCATTAAACCGGACATGCATCATACTTGATTGTGCATCATGCCATATTTATGCTTGTGTGTTTACCGTGTTGTTTGTTTCTTTCCGGTGTTGCTTCTTAGTCCCAGTAATGTTGCGATTGTGAGGATTCGTTCGACTGTGTCCGTTTGTCTTCTTCATGGACTCGTTCTTCTTCCTAGCGGGATTTCAGGCAAGATGACCGCTACCCTGGATCTCACTACTATCATTGCTATGCTAGTTGCTTCGTTCTATCGCTATGCTGCGTTACCTATCTGTTGCTCTTCAAGCCTCCCAAATTGCCATGAACCTCTAACCTTTGACACCATTCCTAGCAAAACATTGCTTGTCTATGTTACCGCTTTGCTCAGCCCCTCTTATAGCATTGCTAGTTGCAGGTGAAGTTGAAGATTTCTCCATGGTGGATAGGGTTATGTTGGGATATCACAATATCTCTTATATTATTAATGCATCTATATATTTGGTAAAGGGTGGAAGGCTCGGCCTTATGCCTGGTGTTTTGTTACACTCTTGCCGCCTAGTTTCCGTCATACCGGTGTTATGTTCTCGGATTTTGCGTTCCTTCTGCGGTCGGGTGATTTATGGGACCCCCTGACGGTTCGCTTTGAATAAAACTTGTCTAGCAAGGCCCAACCTTGGTTTTACCATTTGCCTCACCACCACCTATACCCTTCCTTGGGTCGGCCAGCGCAAGGGTCATCTTTATTTAGCCCCCGGGCGGTGCTTGTCTAAGTGCTGGTCGAACCAGTAGATCGGGGCCCCTCGGGGCAACTCGAGTCTGGTTTTACTCAGAGGATGTCTCATCCGATATTGCCTGAAAACGAGATATGTGCAGCTCCTATCGGGATTGTCGGCGATCGGGCGGCTTTGCTGGTCTTGTTTTACCATTGTCGAAATGTCTTGTAAACCGGGATTCCGAGGTGATCGGGTCTTCCCGGAGAAGGTCTATTCCCGTTGATCGCGAGAGCTTGTCATGGGCTAAGTTGGGACACCCTGCAGGTTTAAACTTTCGAGAGCCGTGCCGGTTATGTGGCAGATGGGAATTTGTTAATGTCGTTGTAGACAACTTGACACGGATCCTAAATAAAACGCATCAGCAGGTGTGTGTAGCCGTGATGGTCTCTTCTCGTGAGTCCGGAAGTGAACACGGTTTACGGGTTATGTTTGGCGTAAGTAGGTGTTCGGGATCACCTCTTGATCATTGCTAGCTTCACGACCGTTCCTTTGTTTCTCTTCTCGCTCTCATTTGCGTATGTTAGCCACCATATCATGCTTAGCCGCTGCTGCAACCTCACCACTTTACCCCTTCCTTACCCTTTAGGCTTTGCTAGTCTTGATACCCATGGTAATGGGATTCTTTGAGTCCTCGTGGCTCACGGATACTTCAAAACCAGTTTGCGGTGCCTATGTTACCGAAAGCGGTGGCGCAACCAAGCTCAAGGAGGAGCTCGATGAAGATCTTGCCCTTTGTGTTGTTTCGTTCTAGTTGATCGATAGTGGAGCCCAGTTGAATTCGATCGGGGACCTTTATGCATTTGGGGTTCTTCTTTTATTTTGGTTCCGTAGTCGGACCTTGATTGTATCTGGATGATGTAATGCTTTATTCATGTAATTGTGTGAAGTGGCGATTGTAAGCCAACTATGTATATCTTTCCCTTATGTATTATATGGGTTGTGTGAAGATTACCTCACTTGCGACATTGCTTTCAATGCGGTTATGCCTCTAAGTCGTGCTTCGACACGTGGGAGATATAGCCGCATCGAGGGCGTGACAGTACATCATTTTGAGCTGCATGAAAGAGGTGTTGGTTTTGTGGTCCCGCTCGTGTGACTTTTTATGATGAGGCAATCTATTGGCCCAAGCGGTTTATCGACAACAACAGTTGTCGTTTCATTAAATGATAGATTCACTAGTCCTTCTTATGGTAGGTCATGGCGACATGCATGTATGACCAAAGTATCCTTATGTGCATCCACCCCGCTGACACGAGTGGGAGGTGGGTCAAGCACCCTAGCTAGCTATGACATTATGTCATTATAGATATCTCCAAGGGTGCTTTTGGGTTTGTGAGGCAGGTGCCATCAAAGTTGTGCATTGTGTATTTAAAGTTTTCAACATCACACTGTATACTCCTAAATATATTTGGAAACTTCCAGGTGGTTCTTGACTTCTGGCTCCTCTAATCAATCTTCGATGATGCGCCCAACCATGGGCCCGCATGGTCAAAGTTGTGAATTGGAATTTTGAACATCACAGACCACCCTTTCCACTCATATATATTTGGGCCACATGCTGGTGTGGTTATCTTCTCACCCTCTCTAAAGTTTTTTGTTGCAAAGGCTCTGATGACACTCAACGGACACGGGTATAATATCTTAACCGTGTGCGATGCAAGTGCGCTGTGAATCACCACGTGTCACACCCTGCATTTTGTAACATTTCATTTTTATTAATAAAGCCTGAAAATTTGGACCAACAAAAAACTTTTGCATTATTTGGCTTTTATTTGGAGTTGGTTTTCTCTCTGTGTTTCCTTTCAAGTGCTTCTTGAAGTCAACTACTCTACCCTCTATACTTCATCTCCCTACCCCAAGCTTCGACCAATGACCATGCCATGTGAATAGTGCTATATGGGATTTTCTACAAAATAATTTGGCGAAAGTATTTTCTAAAATTAGTTTTCCAAAAACCCTGGATTGAGGTTTGCCTTTGCAAGTACTTGATTAAGGGCAGTAAAATCTTTTCAAAAATATATTTGACTCCTATTAGATATAGGATGCCCGGGAACCACAAAAGTATAATTTTAAAAGTTCTTGTTCTATTTTATTTAAAGGCTTTTCTTAAGGCCAGAAATGGTCTTTAATAGGAAATAATTATTTTTCTGTTTCAAAAATATTTGACAAAATTTAGAGAAGCTCATAGGACATATATTGTCCATATATAAGAGTTTCAACACATGGTCATGTTCAAAATATTGGTCAAATCCTCTAAAACCCTTTCTGGATATTTCAAGCTTTTGAAATATTTACAAAGGAAATATTCTCCAAAAATTCAGGAAAATTCTATCATGTCACATATGACATATCTGTTGATCTTGCCAAGTCTCATGATTTGGAGAACAAGATAACACCATCAAAACCCTCAAAACCATTTCTGTCCAATCTAAGGTTTGATCAACTTTACATTGCCAAGTATGTCCAAATGTGCTCAAACTTGGTGGACATGCTTCATTGGTCTAATGATGCAACTGGACCAAATGGCACAGGTTGGAGAGAGGAAATCTTGGTCAAAGTGCCTCAAAACCCTCTCGACCAAAATCAAGTTTGAACCACTTTGCACTACCAACTTTTCTCCAAGACCCCAACTTTGGTGAGCCTGATCATGTGACCAAATAAGGCTACCACACCAAGTGGCACATCAAGGAGAAATGATTTAGTCCTTTGGATCTACACAAACCCATTTCTGCCCATTTCTAGGGTTTGCAAAAGTTGCATTGGCAACTTTGTCCAAATGAGCTCAAAATGGGTGGAAGGCCCTAAATATATGTGTCATTTCACCCCTTGGAGTATCTTGGCCAGTAAGGATCATTAAGCAACAAAACTCCATCAAACACCTACGGCAAAATACTAAAAGGCCTCTTTTGCCACTTTCACTAATCTCCTTGAGTTAATCTCTTTGCCACAACCCTCCTCACTTCCCTCATCACCTAGACACTTTTCTACCGAAGAAACAATGTGGAGGAAGGGGAATCAAGTTGTCCTCTCTGGACAACATCTTCTCTCCTCTCTCCCAGCTTCTCTCTCTCCCTTCGCACCCAGGGCATCCCAGGCCTTTCTCTGGACTTGTCCCTTGCTGTTGCTTCCAGGCCTTAAAAGGGCCAGCCTTGCATGAAAACCGCGGATGCGGCCAAAGTCGCTCTGGGCGCTGCCAGAGCGCCGACCGTTGACGCCACGCCATCCGACCGCCGTGCCTTCCCATCGCCGGTGATGTGCCTCGGCGTCTGCTACACGCCGCCGTGCCGCCCCTCTGTCTCCCCTCTCTCTCTCCCCTCCTGCGGTAGCGTGCCCACGCCGCCGGCTCGGCCAATGGCTGGCCTCACTGCAGCGGACGCCAGGCCCTCCCTCGCTCTCTCTCCTTCTCCTGGCGCCCTACTCCACTCCCACAGCGCCGTGGACAGCTCAAGCTCTCTCCAGCGGCTCCCAGGCAGATCCATGGTGCCGTAGGCCACGCCCACGGTGAACCGCGGCCAGCCTATTTAAGGCACTCCCGAGCCCTCCTCTTCCTTCCTGTCGCTCTCCGCACACTCAATCCACCTGGATCCACCCCTTCGCTCAGAGCTGCCCGAGCTCGAGATCGAGCTCGAGCTCCGCCGCCTCGGGTCGCCGTCGATCTGCAGTCTGAGACCTCCTCCGCCCGTTTCTCCCTCGATTCGGCCTCCCCTCACCTCACTGATGCCTTCCCTCTCTTTCCCCTCATTTTGCAGTGAGGAGCGGCCGAGCCACCGGCACCAAGCGCCTCCGCCGCGGGACCTCGTCGCCCGTGGCGAGCCACCCGGCGACCATCTCCACCACCACTGGATCCGCGACTCCTCCTGAATCAGCGGTAGTCTCCGCTCCACTTCCGTGCCTGTATCGCCGGCGTGGCTCGCGTCGCCTCTGGCGGAGGTGAGCAGCGGCCGCCGTGGGGCGGCCGGTCGACCTCACGCATACGGCGGGTGGGATCCACCGTCGAGGTTTAAAACGTGTTTGTGCCCTGACAGACCCGCCGTCGGCCGAAGGCGTATTCGGCCTTTACGCCTTCGACGTGGCGGCCGCGTGGGCTGGGGTTTCCCCCTGGGCCTGCTGCTGCTGTGGCCTCTCTGGCCCAGTGGCACAGCGCCGTTTCCCTTTTTCTTTTTCTGTGAAACTTCCAAAAATTCCACAGGGCAGAATAATAGTCCAAATGCATTGATTCCAATTTCTAAATTCCTAGAATATTGCAATCTATTTAATGGTGCAACTTTCACTCTGATCCAATCACCTTTCCTTTTCTGTAAATATTTAAATGTGGTTTTTGACATTTAAATGAGCCTTTGAAAATCCAAAACTCCTATTTTGCTGCTCCAGAACCAAAACCAAAAGTTGCCCCCTTCCTAGCTTTCCTCCTAGTATTTTACAAAATTAAGTTGACATTTTTGAGCACTTTGACTTTTCTGTTTTTATTATTGCCTTATTTTTCCGTTGTTTTCTTGCAACGTTAGATCCCATATTTGTGAGGTAGGCGAGGAAGAAGGAGGAGCGATCTTGGGAAGACTTTGAAGACCAAGCCAACCAAGGCAAGCAGCCCTTTGACCATGACTATGATGCCCCTTTTATATGCATGTCATTTTAGCTCTTTATCGATGATGCATCGGAATCATGACGAGAGGGTGAACCACATGGGTGGTTGCCACGATTACAATTCCTCGTTGGTACTTGCATTTGTGCATGGCCCTACCTTCTTATGAGGGTTATGCGGTGGGAGTAGCTAGGATGCAAATGTAGGTGCTACGCAAATGGGATGGGTTTGTGCATGATGAGGGAGGCAAAGTGATTTCAAAGGTATTTTGAAAACCCCATCGGGTGCCACTTATGCCCGAGGGAGATGATGAGATGGGTGACCACTTGATGGCGAAGTGGTGTGCCAAGTGAAAAAGGGTGTGTGGTTTTCAAAGCGGATTGGTCGGAGTTGCGACCGTTACTCCAACCTTACATGCGCGACCACTCTACCCTTATATGGGAAAGGGCATTATTGAGTACCTAGACCGATACTAGCTTGGAGCCCGCATTACTAGTGACGGGGAGAGTTGGTGCTCTCTCTTGGGGCGGGTCGTGCGGTAGGGCGGCCATGACCATCTTTATGGGGCACCGGACACACCGTTGGTACCCGTGCGGTGGTATGTGATGGAAATGGGAGCAAGGCTCCATGAAAAGGTTGTTGAAATATTGGGCACGGGGTTCTTGCCAATCAGTGGACTCCTTGTTAGTGTCGTCTAGGGAAAGGTAGTGATCGGTGCTTACCCGGTACTTGAGGTACCATGGTCGTGGTTTGACACGGAAGTTCCCGGATCTAGTGGGTAAAGTGTGCAACCTCTGCGAGTGTAAAACTATTCGAATAGCCGTGTCCACGGTCATGGACAGTTGGGTAACCGCTCTTGGGCTACGTCCACTTGTTTACAAATCCGGTGTGTGTGAGATGATGGTGTTGTCATGGATCAGGTCCAGGACTTGACACGATTGAGATGGGTTGGTGCCCACTCCGTTTATGATAAATGGGTTGGTGCCCATTCTATTTATGTTGATATCTGTGACCAGTTCTTACGGTTACTGGAATTCTCTTGATGCATGCTTTATAGGATGTTGAACATGTCCTGCACTCAAAACTAGCTTTATGCAAAACTTTACCTATGTCATGCATTACCGTACCTTGAACCAAATCATGGGTTGCTTGCGAGTACATTCAAAGTACTCATTGGCTTGCCACTGGTTATTTAATTGACCGGGCATGGAAGAACCGGAGTTGAAGAAGAATTCTTTGGAGCGATCATGCGAACTAGGGCGTTTCGGTCGAGAATGCTGTAGGGTTAAGGCAGATGGCATGGGTTCTACTTATCGATGATGATTTCGCTGCTATGTTTCATTTGATGTTCAGCCCTTAAGGCTTTATCGATGTAAGACTTGACCGGGATGGTCACTATTTGTGTAAGGCGGTATGTATGGATGTAAGACTCTTGTATTCAGCTTACGTGTGTTCGGTGAGCATTGATCTCGGGATCCTTTGTACGCGTGCATTCGGTGATCACGACTTGCAAGTCGGGGTCCCCACAGAGCTGGTACGAGCCATCTGTTGTAGGAAGCCTTAGTTAGCATGGGCGTTAGTTAGGCGAGACTATCCCTAGATTACCCATATACCTATGTTTTATGTTAGCATCCCAAACACAGGTCACATTCCTTTATTGACCCTTCCCTTCCACTTTTTGTAGATGGCCGCCGTGCAGGGACTTCGACCCTTTGGGTTCCCGTGCTTCTTGAGGATAGCCTCGGGAAGTGTCAGTTCACTCGAGTCCCCACCTTCTCCTACCACGAGCCTTTGGGTCGACAGCACCAAGAAGGAGTATCACGTGGAGGTAGTCGTGAGGCGAATGGCGCCCGACGAGCTGGTTCTTTGAGGGACCCCGGATGGCGACACTTGCTTCTCGCCGTGGAGGCTGCTGCCCTCAAGGCCTTGACTTCGCCTCCGGGATCTCCTGCCGAGAGATGGCAAGAGAGCCAGCCACTCGTTACCTGCCTTATCGTAAGGAAGGTGGCGAGCGAAGCAGCGCACCAGCACCACCCTTGGGCGAGGACTTCCTCTCCGCTTCGGACCTACTTCAGCTTGTGTGCCGCGATGCAGCACAGCACACTGGCCTCGAGTCGGCGGAGCTTGGAGGAACTCCAGCGAGACCAAGGAGCTCCTCCGCATAGTTGACGAAGGCGGACAGGATCAAGAAGGATGGAGCACCCCTGGACAGCCCGCGGTAGCTATCGAGGCGGACGACCCCCACAGTCGCGGTGCCGAAGGAGCACCTCACCACGCCGTGTATGGCGGCAAAGGAGTACCATAACCTCTTCAAGGCGCCACCAGCAAAGCAGCGCCGTGTTCAGCTCCTTCACTCCTCCACTTCCTCGGCGATGAGGAGACCGAGACAGATGATGATGAGGAGGAAGACCGGAGGAGCAGAATACCCGACCGAGCATTCCACCACTTAGACTCCGTTCGGGACTAGGATAGGCTAGCTCGTAGCCTATGGTAGGATAGGTCGTGTACCCCTTTTTTGAAGTCGAGTCCTTGTAATGGTTCTTATGAAACCATGTTATGTTGTGTTTGCTTTCAACTTGCTTTGATGAAGTCGTACCTTCCTTGGGAACTTGTAGCGACTACATTCCCCATTTAGTTTAATGCATGAGTTTGGCCCTTGGCCTTTGTTTTATAAATTGTGTCATACCACCCCTTACTAGGCATTCCATCTCTCTGCTTTCCCTCATTGTTGTTCCCTATCATGAGACCTTGACCACTCCAACAGGATGCTGTTGTAACACGTCTTGGTACCTCTACCCAGCCAAGAAGCCGGAGGTTCTGCTGAGGCCGAGCCAGCCAGACCAAGCCCAGGGCAGACTCCACCACCACCACCTCCTCCAAGCATGGATATGGCTCAGCTTCTCCAAGCCTTTCGAGAGGCGCCAAGCCAACACTGCAGCCCTCAGATGATTGCTCAGTTGTCAACCGCCCGGCCCGGTGGGCACGACCATGGGCGTTCCACACTGGTGGAGTTCAAGAAGCATGCACCACCCACTTTCATCGAGGCTGCTGAACCCCGGATGCGACAGTCGGGTCCGCACCATTGAGGATCTGCTGGCACTAGTCGGATGCGAGGACCGTGACAAAGTGGCGTATGCTGCCTTGTCTCGGGGGACTGCCGAGCTTGGTGGGATGGATTCAAGGCTATGCATGTTGAGCAAGATATCACTTGGAACACTTTCAAGGCGGAATTCCGCAAGGCCCACATCCCTACGGACTCATGGCCATCAAGAAGCGTGAGTTCGAGCTTTGAAGCAAGGTAGTAGCTTGTCAAGGAGTACATGCGAAGTTGGTGTCCTCTCAAGGTATGCCCCGAGGATGTCAAGCCGATCTTTGCCAAGCGGGGCGCTTCATGGAAGGCCTTAACCGGACTCTGCGATAATCGCTTGTTGTGTGTGACTGCCCGACCTTTCTGATCTGGTGAACAAAGGCGCTCATGCTTGAGGACAAGCGGCGTGCCTTGGATGACACTCGTAAGCGCAAGATGATCGGCAAGGGAAGCTCCGGCAACGAAGCCTCGTCCGTGGCAGCCAGCCCGGTCAAGCCAACCTATCGGCAGCCAAGAGCTCTGCACCTCGCACCAACTATCCACCTCAGCGGTATGCCAACCCGAGCCAGCTTACAACAACCCCAATAACAATCTTTGGCAAGGCGTCGTCCCCAATCAAGTCACTTGTTTGGATGTGGACAGCAGGGCATTACTCCAAGAATTGCCCCAACAAAAGCCCGGCGCCCGCGCCCCAATCATGAGAACCGAGGACAAGGCCGTGGTATGCCACCGAGGAACCAAGCTCCCGCAACTTGCCCAACAATGGCAGGGGTCGTGTGAATCATGTCACGCGGAAGAAGCCCGGAAGACCGGACGTCGTCTTTGAGTGCGTTCCTTGTCAATTCAGCACCAAGAAGCTGTTTTGTTTGATTACGGAGCCACGCATTCTTTTGTCACCCAAAGTTTTGCATTAAAAGTGGCATGACCCTACACCCTGAACAACCCTATGGTGGTACAAACCCCGGAGCAGAGATGAGAGCCAAGATAGGATGTAAAGGAGTCGGGATTACCATTAGCGGGTAGACTTCCTAGCAGACCTTATCGTCCTAAAATCACAAGGCTTGGATGTGATCTTGGGAATGAATTGGCTCAGCAAGCACCAAGGCTTGATTGATTGCGCCAACCGGACGGTCACTATGACCAATGACCGAGGAGTCGAAGTCAAATTGCCTCCAACCCTCTTCTGCTCAAGCCAACCAAGTCAACTGTCATTGAAGTTGGATTGGAACAAGTGCCGATAGTATCGAGTACCCGATGTTTTTCTGACGAGCTACCGGGAATGCCTCTGATCGGGACATTGAGTTCATCATCGAGCTCATACCGGGCAGGACCCATCTATAAAGCCTTATAGGATGGGATCGGAGGAGTTAGCGAATTGAAGAAGCGGTGGAAGAGCAGTTGAGGAAGGATTTATCCGCCTAGTGCCTCCCCTTGGGGATCGCTTTATTACATTTGTGGCAAGAAGGGCGGTACCATCCGCTTATGCATTGACTACCGCTCCTCAATGAGGTTACAATCAAGAACAAGTACCCACTTCCCAAGATTGAAGATCTGTTTGATCAACTCAATGGGGCCAAGGTGTTCTCCAAGATCGACCTCGGATCTGGGTACTACCAGCGAAGATCAGACCCCAAGATATTCGAAGGCGGCATTAGTAACAGATATGGCTGTATGAATGCGGTCATGTCCTTTGGATTGACCAATGCCTGACTTACTTCATGTATCTCATGAATAAGGTCTTCATGGAATACTTGGACAAGTTCGTCGTTGTCTTCATTGATGACATTCTTGTCTTCTCGAAGTCGGAAGAAGAGCACGAGCAACACTTGAGGATGGTCCTAGACAAGCTTCGAGAGCACCAAGCTGTATGCCAAGTTCAGCAAGTGTGAATTCGGCTGCGTGAAGTTGGATTCTGGGTCATGTTCTAACGAAGAGGATTGTCGATCGACCTGCTAAGATTGAAGCCGTGGTGAATGGCAATCCCGAGCAATGTGAAGGAAGTCGAAGCTTCCTCGGACTCGCGGGATACTACCGCAAGTTCGTTGAAGGATTCTCAAGCATTGCCCAACCCATGACTCAGCTCTTGAAGAAGGACAAGAAGTTCGAATGGACACCGAAGTGCGAAGAGAGCTTCCAGGAGCTGAAGAAGAGGCTAACCACCGCTCGATTCGGCCACACGGATATACACAAGGAGTTTGTGATATCTTGTGATCGTCAAGAATCGGATGGGAGGTGTTACGATGCAAGAAGGCGAGTCGTGGCCTACCTTTCAAGGCAACTCGACCTCACGAAGAGAACTCGCTACTCATGACCTTGAGCTAGCAGCAGTGGTTCATGCCCTGAAAACTTGGCGACATTACCTTTTGGGGAAGCGATGTGAGATATACACGGATCACAAAAGTCTGAAGTATATTTTCACTCAAAGGGAATTGAACATGAGGCAGAGAAGATGGCTGGAGTTGATAAAAGATTATGACCTCAGTGTTCAATACCACCCTGGAAAGGCCAATGTGGTAGCAGATGCATTGAGCGGAAGGCTTGCTCCTTGAATGCTATGCTAAAGCACAAGCTACCGCCTTGTGTGAAGACCTCGAAAGCTTGAGTTGGAACTGGTTGCACCAGATTCTTGGCCAACCTCGAAGTTAAGCCTACCTTGATGGATGATATCAAGAATGCTCGGAAGGGGCATGAGAGTATTGAAGGCATCAAGAGGAAGATCAAAGCGAGCAAAGCCTCGGGATTCTGAGAGGATGAGGAAGGAATTGTGTGGTTTGGGAATCGCCTCTGCGTACCCAACAAGGTTGAGCTCAAGAACCTGATCTTGCAAGAAGCTCATGACAGCCCATATTCCATCCACCACGGAGGCACCAAGATGTATCAAGACACGAAGGAAGATTTTGGTGTACGGGATGAAAAGGAGATCGCCACCTACGTTGCAAAATGTGGCGTATGCGGAGGTCAAAGCTGAACATCGGCGACTGCTGGATTACTCCAACCACTCAAGGTTCCCGAGTGGAAATGGGATAAAGTCGGAATGGATTTCATCCTTTGGACTACCTAGGTCAAACAAGGGACATGACTCCATCTGGGTCATAGTTGACCATTTGACCAAGGTGGCCCACTTCATTCTGTCAAGACAACCTACAAGGGAACCAGTTAGCAGTCTCTACATCAAGCGAGTCGTGAGCCTTCATGGTGTTCCCAAGGAGATTGTGTCGGATCGAGGAACCCAGTTCACCTCAAGGTTTTGGAAGAAATTCCAGGAGGCCATGGGGACCAAGTTGTCCTTGACACCGCTTTCCACCCCCTGAGGCCGGAGGTCGACCGAAGCAGTGAATCGGATACTCGAAGATATGCTCCGAGCACTGTGTCTTAGCTTATGGAGCTAAGTGGGAAGATTGCCTCCCTTTCGCTGAGTTCTCTTACAACAACAGTTATCGAGGCCAGCCTCAAGATGGCACCATTTGAAGTGTTATCTGGCGGAAGTGTCGTACACCTCTCAACTGGTCGGAGGCGGAGAAGGACTTGTCTTTGGGCCGATATCCTTCGTGAAGCGAGAAGAGCAAGTCCAGCTTGTCCGAGGCGTCTGAAGTCTGCCAAGTCAAAGCGGAAGAGCTATCTTGACTCACGTCGCAGAGACATAAACTTCGAGTTGGAGACCATGTCTATCTCGGGTCACCCCTCTCAAAGGAGCCCAGCGCTTTCATGTCAAAGGAAAGCTCGCACCGAGATACATTGGCCCCTTCAAGATCATCGGCGGCGAGGAGAAGTGGCTTACCAGTTGGAACTTCCACTGAACTTTCGATGTGCTGGCGTGTTCCGTGTCACAACTCGGAAGTGTCTCCAAGTTCGAGCAAGCCCGACCTCTACAAAGGCGTCAATCACCAAGCCATTGATCTTCAACCTGATTTGACGTATCGTGGCGGCCCATCTGCATTCGGATGAGGCTGAGCGACACACTCAAGCCGCACCATCAAGTACTTCAAAGTCCAATGGAGCAATCACACCAAGCGAAGCAACTTGGGGCGTGAAGACTACCTTAGATCCAAATTTCCGTACCTCTTTCAAGCCTAGTTTAGGAATCTCGGGGACGAGATTCTTGTAAGGGGGTAGGTCTGTCACACCTGCATTTTGTAACATTTCATTTTTATTAATAAAGCATGAAAATTTGGACCAACAAAAACTTTTGCATTATTTGGCTTTTATTTGGAGTTGGTTTTCTCTCTGTGTTTCCTTTCAAGTGCTTCTTGAAGTCAACTACTCTACCCTCTATACTTCATCTCCCTACCCCAAGCTTGACCAATGACCATGCCATGTGAATAGTGCTATATGGGATTTTCTACAAAATAATTTGGCGAGAAAGTATTTTCTAAAATTAGTTTTCCAAAACCCTGGATTGAGGTTTGCCTTTGCAAGTACTTGATTAAGGGCAGTAAAAATCTTTTCAAAAATATATTTGACTCCTATTAGATATAGGATGCCCGGGAACCACAAAAGTATAATTTTAAAAGTTCTTGTTCTATTTTATTTAAAGGCTTTTCTTAAGGCCAGAAATGGTCTTTAATAGGAAATAATTATTTTTCTGTTTCAAAAATATTTGACAAAATTTAGAGAAGCTCATAGGACATATATTGTCCATATATAAGAGTTTCAACACATGGTCATGTTCAAAATATTGGTCAAATCCTCTAAAACCCTTTCGGATATTTCAAGCTTTTGAAATATTTACAAAGGAAATATTCTCCAAAAATTCCAGGAAAATTCTATCATGTCACATATGACATATCTGTTGATCTTGCCAAGTCTCATGATTTGGAGAACAAGATAACACCATCAAAACCCCTCAAAACCATTTCTGTCCAATCTAAGGTTTGATCAACTTTACATTGCCAAGTATGTCCAAATGTGCTCAAACTTGGTGGACATGCTTCATTGGTCTAATGATGCAACTGGACCAAATGGCACAGGTTGGAGGAGAGGAAATCTTGGTCAAAGTGCCTCAAAACCCTCTCTGACCAAAATCAAGTTTGAACCACTTTGCACTACCAACTTTTCTCCAAGACCCCAACTTTGGTGAGCCTGATCATGTGACCAAATAAGGCTACCACACCAAGTGGCACATCAAGGAGAAATGATTTAGTCCACTTGGATCTACACAAACCCATTTCTGCCCATTTCTAGGGTTTGCAAAAGTTGCATTGGCAACTTTGTCCAAATGAGCTCAAAATGGGTGGAAGGCCCTAAATATATGTGTCATTTCACCCCTTGGAGTATCTTGGCCAGTAAGGATCATTAGCAACAAAACTCCATCAAACACCTTCTGGCAAAATACTAAAAGGCCTCTTTTTGCCACTTTCACTAATCTCCTTGAGTTAATCTCTTTGCCACAACCCCTCCTCACTTCCCTCTGTCACCTAGACACTTTTCTACCCGAAGAAACAATGTGGAGGAAGGGGGGAATCAAGTTTGTCCTCTCTGGACAACATCTTCTCTCCTCTCTCCCAGCTTCTCTCTCTCCCTTCTGCACCCCAGGGCATCCCAGGCCTTTCTCTGGACTTGTCCCCTGCCACTGTTGCTTCCAGGCCTTAAAAAAGGCCTTGTGAAAAACCGCGGATGCCGGCCAAAGTCGCGCTCTGGAGCGCCTGCCAGAGCGCCGACCGTTGACGCCACGCCATCCGACCGCTTCGTGCCTTCCCATCGCGCGGTGATGTGCCTCGGCGTCTGCTACGCCGCCGTGCCGCCCCTCTGTCTCCCCTCTCTCTCCCCTCCTGCAGTAGCGTGCCCAGCGCCGCCCGGCTCGGCCAATGGCTGGCCTCACGCGCGGACGCCTTGAGGCCCTCCCTCGCTCTCTCTCCTTCTCCTGGCGCCCTACTCCACTCCCACAGCGCCGTGGACAGCTCAAGCTCTCTCCAGCGGCTCCCAGGCAGATCCATGGTGCCGTAGGCCACGCCCACGGTGAACCGCTGGCCAGCCTATTTAAGGCACTCCCGAGCCCTCCTCTTCCTTCCTGTCGCTCTCCCACACTCAATCCACCCTGGATCCACCCCTTCGCTCAGGCTGCCGAGCTCGAGATCGAGCTCGAGCTCCGCCGCCTCGGGTCGCCGTCGTCTGCAGTCTGAGACCTCCTCCGCCCGTTTCTCCCTCGATTCGGCCTCCCCTCACCTCTTGATGCCTTCCCTCTCTTTCCCCCTCATTTTGCAGTGGGAGCAGCCGGAGCCACCGGCACCCGGCGCCTCCGCCGCGGGACCTCGTCGCCCGTGAGCGAGCCACCCGGCGACCATCTCCACCACCCTGGATCCGCGACTCCCTCCTGAATCAGCGGTAGTCTCCGCTCCACTTCCGTGCCTGTATCGCCGCCCGTGGCTCGCGTCGCCTCTGGCGGAGGTAGACGAGCGGCCGCCGTGGGGCGGCGGTCGACCTCACGCATACGGCGGGTGGGATCCACCGTCGAGGTTTAAAACGTCTACACACTCCTGAGACCAGCCGTCGGCGAAGGCGTATTCGCCTTCGCCTTCGACGTGGCAGCCGCGTGGGCTGGGGTTTCCCCCAGGCCTGCTGCTGCTTTGTGGCCTCTCGGCCCGATGTACAGCGCCGTTCCCTTTTCTTTTTCTGTGAAACTTCCAAAAATTCCACAGGGCAGAATAATAGTCCAAATGCATTGATTCCAATTTCTAAATTCCTAGAATATTGCAATCTATTTAATGGTGCAACTTTCACTCTGATCCAATCACCTTTCCTTTTCTGTAAATATTTAAATGTGGTTTTTGACATTTAAATGAGCCTTTGAAAATCCAAAACTCCTATTTTGCTGCTCGAACCAAAACCAAAAGTTGCCCCTTCCTAGCTTTCCTCCTAGTATTTTACAAAATTAAGTTGACATTTTTGAGCACTTTGACTTTTCTGTTTTTATTATTGCCTTATTTTTCCGTTGTTTTCTTGCAACGTTAGATCCCATATTTGTGAGGTAGGTGAGGAAGAAGGAGGAGCAGATCTTGGGAAGACTTTGAAGACCAAGCCAACCAAGGCAAGCAGCCCTTTGACCATGACTATGATGCCCCTTTTATATGCATGTCATTTTAGCTCTTTATCGATGATGCATCGGAATCATGGCGAGAGGGTGAACCACATGGGTGGTTGCCACGATTACAATTCCTCGTTGGTACTTGCATTTGTGCATGGCCCTACCTTCTTATGAGGGTTATGCGGTGGGAGTAGCTAGGATGCAAATGTAGGTGCTACATAAATGGGATGGGTTTGTGCATGATGAGGAGGCAAAGTGATTTCAAAGGTATTTTGAAAACCCCATCGGGTGCCACTTATGCCCGAGGGAGATGATGAGATGGGTGACCACTTGATGGCGAAGTGGTGTGCCAAGTGAAAAAGGGTGTGTGGTTTTCAAAGCGGATTGGTCGGAGTTGCGACCGTTACTCCAACCTTACATGCGCGACCACTCTACCCTTATATGGGAAAGGGCATTATTGAGTACCTAGACCGATACTAGCTTGGAGCCCGCATTACTAGTGACGGGGAGAGTTGGTGCTCTCTCTTGGGGCGGGTCGTGCGGTAGGGCGGCCATGACCATCTTTATGGGGCACCGGACACACCGTTGGTACCCGTGCGGTGGTATGTGATGGAAATGGGAGCAAGGCTCCATGAAAAGGTTGTTGAAATATTGGGCACGGGGTTCTTGCCAATCGAGTGGACTCCTTGTTAGTGTCGTCTAGGGAAAGGTAGTGATCGGTGCTTACCGGGTACTTGAGGTACCGCATGGTCGTGGTTTGACACGGAAGTTCCCGGATCTAGTGGGTAAAGTGTGCAACCTCTGCGAGTGTAAAACTATTGAATAGCCGTGTCCACGGTCATGGACAGTTAGGTAACGCTCTTGGGCTCGTCCACTTGTTTACAAATCCGGTGTGTGTGAGATGATGGTGTTGTCATGGATCAGGTCGAGGACTTGACACGATTGAGATGGGTTGGTGCCCACCGTTTATGATAAATGGGTTGGTGCCCATTCTATTTATGTTGATATCTGTGACCAGTTCTTACGGTTCTTGGAATTCTCTTGATGCATGCTTTATAGGATGTTGAACATGTCCTGCACTCAAAACTAGCTTTA
Organism: Aegilops speltoides; assembly: GCA_021437245.1. NCBI lineage: Eukaryota > Viridiplantae > Streptophyta > Magnoliopsida > Poales > Poaceae > Aegilops > Aegilops speltoides. The sequence continues at coordinate 198,226,358 of CM038143.1, forward strand.
TGCAAAACTTTACCTATGTCATGCATTACCGTACCTTGAACCAAATCATGGGTTGCTTGCGAGTACATTCAAAGTACTCATTGGCTTGCCCTTGGTTATTTAATTGACCGGGCATGGAAGAACCGGAGTTGAAGAAGAATTCTTTGGAGAGCGATCATGCGAACTAGGGCGTTTCGGTCGAATAATGTAGGGTTAAGGCGGATGGCATGGGTTCTACTTATCGATGATGATTTCCGCTGCTATGTTTCATTTGATGTTCAGCCCTTAAGGCTTTATCGATGTAAGACTTGACCAGGATGGTCACTATTTGTGTAAGACGGTATGTATGGATGTAAGACTCTTGTATTCAGCTTCTGTGTGTTCAGTGAGCATTGATCTCTGGGATCACTGTACACGTGCATTCGGTGATCACGACTTGCAAGTTTGAATTACAATATTTTGATGGCTGTTAAGCCTGTTGTCGGTAACGTTGCCTTCCATTTTATATCTTCTTTAACAGCATGTTGAAACCAACACATTCAACCTATCATTAGGACATGATGTTCTTTATCTTTGCTATATTTGTTTGATGTTAAGGTTGTTGTACTTATCATGCCTTTCCACTACTTATGCGGGACAACAATGGGACTGGCCACCGTTTTCCGCCGAGGTTAGTTTCATCCCTCGTCTTATACTCCCCCATTGTTCCATAATGTCGTCCATATAGATCCAGGCCTAGACATTTGTTAGCTTCTAATATTGACTTGTTGCTTGTAGGTACATATGCCCTTTGCAAGGATCCATGCATCGACCCTTTTTGCGTATGAGGAAATGAGATATTCATGAACAAGCATCAAGTGAGGAAACTGATAAGGATTATTAGCAAAAAGATATGAATGGTGGCAAGCAAATTATTTGTTTATGCTCTGTCCAACACAACACTGAGTTGTAGGATGGTAACTACAAACTCTGTAGCCTTCCCTTTTTACTACCCATAATGAGTTGTTAGAAAACAATGTCTGAATCGTTTTCGTCCACAGTGGTTTCCGAAGCACTTCACTCAAGATTACCTCTCAAAGTGCATGATTGGTGGACACGCAATGAAGGTCAAAGTATTTCATCCAGACTACAATGAGAATCAAGAACTCCTAATGAAGACAGTGAAGGATGGGCGGGCTGCAATCACAAGGGGTTGGCCTAGAGTCATGCGGGCACAATATGGGCATTCTGCCTCATCTTCTCCAGCAACCAGAATGTCTTTCTCCTCTCTCTTTATGATCTTTAGTACAACTCTAGTTCATCATTCTTTACTTGGTGCTTCTATAGTTCTTTAGTATATGTACCTATGCATCGAGTAATGCATTCGTGGTTAAACCTATATTAGTAATAAACATGGTTGGATATGAAATAAGTGATTCCTACTTTCATATTCAAAACATGTGATTTTCAAATTAGGGATTGCACTGCACATGGTTTGTGAAAGCGAAACGTCTGTGATAGACGTGGAGATCAGACATGTTTCTAGGATCCACTACGTGTGCGATCAATCTCTACTGCACACACGATCAACCAAGAAAAAATGTGTCCGATTAACAACAACATCGCACATAGTTCTTTCTTATTAAATGTTTGCAGTAGTCACCTTATCACGCACATAGAAGAACATGTGCGATAGGTCGATCATCTGACGCGGGTACGATGGATGAATTGTGAGGGATGTATTCAAGCTTTGCATACAGTTTTATAGCGACAACTATGTGCGCTCTTATATCAAATCGCATACAGTCGAGGAAAAGTCAATGTGTGTGATTGCCTGCTTCTATAATCGTGAACCATTTGTGATGGGTTACGCATCGTAAACGTAGCACCACAGGATACCGACTGCATTGGCAATCCAAGCACAAACGAGTTGCAAGGATGGAGTGTTTCGAATATTCGAGATATCAAAAACAGTTTAGTGGGGACAACTATATGCATCAAGGCTCTCTATCACCGACGGTTTCTGGGTCGTGTGGGAAGGACCCCCCTACCGCAGTCACTCACATGGCAATGGTTCAAAACGCCTTCGCGGAAAGGGGTTAAAAACCATTTGTATAGCACCTCGCTATACCAATGGCTTGACAAGCTTAGAGAGAATTAATTCTATGAAAAATTCTCAAAGTGTGAATTCTGGCTTGATGGAGTTCTTTACCTTGGTCTCTTCATCTCTGCCAAGGGCATTTCTGTAAATCCTGAAAAGGTTGCATCCATTGTCAACTGGGAGCCTCCTTAGACTGTCAAGCAGCTTCACAGCTTCCTGGGGCCTACAAGCTATTGAACAAGATTCGCGGAGAACTTCTCCAAAATTGCTAAGCCTCCATCCAACCTCCTCCAAAAGAATGTCAAGTATTCTTGGATGCTCAAGGAGACTCCTCCTGATGAATCCTAACCATACCAAGTCTTTTGTGATGCTTCCTTGCAAGGTCTCGGTGGAGTCTTAATGCAAGAGAAGAAAGTTGTGGCTTAAACTTCTCGGGAGTTGAAGCCAAAGGAGAGGACCTAACCCACTCACGATCTTGAGTTGGCGGCAGTTGTCCATGCTTTCATTACCTAGAGACACTATTGTTGGGCACACAAGTTGAAGTCTTTACTGATCACGAGACCTCAATATCAGGCAAACTCGTTGGGTCGAGATGATTGCAAGTTGAAGCAAAAGGAGAGGACCTAATCCAGGCATTGAGTACACTCCAGGCAAGGCTAATATGATTGCAGATGCTTTGAGTAGGAAGGCATATTGCAACAGTCTTATTCTCAAGCCATTCCAGCCCAATCTTTGTGAAGCATTCTGCAAGCTCAACCTCCAAGTTCTTCCTCAAGGTTTTGTTCCCAACCTTCAAGTCAATCTAACTTTGGGATACCAGATTCGCGAGGCAGAACTCCTTGATACCATGGTGAAGAAGGTGAAAGATGGTGTTGCCAAGGGCCTTTCCAAATATAAGTGATATGGCGTTGATGACAAAGACACCTTGTTCTTTGAGGACCGATTAGTGGTTCCTAAGGGTGATCTAAGGAAGGTCATAATGAACGAAGCGCACAATTTTCTCCTTTCAATCCATCTAGGCCGGTCCAAAATGTACCATGACCTCAAGCAGACGTTTTGGTGGACACGAATGAAGGGAGAGATTGCTCCATTCGTGAATGAGTGTGATGTCTGCCGCAAAGTTAAAGCAGATCAACAGTGTCCAGCAGGACTCCTCCAACCACAACCTATTCCCGAGTGGAAGTTCGACCATATAAAGATGGACTTTGTCATCGGCTTTTCCAAGTCCAAGCGAGGGAATGGTTCTATCTTCGTTGTCATTGACAAGCTCACAAAAGTGGCTCACTTCCTTCCAGTCAAAGAATCTATCATAGTAGCTCACTTGGCAGAACTATACACCTCCAGAATAGTCTCATTGCATGGGATTCCTCAATTGATCTCCTCGGATCGTGGAAGCATTTTCACTTCCAAGTTCTGGGACTCCTTCCAGAAAGTTATGGGCACCAACATCCGCTTTAGCACGACCTTTCACCCTCAAATAAGTGGCCAAGTCGAAAGAGTCAATCAAAACCTTGAAGACATGCTAAGAGCGTGTGTCATCTCCTTCGGCATGAAGTGGTACGATTGCCTCCCGTTTGTCGAGTTCTCCTACAACAACAACTACAAAGCAAATTCAGGCAAGGCCCTTTCGAAATTCTATATGGCAGAAAGTGTCCTACTCCGCTCAACTAGACCGAGACCGGTGAGCGCCAACTTCTTGGCTGTGACTTGATCATAGAAGCTGAAGATATGTGTAGATTCATCCATGAAAACCTCAAAGTTGCGCAATCGCGCCAGAAAAGCTGTCGGATATCGGGTTCTGGCAAAACCCTTAAGGTTCGAACTCTGGGGTGCATGCGAAGATCTTCCCCCTACCGATCCACGTCCCAACGCCTTGCCTCTAATCTAGCTACATGATGAACAACACAATGGACACAAGGTTTATACTAGTTCGGGCCACCTTTGTGGTGTAATACCCTACTCTAGTTTGTGCTGTGGTGGATTGCCTCAGGGGCTGATGATGAACAGTAAAGAGGAAGAATAGCCTCGCGAGGGGTGTTCTTGAGCTGGTGTGGTGTTCTACTTGGGTGGATTCGATCGTCTCTGGATGAGATTCGATCGTCTCTGGATGAAATTCGATCCCATTCTACGGTGGTGGCTATCTCTATTTATAGAGGCCCTGGTCCTCTTCCCAAATATTGAGCGGGAAGGGAGCCAACAACGGACATTTTTTAGGAGAACATCTAGTACAAGTTATCCTGACTAAAGTTGGTCTTCGGCTGCCAAAAGCACTAGCGATGACGCCGTCTTGGGCTCCATGATGACCTCCATCCTGCCGCTCTGCTGGTCTTGGTCTCGTCGCACCGAAATGGTAACCTTTGCTTGATGCCTCGGTACTCCGTGCCTGTGCTTGCCCCCTTTGCACCAAATAGGAAACGAGGACACTGCGCAGGATGGCGCCCGCCTGGTCTTGATCGTCATGGCTTGCGTCATGAGCACCTCGTGAGGTCCCCTTGCCTTGATCTCTCCGCCTCCTCGCGAGCCTGCCTGGTGAGGCTGTTCCTGAGGAACCCTTGCATCGTCCGCCCCGCGAGGCTTGGCCCCTAGCGAGGGTCTTGAGCTCGGATTGATGAAGACGGGTCGTACTAGGCCTCTACTTGAGCCACACCGCAGGCCGCAGGCAGGCAAGTCTGGGGACCCCCGTTCCCAGAACGCCGACAGTAGCCCCCGGGCCCAAGGAGCGCTCGGACTTGGCTTAGCAGCAAAGTGAAAGGGCAAGTGCAGAGCGCCGCGGGCCCCAACAGCCTGCGGCCTTGGTTGCCGCGTGGCTGTCGATTGGACGTGGGCGTCTCCGCTTCCCCACACTGCCTCGGTAACTACCCGACTGACAAAAGGCTGGCTTGGGTTAGGCTTACCTTCATTACTCTCATTCGCCTTGCTCCAGATCCCCTTTCTTGCTCTTGCTCTTCTCCTTCTGAAATCTCCAGATCCGCCTCATCCTTCCGCCTCCAGCGTGCAATGGCGCCCCATAAGGCCGTGGACGAAGCTCCACCGGCCTGTTAATCACCGGCTCTGAATCCCCCCAACATGACGGAGAAGAATTTCGCCCTCACGCGCCTGATGACGGAGGCGCAAGGTAGTGAGATGGGGGAGACTGCGCTCCGAGATCGTCCCGCCTAGCCCGAAGCCAAGGGGAGTACCTTCTACCCCTTCTTCATGAGCGCCGTCATCTCCGGCCTGGTGCCTCCTTTCTCCGAGTTCTTCTATGTTGTCCTTCGCCATTACAAGCTGCAGGCTCTGCATCTCCATCCCAACTCTGTTCTTCTTCTGTCGATTTTCGCCTACTACTACGAGGCACACGTCGGGGTGATGCCTTCCGTGGCCTTGCTGCGCCACTTCTTCTACCTCCGAGTCACCGGCGCACATACCTCTGCGTGCGCCAGCTTTATTGCGTACTCCAAAGCCAATGCGATCTCGAAGGCCGGGAAGAGGGCCGATGGCTTCCAGAGCAAGTGGGTCATGCTGGATGCCGGATGCATCAACTCTTGTCTGGCATTGCCCGCGGAGCAGCCCCAGGCTGATGAGGCGTGGTCCCATGCGAAGCTTGACGACTGACGGGCAAAGCCGGTGCTGGAGAAGATGAACGCCGACCTGAGGCCGAGCAACATGAAGGCCGTGAAGCTGACCGAGGCCACACTCCTGAGGGAGTTCCTGGCGTGTCAGGTGGCTCCACTTCAGGCGCACTCGCGCCCGTTGTGGAGGCTCGGAGATGCAGACGCCGATCTCTGCCTGAACTCGGAGGCACTGGCTGATGAAGATCTCACCGCACCTCTCTGCTTCCTGGTTGGAGAGGATGTGGAGGGTCTGGAGGGCGCTCCTGTCCCCTTGTTCCTTCGCGACGACTGGCAACGGGTGGTAGCCGCCATGCCCACCTTTGATGGGAGCGGTCTGGTACCGGTGGTGCCTCTTGAGGGCCAGGAGGCGGCGGCGCCGGAGGAGTTGTCCTTGGATGATTCCCACGGAGGAGAGGAGGAAGACGAGGAAGAGGAGGAGCGCGAATCGGAGGCGACCACTGAGGGGACGGGGGGGACTTCCCCCTGGCGCAGGGCCAACGTCCTCCGCTCCATGCCGGACGACGAGGAGGCCGACACCAGGCAAGGGGGAGAGGACCCGCCTGTGATGCCGAAGAAGGACAGGTCGGGGCCGATCTCCCGGGGGTCTGCTCTAGCCCCGGTACTGTCTGAAGCTAGCTCCAGCCCTTCTGGTGCGCCCCCCTCTGCTGCTGGACCTCCCGAGGCTGCGCCCCGTAAGAGGCTCTCGGGCTTTAAGCACGGCAGGAGGCCGCTGGAGCACGCCGCGATTGACCAGTAAGTACTCGAACTCTGCTTTGCTCTTGTTTTTGCTGTCAGGGCTTGACATCCTCCATCGCTTGGGTAGGCTGCCGCCTGCGGCGAAGAGGCTGAAGGGGGACACGGTGGCTTCGCTTGGGGCAAGCTCACCCATCGTGGCCGCGCCTTTGCCTGCGGGAAGGGGAGGCAGTGGAGCTCGCACCTCCCCTGCCTGGTCGTCCTAGCGAGGCTAGGGGCAGCACTCTGACAGGGTGCTAGCCCCCATGGCCCCGCTGACTCTGGAGGCGCCGACACTTGATGCTATCGTTGAGGTTGCCAAGGCTCTGGAGCTCCCAGCCTCCCAAGCCATGGTCACGCTGGCGTCTACTCCTCCTACTCCATTGGTTCCTGACTCCTCTACCTCCTCTGCCGTCTTGGACCGTGCTACTACTGAGCTATATCGGCTGCGAGAAGATCTCCAGGGCGCGAACCCCCACCTGGTGGCCGGGCGCCTAGATTTGATATCTGGCTGGGCTCACTCTGACACCTTCGTCCGAGCAGCACTGAGCCAGGCTGTGGCAGCTTCTGAGGAGGAGAAACACGTCGCCACCCAGGCCAAAGCCGCCCGTGATGCGGCGCTGAAGGATGCTTCGACCGTCCGGGAACATTGCGAGGCGCTGGAAGATGAGTTGCGGGGCCTGCGTGACAAGCTCGCCAAGGAGGTTCGCCACCGCGAGATGAAGGAGGAAGAGATGAAGGATCAGGAGGCCGCCATCCGGGATCGCGACGCCGAGCTGTCCATTGATCGCAGTCGTCTAAAGACACTGGAGCAGAAGCTGAAGGTGGAGAAGGCCGAGCTAGATGCCAAGGCGAATGTCTTGGCCAAGGATCGCGTGGCCTTTGCGGATTACGAGGAGAGATCTCGCAGGGCGCTGAAGTCGCTTTAAGATGATGGTCTGGAGAAGTCGCTGGCCGGAGCCACGGACGGCCCCGCCAAGCTGATTCCCTTCCTGGTGGAAGCGCTTGAGGAGGTCGTGACCGGCATCGGCCCCATGGCCAAGGTTGAAGCTCGTGTCCTTTCCTTCGCGGCGCTAACGCGGATCCTCAGCCATGTCTACCTTCGCGACCCCGACGCCAACCTTGACGATCTGCTAGAGCCTATGGATGCCGGGCGCTCTGCCGCTGCTGCTGAAGCCGTGAAGGGCCGCATGGAAGCCTTGCTGGAGAAGTTCCACGCCTTCGCCATTGCGCCCAAGGCAGGTACTGCTAGTTCCGCGGCCTCGGGAGGTGGAGCTGACAAGCGCAACTCCACCACGGAGGCGGAGCTTTCGGCGAATGACGACGCTGCTCAAGGGTGATCTCCTCTCGGCTTCTTTCCTGTTTCAACTCCTGCAACATGCACCGTGCCTCGTGGAGGAGTTTAAACTTGTGTTTGGTATCGTGAGGACAATTTATGGTCCGTAATATTTGCTTCTGAATTTGCGAGATTTTGTGGTTTCCTTCCTATTTGCTTTGTTTTCTACGTCGGCAGGGCCTGGCCCCGCGCATACCTCAGCCGCCGTCAGCCCCGACCAGATCACCAGGACGGGACCAAGGAGCGAGGGGCTACGTGGCAAGTTAGGCACCTGAGTCGCGATGCTCAGGAGTCCTCCTTAACGTGCAAACAACAAATAGGGAGGGGGTGTAGGAGTAGATCTGTTGTTCTATGTCGGCAGGGTCCGGCCCCGCGCATACCTCAACCGCCATTAGCCTTTCAGAACTAAGGAGTGAGGGGCTACGTGACTAGTTAGGCTCTTGAGTCGTGATGCTCAGGAGTCCCCCTTGACGCTCGAACGGTCTTCATACCTTGGCTCCGCTCGGGGAGGGGCGCGCAAGGACTAGGTCCGGGGGACCTAGCTGGGTGGCGTGCGCTCGGGTACGGTTTCCTTCCTATTTGCTTTGTGTTCTACGTCGGCAGGGCCCGGCCCCGCGCATACCTCAGCCGCTGTTAGCCCCAATCGAATCACCAAGATGGGACCAAGGAGCGAGGGGCTACGTGGCAAGTTAGGCTCCTGAGTCGCGATGCTCAGGAGTCCCCCTTGACGCGCAAACAGCAAATAGGAAGGGGTGTAGGAGTAGATCTGTCATTCTACTTCGGTAGGGCCCAACCCCGCGCATACCTCAACCGCCGTTAGCCTTTCGGAACTAAGGAGTGAGGGGCTACATGACCAGTTAGGATCCTGAGTCGCGATTCTCAGGAGTCCCCCCTGACGCTCGAACGGTCTTCATACCTTGGCTCCGCTCGAGGAGGGGTGCGCGACGACCAGGTCCAGGGGACCTGGCTGGGTGGCGTGCGCTCGGGCGTGACCCGGGCGCAGCCCCCGTGTCCAGCCCCCTCGCGTGGCGCTCCCGAGGGGAGGCATTGCGATGATGCAAGACACTGAGCCCTGGTCTCCCTGAGGTTGATACAGCCGTGGGTTGCCCTCAGTTGTTTATCGCCAGCGCGGAGCATAGTGCTTCCGTCTGTGTACGAGCATAGCCGCTCCTCGGCAGTGTCATTAGCCAGCACGGAGCATGGTGCTTCCACTGGTACGTGGGAGGGGGGCCCCCTCCGGGAGGAGCCCCAGGGCATGTACAGCCCCGCCCTGACACGTGGTCGGCACGGTAGGGCTAGACGAGGTGTAATTGGGCACTCATCAGCCAACGCGGGACTCACGAGGCCCTACCTCAAGGCGGGTTGCGCCTGATCTTGAGCCTTGTGAAGCTGAGTGTTCCTGCAAGGTGGTTAGATACAAATGCTCTATGTCCTCAGGTCCCGGCCGTCGAGCGAGCTCAGCCGCCGCTGGTATGCCAGGTTGCGATGTCATGGACAAGGCCAGGGGGTGAGGGCTGGAGAGCCGGTAAGAGCTCCTGAATCGCGATGCTCAGGTGCTCCCTTTTAACATGCAAGCGATTTGTGTCGGAGTAATGGGCCATGGGTAGGCTGACCCAGGACCCAAGATCTTTCAAGACATCGGGCGGTCGCGCCCTCGGCCGAGTCAATGAGGCGACCTTGAAGGCCGAGTCAGTGAGGCGACCTTGAAGGCCGAGTCCCAGTGGCGACTTGAAGAAGCGAGTCCCGAGCAGCGACTCTGGAGCAAACCGACTCTAGGCTTGCGACCTCTCAAGGGGCCGGCTGAGAGTCGGCCCGCGACCTTCACGAAGACCGATCAGAGGTACAGCCCGTCGTGGCTGTCCCCTCGGACCACGGGAAGAAGGCATAGCTCTGATGAGCAGCGTCACGGGAGATCTCCGGAGGCGCGGCCTTTGTGCCATGCCTCCTGTGACCTCAGCCACGATTGCACGAGGCCTTTGTACCCACAATGGCGCAGCCGGCCGGAGATCGCCCGGCCCCGTCGGTGAGATGGAAGAAGGCGGCGGAGAGTCGAAGGCGGCGGAGAGTCAAGAAGGCGGCCCTCTGAGTCGGCCTCCCAGTCGGCCGCCTCCGGCGAGGCCCCACAAGCCATAAACCAGATTGGACGGGAGAGCAGCGGTGATCGCTGACGGCGGCGGCCTTTATTCCCACGACCCCATGACCGAGCCTGCGTCATCGGGGAGCTGCAGATGTTACGCACTGTCCATGAGGCCCCGGATCGGCGGGCCCCAAAGCCAGCGAGGAGGGCGGTACAAGAAGAGCCCGGCGGTGAGGGCCATGCCGGTCAGTTACCATTGTACCCGGGTAGGCCTCTCTAAACCCAGGGCACCCATGCAAAGGGTTCGCCCTGGATAGGTTTAGACACATAGAAAGAAGGGAAAGAGCTAGCCTTGCTCCTTCACTGCTCCACACAGCTCGAGGAGCACCATTGTACTATCACCCCATAGTGATCATCACGGAGACCCAGAGCAGCGATGAGGGTGTTATCTCCTCGGAGAGCCCCGAAGCTGGGTAAGATCCGCCGGCGTGCATGTCTTCGCCTTATCCCGTTTCCAGGCACCGGCGACGTTCTACTCGCCCCCACCATGATAAGCCACCCGTTGGCATATGTCGCACCCAACCCCCGACAATTTGCATGGGGGAGAAAAAAAGGGGCCGCGGTAGGCGGGAAATGATAATCATAAGAAGGCTAAGCGTGAAAGGCAAACCAACTTGGATAGATGTAGGAAGGATATATGCCACTGGGTCAGGCCCGAGCGGCTTGGGGATGATGCAGCCCGAGGGGCGCCCCCAGCAAAGAAAACTAAAGGCATAAGCAAAATGGATACACGTCGCAGGGACAGACCCATGCGACCTAGGAATAATGCAGCCCTGAGGGCGCTCCGATCTGAAATGAAACTCGTAAAGATGTCACCTGATGCCATTGTAGAGCGAGTGTTGAAGTAGCTGACGATGCACGATGAAGAGGCCGATCCTCACGAGCCGCCGGAGCCCTGAGCCTCGGGAGGCTCCGGGGGTCCGGGCGATTCCTCGAGGACCATCTCCGTCGCTGCCAGGACCGCGTGGTGCCTGGCCTCCTGAGCTTCCAGAATGCTATGCGTAAGACGCTGGTGAGCAGCAGCCGCGTTTGGCAGGCCGAAAGGCATGCAAACATAGCTGTGTGGCGGACCATCGCAATGTCCCACGCGCAAAGGCCAGAAACACTCCTGAGACGCGACTCGGTTGAGCCCTGAGTAGTTGATGCAGACACGCAGCCCGCCATCCTTGCCTGGATGGAGAGCTATGCCAGGCAGGCGGCGATCGCCGCGCAGGACTCTTGATTCCTGCAACTCCTGAGCGACCTTGGTGATGAACTCCTGAGGGTTGGGCCCTCCTTGCCCCATGCCTTCCTGAGGGAAACGTGCCGTGAAGCACGCCTCCAAGTGGTGCCCGAGTGTCGTGGGGAACGAGCACCTATGGGGCGGGGCCCCTTCTTGGTCCTGTAGTGTCACACCCTGATTTTCATGGCACAACACTTAAGTCAATAATCATGCTAAAATGTGGTTTGACAAAAACTTTTGAGTGTTTTGTCTTTGCTTTGATTGAATGTTTGACTGCTGTTTGCAAGTGCTCTAAAAATCAAATAAATCCTTCAACTTATATACTTCATCTCCTTGATCCAAAATCTTTTCCCAATGATCATGCCATGTGTATAGAGCAATATAGTATTTTCCTACAAAATGATTTGGCCAAAAGTATTTTCAAAATTAGTTTTCAAAAACCCTGAATTGAGGTTTGCCTTTGCAAGTACTTAATTAAGGGCAGCAAAAATCTTTCCAAAATTATATTTGACTCCTATTAGATATAGGATACCCGAAACCACAAAAATATAATTTTAAATGTTATTTTACTATTTTATTTAAAAGCTTTTTCTTAAGGCGAAATGGTATTTAATAGGAAAAATTATTTTATTGCTTTAAAAATATTTGACAAAAATCAGGGAAACTCAGTGGACATATATTGTCCATATATAAGAGTTGCAACACATGGTCATGTTTAAACTATTGGTCAAATACTCCAAAAACCCTTTCTGGATATTTCAAGCTTTTGAAATATTTACAAAGGAAATATTATCCAAAAATTCCAAGAAAATTCTATCATGTCACATATGACATATTAGATGATCTTGCCAAGTCTCATGACTTGGAGAACAAGATAACATCATCAAATCCTCTCAAAACCATTTCTGTCCATTTTGAAGTTTGAGCAACTTTACATTGCCAAACATGTCCAAATGCTCTCAAACTTGGTGAACATTCTCAAATGGTATAACAATTCATCTAGACCAAATGGCACAAGTTGGAGAACAAGTTAACTTGATCAAAGTGCCCCAAAACCCTTCCTGACCAGAACCATATGTGAACAACTTTGCATTACCAACTTTCTCTCCTTGACCCCAACTTTTGTGAGCATGATAACATGACCAAATGAGGCCACCACACAAAGTGGTTCATCAAGGAGAATAGATTTGCATGACTAAATCTTGGAAAGTTCATTTCTGCTAATTTCTAGGGTTTACCAAAGTTGCATTGTCAACTTTCTTCAAATGATCTCCAAATTGGTGAAAGGCCCTAATTATATGTGTCACTTCACCCTATGGAGTCTCATGGCAGATGCAAATCATCTACTTGCCCAAACCCCCATCAAACACCTTCTGGCAGATAATTAAAATGCCTATTTTGGCCACCTCCACTATTCTCCATGAGCTCAACTTGTTACCACAGCCCCTCCTAGTCCCCTTGCACGTCCAGTAGCAATGGCTATTCCACAGCTCAATTATTTGGAGGTGAAACCCTCACTTTCCCCCTCTGGACAGCAGCTTTCCTCCCATTCTCTCGCCTCTCTCTCACTCCTGGCAAGCCCCAGGGCATCCAATGCCTTTCCCACATTGTTTACTCCCCTGAGCAGCCACTAGACACAAGTGGGCGCGTGAGGACGCGAGGAAAAGCCGCGGGTGCCGGCCATTTGCGCGCTCTAGAGCACGTCACGCGGCACTCCCGACAACCTCGAGCCTCCCCCTCGTGCCAGTCGATGCTCCTCGACGTCCGCAACACGCCACAGCCTGGTCCCCCTCCTCCTTCTCCCTCCCTGCCGCCTCCTTCCAGCACGCCACGGCCGCCCGAGAGCTCCAATGGGCATGCTCACACGCGCGTTACCCTGATGCTCCCCCGCTCCTTCTCTCCCTTCCGCTGGCCGTGGACCACGCCCAGGAAGACCCCCGACTCGAAGCCAAGCCCTCCCGTGGCCTCTAGCGACGGCTACGGCCTCGCTGGCGCACGGTCCCGCTGCGCACCTCGCCCCCATCTATTTAAGGCCTCCCCGAGCCCTCTCTGGCCTCCTTTGCCTCTCTCTCCCTCTCGTGCACCCCCTGTACCAGCCCATTCCTCATCCCGCGCCCTCCATAGCCCTTCATGGCCAGAGCCAAGCTGTCGGACTCCGCCCAAATTCCTGCAAACCGAAGCCTCCCCTCTCCCCCTTTTGACACCAATGGAGCCACCGCACACCAGCGAGGCTCCTCCGCCCTTCACCTCTTCCTCTAGCGCCCCACAACCCCAGAACCCATCTCGCCCGACGCTGCCGTCCACCGCGGGCAAGGACCTGCTCCCCTCCGGTGACGTTGGCGCCCGTGGTGGGGTCCCCCGGGATCGTCTCTCTCCGCTGAGCACGCCGGTGGCGGACCTCAAAGCAGTGGCTCATGGCGCTGCAAGCCGCCGACGACGCCGCCCCTGCCACGGCTCTGTTTGAGCGGGAGGTTGGGGACGAACCCGACAAGCGGGCCCCGCTCGTCAGCGACCGGTGGGCGGGCCCGCCGTTTAAGTGGAGCGGCGTCTGCCGTGACCGCCTCCCAGCAGGCGATTTCGAGAGCCGCCCGGCGTGGCCCTGTCGCCAGCGTGGCCGGCGGCTGGGCGGCCCAATCTTGTTGTGGCGCTATCTGCGCTTCGGTCTTGTGATATAGGTATAACCTTCCTTTATCTTTTCTTTTTTCCAATCAACTTCAAAATTCCATAAACAAATCAAATCAACTCCAAATTTGATGATTCAAATTTCTAGTGACTCTATAAATGATGATCTACCTGTTGGTGCAACATGCACATTTTTCCACAGACTTTTTCTTCACAAATAATTATCACATCCTATTTTTCCTATTTTTGTGATAAACTTTAGAATATCACAGAAGGCTCAAACTTGCTCCAAATGCCATGATTTCCAATTCCTATATGTATCTAAGCTCATAACCTAGTTTATGAACATTTTTCTTGATACTTTCTATACCACACAAATTATTGAGCTATTTCTTCATATTTATCAACCTTGCAAATTCATAGGAAATTCATTTGAACTCCAAATCCAGTGAAACCAATTCCTAGATGCTTCTAAAATCATCCTTTGTTAGATGGGTGCCTTTGCTCATTTTTGAAAAATAATTCTTCTGTACACTTCTTGCAAATCCATAAACCTCTTGATTCCATCATATTGAAATGTTCGGAGTTGTCCATTGATCAAATCCTAATGAAACCACTTTGGTCATCCCTCATATGACCAGAGGTATCCGAGAAAAGTCCTACTCATATTTTTAGAGCACTTTTATTTTTGCCTTGTGGTGTTGCTTACTATGATTGTTTCCGACGTTAGTTGATGAAGTAGGCGGAGTACTTGGAGTTGGACCAGAAGACTTTGAAGACCTCGAAGACTTTGTTAAAACAGGAAAGCAGCCCTTTGACCATGTTTATGAAACCTTCTTACACATGCCATATAGTTCGTTATACTTGTTGCATCGGAATCATGATGAGATGGTGAACCACGTGGTTGGTTGCCTCGGTACATTCCTCGTTGATACTTGCATTGTGCATGGCCCTACCTTCTTATGAGGGTTATGCCGGTGGGAGTAGATAGGATGCAAATGTAGATGCTACATAAAGGGATGGGTTTATGCATGGTGAAGGAGGCAAAGTGATTTCAAAAGTCTTTTGAAAACCCGTCGGGTGCCACTTATGCCCGAGGGAGATGATGAGATGGGTGACCACTTGATGACGAAGTGGTGTGCCAAGGAAAGAGTGTGTTGTTTTCAAAATGGATTGGTCGGAGTTGCGACCATTATTCCAACCTTACATGCGCGACCACTCTACCCTTATATGGGAAAGGGCATTATTGAGTACCTAGACCGATACTAGCTTGGAGCCGCATTACTAGTGACGGGGAGAGTTGGTGCTCTCTCTTGGGGCGGGTCGTGCCTGTAGGGCGGCCATGACTGTTTTCACAGGGCACCGGACACACCGTTGGTACCCCGTGCTTGTGGTATGTGATGAATATGGGAGCGAGGCTCCACAACTTTATGATGTGAAATGTTTGGCACGGGGGTTACTACCAATCGAGTGGACTCCATGTTAGTGTCGTCTAGGGAAAGGTAGTGATCGGGTGCTTACCCCGGGTACTTGAGGTATCGCGGGTCGTGGATGACACGGAAGTTCCCGGATCTAGTGGGTAAAGTGTGCAACCTCTGCAGTGTAAAACTATTGAATAGCCGTGTCCACGGTCATGGGCAGATTGGGTAACCGCTCTTGGGCTACGTCCACTTGTTTTCAAACCCAGCGTGAGTGATGATGGAAATGACTTGGGTCAAGTCAAGAGGACTTGACACGATTGAGATGGGTTGGTGCCCACTCTGTTTATGATAAATGGGTTGGTGCCCACTCTATTTATGTTGATATCTGTAACCTGTCCTCATGGTTACTTGAATTCTCTTGATACATGCTTTATAGGATGTTGAACATGTCATTGCACTCAAAACTAGCTTTATGCAAAATTTACCTATGTCATGCATTGTTGTACCTTGAACCAAAACATGGGTTGCTTGTGAGTACATTCAAAGTACTCATTGGCTTGCCACTGGTTATTTAATTGACCAGGCATGGAAGAACAGGATGTGATGAAGAACACTTCGTTGACGAACATGCGAGCTAGGACGCTTCCCAGTCAGAATGCATGTAGGGTTAAGGCAGATGGCAAGGGTCCAAGTTATCGAGGAAGATTTCCGCTGCGATGTTATACTCAAGACATGACCATAATGGTCCTACTTGTGTAATACGGTATGTATGGATGTAAGACTCTTGTTATTCAGCTTCTGTGTGTTCGGTGAGCATTGATCTCGGGATCCTTTGTACCGTGCATTCGATGATCACGACTTATGAGTTGGGGTCCCCACAGAGCTGGCATCAGAGCCATCCTGACTGTAGGAAGCCTTAGTTAGCATGGTCGTTAGTTATGGTAAAACTATTTCCAAAACTACTACTAGTTTTCAAAACTATCTGTACTTCTCTTCCCTTCTCAGTTTTTCGAAAACTAAGGTATACTTTCCTTATTGGTCTCTTCCCCTTCAAAACCTTTGGTCGCTAGAACCATTATGCCCCTAACCACAGGATTCCTTGTAATCCTTGTGGATAAGCTGGAAGCATGATGCCTTGCCAGACATTCACGCACATCTCCTGAACACAAGATAGGCGACATCACAACAAGACGATACCAACAGAAGATACGTCCTCGAGGAATAAGGACCTGAAGACCCAGGAGATGGTGACACCCTTGACACTGCTCCAAGATGATGCAACCTTAGCCTATGATGATCAGGGCGTAGAATATGCAAGATCATGATATACATCCCTAATAGAGTAACCATGTCCCCATCGTTGTTGTATCGGCAACCATCGATGGATGAGAACCTGGCCATTTGGTCCGCCTCACCATAGTGAGCAGGAAAACGGTTCTCCTCATCCCCCGCTCTTGGTGTCGAAGTTGTCATCAACGTAACCGACATGATGGACCTCTATTACGCCGTGATAATGTCATTGCATAGAGGATTACCTACCTGATACTATCGACGGCTTAGAAGACGAAAAGGGATCGTCATGATTAAGAAGACAACGAGAAGACCGAGTCAATGCCTGCTATGAAGCCACCTTCACCCCATCACTTCAACGGGCAAGAAGTTGTTGAAGACTCTTCAAGCTCAACGGGATCGTTTCATCAAACAACTACAAAAGGCGTAGCAGCACACGAGGAAAAACCGAGGAGGCGCACGAGGCACAAAACACGACTATGGGTCGAGAACCCCTAGGGTAGGATGAGTCGTGTACCCCTATCTTGATCGAGTCCATATGATGGTTCGAGTAGAACCACGATTGTGTGTTGCTTGTTTTTATTCATGCGTGTTTTTGATATCGATCGCCCTTTTGCCCTAGGCAACAAATGCATAACTATATCACCTGCCTTATTTTGTTGTTTGTGTTTGGCCTTTTTGGCACTTGTTTGTTTGCACCTGCACTATAGAGCCCCCTTTAGGCGTTCCCCTCCTCTATGCTACTTTTCCCTCTCATCTCCTTCCTCAACTGAAGACAAGCAAGACAATATGCACCAAGGATTCCGCCTCGGCGACCAACAAGAGCTGAAGACTTTTTCTGCAGCCTCCTCGACCAAATGCAACTCCGTAGAATTATGTTTAACCCTCAAGATTAGAAACCCATCCCTAGACTCTTCGAGACTTCACGAGATACCCCAGCTCGAAACCTTAACCCTGAGCTTAACCTACGAAATTGCAAGAAAACCAGTTAAGCCTCGGTAAACCTTGCACAACACTGGGTTCATTATGGAACTAGTGGACATAGTGAACAAGCACATTATCATCCTAATATAGCACGGGTGATGATGCCATAGGGAAGACCAGTTTGAGGATATAGGATTTGAGGACATATGACTTGGTGAGTTTATATCAGTGACCTTGAGGAATTATCCGAGACTTGGTGGATTATGAGGCTTTCATGTTGGTAGATGAACTTGGTGGGATCATGAGTATAGATTAGCATAGCTTTCATTACCCCTTAGTAAAATTGGATTTATATGACAATCATGATCGCAAGCTTGAATTCTTGGAAGTATTTGGATTTAACTTAGCCGTGGGATATTGTTAGGAGACAGTTGATATTACGTAAATGACTTAGGGAACATGTAGGGATTCTCGTTGGACAAGAGATTTGGATTTAAGTAGCTGATTCTAGTTGAATATAGATCTGAGTATGTCTAAATGGTTGGAGTATTTGGATTTAGGTGATGATCTTGATCGTGATACCATGTTTCTCGGTGGACAATAAACTAGGAGATTGGATTAATTGTCGGAGTTTACTTAGGCATCTTTGTGAGCTTGACCTTGGAGTATTATTAGAACACAATAATGAAAATTGGTGGGTGACTATAGTAAATATAGCTCTTTCAAGTATTAGGGAGTATAGGACATTAGGAGATCATGTGGAACACCATAAACATTGGATTAGTGGATTGTGTAATGATTGGTGTAGTTAATGGGTTGTTGGAGTTGATTCATAGGAAGGAAATAGGATCTTGGAGTGGCATACAACGTGTTTCCTTAAATAGAGGCGCTTTATCTTAAACCTTGGAAGAACAGGCTGAGCACTTGGATGGTGGATATTAAATCCAAGCTTGTATGCTCTACCCATGGATTTTTAGGGGTAGCCATACATACGAGTTTGGGGATTGTAGACATATATGATTTTGTTAGACCTCCTCTTGGGAGTCACGAGGGTATGATCAGCATGAGTGATGATTGGAGTTGACCTATACGAATGATGCTTTCAGTAGTATAAGGTGATCTGTTTGGAAGGCTAAATAGAACAATTGGCATCTCAGGGACCGTGCTTAAGGATAAAGATGATAAATGTTCACTCGCACACTAGAATCCTTGAAACCCTTATGCCCTACCAAGCCACAACAGGTTGGATCATGACCTTGGGCCTTGGCTCTAGATCAATAAGACCTTGACCGATGCTCAACCGTGACCCTCACCAATGCCTCAGCCCACTCTACGTACCCCAAATACTTCATAGAGTACTTGGGCAAGTAAATCATCATCCTTACTTGAGGACATGTATGTCCACATGAAGACGGAAGAAGAGTTGATCAGCTGGTTAGGGAACATCCGAAGACCGCCATGTCAAGGAGGAAGAACTATACCAACCACCGTCGTCAAGGAGTGAGCTTCCGCGTTGAAGACCGTGCATATCTGCAAGCCACTCCTCTCAAAGGCAACTACGGCCTCATGAAGAAAACTATGCTACTCATGATCTTGAGCTAGCAGCAGTGGTTCATGCCCTGAAGACATGGCGACATTACCTCTTAGGGAAGCGATGTGAGATATACACGGATCACAAAAGTCTGAAGTGTATTTTCACTCAAAGGGAATTGAACACGAGGCAAAGAAGATGGCTAGAGTTGATCAAAGATTATGACCTCAGTGTTCAATACCACCCTGGGAAGGCTAATGTGATAGTAGGTGCATTAAGCAGAAAGGCTTGTTCCTTGAATGCTATGCTTAAGGACAAGCTACCTGCCTTGTATGAAGAACTTGAAAGTTTCGGGTTGGAACTGGTTGCACCAGGATTCTTAGCCAACCTTGAAGTCAATCCAACCCTGAATGGAAGTGGGAAAAAGTCTGGATGGACTTCATCACCGGTTTACCCAGGACAAGCAAGGGACATGACTCCATATGGGTCATTGTTGACCATTTGACCAAGGTGGCCCGCTTCATTCTGTCAAGGCGACCTACAAGGGGAACGAGTTAGCGATCTCTACATCAACCGAATCGTGAGCATTCATGGCGTTCCCAAAGGTAATCGTGTCGGATAGAGAACCCACTTCACCTCAAGGTTACGGAAGAAGTTCCGAGGAGGCCATGGGGACCAAGTTGTCCCTCAAAGCTTTGCTTTCCACCCACGGACCGGAGGTCGAGCGAACAGTGAATCCGACACTCGAAGGCATGCTCGAGCACTGTGTCTTAGCATAAGGAGCTAAGTGGGAAGATTGCCTTCCTTTCACCGAGTTCTCTTACAACAAGATTATCAGTCAAGCCTTGAGATGGCACCATTTGAGGTGTTATCTGAGACGAAATGCCGCACACCCTCAATTGGTGAAACAGGAGAAGGACTTGTCTTTGGGCCGATATCGCCGTGAAGCGGAAGAGCAAGTCCAGCTTGTCGAGAGCGTTTGAAGACTGCCAAGTCAAGACAGAAGAACTCTGTTGACTCGATGTCGTCGAGACATGACCTTCGGGTTGGAGACCATGTTTATCTCGGTCACCCTCTCAAAAGAACCAGCGCTTCCATGTCAAAGGAAAGCTCGCCCCAAGATTCATCGCCTTTCGCAAGATCACTCCAAGATTTAACAACCTCTTCGAGATCACTACGAGGCGAAGAGAAGTCGGTTAGAGATGAAGTTGCCACCTAAGTTACAGGTGCACAATGCTTCCATGCATCACAACCCGGAAGTGTTTCCAACTTCCTAGCTAGCCCGGCGCTAATAAGGACATTGATCACCGAGCCATTGACCTCCGGTCCAATATGACCACCGCAAGGAACCCCTTAGAAACACGGATCGAGAAGAGCGTCATCTGCGAAGCCACACCATCAAGTACTTCAAGCTCAATGGAGCACCAAGCGAAGCGAAGCGGCATGAGGGCGTGAAGACTACCCGAATCAAGTTTCCATACTCCTTTCCGCGCCTAGTCCGGGAATCTCGGGGCGAGATTCTTGTAAAGGGGTAGGTCTGTCACACCCTGATTTTCATGGCACAACACTTAAGTCAATAATCATGCTAAAATGTGGTTTGACAAAAACTTTTGAGTGTTTTGTCTTTGCTTTGATTGAATGTTTGACTGCTGTTTCCAAGTGCTCTAAAAATCAAATAAATCCTTCAACTTCTATACTTCATCTCCTTGAGACAAAATCTTTTCCCAATGATCATGCCATGTGTATAGAGCAATATAGTATTTTCCTACAAAAATGATTTGGCCAAAAAGTATTTTCAAAAATTAGTTTTCCAAAAACCCTGAATTGAGGTTTGCCTTTGCAAGTACTTAATTAAGGGCAGACAAAAATATTTCCAAAATTATATTTGACTCCTATTAGATATAGGATACCCGAAACCACAAAAATATAATTTTAAATGTTATTTTACTATTTTATTTAAAAGCTTTTCTTAAGGCCGAAATGGTCTTTAATAGGAAAAATTATTTTATTGCTTTAAAATATTTGACAAAAATCAGGGAAACTCAGTGGACATATATTGTCCATATATAAGAGTTGCAACACATGGTCATGTTCAAACTATTGGTCAAATACTCCAAAAACCCTTTCTGGATATTTCAAGCTTTTGAAATATTTACAAAGGAAATATTATCCAAAAATTCCAAGAAAATTATATCATGTCACATATGACATATTAGATGATCTTGCCAAGTCTCATGACTTGGAGAACAAGATAACATCATCAAATCCTCTCAAAACCATTTCTGTCCATTTTGAAGTTTGAGCAACTTTACATTGTCAAACATGTCCAAATGCTCTCAAACTTGGTGAACATTCTCAAATGGTCTAACAATTCATCTAGACCAAATGGCACAAGTTGGAGAACAAGTTAACTTGATCAAAGTGCCCCAAAACCCTTCCTGACCAGAACCATATGTGAACAACTTTGCATTACCAACTTTCTCTCCTTGACCCCAACTTTTGTGAGCATGATAACATGACCAAATGAGGCCACCACACAAAGTGGTTCATCAAGGAGAATAGATTTGCATGACTAAATCTTGGAAAGTTCATTTCTGCTAATTTCTAGGGTTTACCAAAGTTGCATTGTCAACTTTCTTCAAATGATCTCCAAATTGGTGAAAGGCCCTAATTATATGTGTCACTTCACCCTATGGATTCTCATGGCAGATGCAAATCATCCACTTGCCCAAACCCCCATCAAACACCTTCTGGCAGATAATTAAAATGCCTATTTTGGCCACCTCCACTATTCTCCATGAGCTCAACTTGTTACCACAGCCCCTCCTAGTCCCCTTGCACGTCCAGTAGCAATGGCTATTCCACAGCTCAATTATTTGGAGGTGAAACCCTCACTTTCCCCCTCTGGATAGCAGCTTTCCTCCCATTCTCTCGCCTCTCTCTCACTCCTGGCAAGCCCCAGGGCATCGAATGCCTTTCCCACATTGTTTACTCCGCTGAGCAGCCACTAGACACAAGTGGGCGCGTGAGGACGCGAGGAAAAGCCGCGGGTGCCAGCCATTTGCGCGCTCTGGAGCACGTCAGCGTGCTCCCGACCGTTGACACGGCACTCCCGACAACCTCGAGCCTCCCCCTCGCGCCAGTCGATGCTCCTCGACGTCCGCAACACGCCACAGCCTGGTCCCCCTCCTCCTTCTCCCTCCTGCTACCTCCTTTCGCACGTGCGCCGGCTGCCCGAGAGCTCCAATGGGCATGCTCACACGCGCGCTACCCTGATGCTCCCCCGCTCCTTCTCTCCCTTCCCCTGGCCGTGGACCACGCCCAGGAAGACCCCCGACTCGAAGCCAAGCCCTCCCGTGGCCTCTAGCGACGGCTACGGTCCCGCTGTGCACCTCGCCCCCATCTATTTAAGGCCTCCCCGAGCCCTCTCTGGCCTCCTTTGCCTCTCTCTCCCTCTCGTGCACCCCCTGTACCAGCCCGTTCCTCATCCGCGCCCTCCATAGCCCTCCATGGCGGGCCGAGCAGCCGGACTCCGCCCAAATTCCTGCAAACCAAGCCTCCCTCTCCCCTTTTGACACCAATGGAGCCACCAGACACCAGTGAGGCTCCTCCGCCTCACCTCTTCCTCTAGCGCCCCACAACCCCAGAACCCATCTCGCTTGGCCGCCGCCGTCCGCCATGGCAGGACCTGCTCCCCTCCGGTGGCGTCGGCGCCCGTGGTGGGGTCCCCGGATCGTCTCTCTCGCTGAGCATGCGGTGGCGGACCTCCAGCAGTGGCTCAGATGGCCGGCAAGCCGCCGGCACGCGCCGCCCTGCCAGCTCTGTTCGGCGGGAGGTTGGGACGAACCCGACAAGCGGGCCCGCTCGTCGGCGACCGGTGGGCGGGCTCCGCCATTTAAGTGGAGGCGGCGTCGCCGTGACCGCTCCCTCCCAGGCGTATTTCGAGAGCCGCCTTGGCGTGGCCCTGTCGCCAGCGTGGCGGCGGCTGGGCCGTCCCAATCTTGTTGTGGCGCTATCTGCGCTTCGGTCTTGTGATATAGGTATAACCCTTCCTTTGTCTTTTCTTTTTCCAATCAACTTCAAAATTCCATAAACAAATCAAATCAACTCCAAATTTGATGATTCAAATTTCTAGTGACTCTATAAATGATGATCTACTGTTGGTGCAACATGCACATTTTCGAGACTTTTCTTCACGAATAATTATCACATCCTATTTTTCCTATTTACGTGATAAACTTTAGAATATCACAGAAGGCTCAAACTTGCTCCAAATGCCATGATTTCCAATTCCTATATGTATCTAAGCTCATTACCTAGTTTATGAACATTTTTCTTGATACTTTCTATACCACATAAATTATTGAGCTATTTCTTCATATTTATCAACCTTGCAAATTCATAGGAAATTCATTTGAACTCCAAATCCAGTGAAACCAATTCCTAGATGCTTCTAAAATCATCCTTTGTTAGATGGGTGCCTTTGCTCATTTTGAAAAATAATTCTTCTGTACACTTCTTGCAAATCCATAAACCTCTTGATTCCATCATATTGAAATGTTCAGAGTTGTCCATTGATCAAATCCTAATGAAACCACTTTGGTCATCCCTCATATGACCAGAGGTATCCCGGAAAAGTCCTACTCATATTTTTAGAGCACTTTTATTTTTGCCTTGTGGTGTTGCTTACTATGATTGTTTCCGACGTTAGTTGACGAAGTAGGCGGAGTACTTGGAGTTGGACCAGAAGACTTTGAAGACCTCGAAGACTTTGTTAAAACAGGCAAGCAGCCCTTTGACCAAGTTTATGAAACCTTCTTACACATGCCATATAGTTCGTTATACTTGTTGCATCAGAATCATGATGAGATGGTGAACCATGTGGTTGGTTGCCTCAGTACATTCATCGTTGATACTTGCATTGTGCATGGCCCTACCTTCTTATGAGGGTTACGCCGGTAGGAGTAGATAGGATGCAAATGTAGATGCTACGCAAAAGGGATGGGTTTATGCATGGTGAAGGAGGCAAAGTGATTTCAAAAGTCTTTTCGAAAACCCCGTCGGGTGCCACTTATGCCCAAGGGAGATGATGAGATGGGTGACCACTTGATGACGAAGTGGTGTGCCAAGGAAAGAGTGTGTTGTTTTCAAAACGGATTGGTCGGAGTTGCGACCGTTATTCCAACCTTACATGCGCGACCACTCTACCCTTATATGGGAAAGGGCATTATTGAGTACCTAGACCGATACTAGCTTGGAGCCCGCATTACTAGTGACGGGGAGAGTTGGTGCTCTCTCTTGGGGCGGGTCGTGCGGTAGGGCAGCCATGACTATTTTCACGAGGCACCGGACACACCGTTGGTACCCGTGCTTGTGGTATGTGATGAATATGGGGCGAGGCTCCACAACTTTATGATGTGAAATGTTTGGCACGGGGTTACTACCAATCATTGGACTCCATGTTAGTGTCGTCTAGGAAAGGTAGTGATCGGTGCTTACCCGGTACTTGAGGTATCATGGTCGTGGATGACACGGAAGTTCCACGGATCTAGTGGGTAAAGTGTGCAACCTCTGCAGTGTAAAACTATTGAATAGCCGTGTCCACGGTCATGGGCAGTTAGGTAACCGCTCTTGGGCTCGTCCACTTGTTTTCAAACCAGCGTGAGTGATGATGGAAATGACTTGGGTCAAGTCAAGAGGACTTGACACGATTGAGATGGGTTGGTGCCCACTGTTTATGATAAATGGGTTGGTGCCCACTCTATTTATGTTGATATCGTAACCTGTCCTCATGGTTACTTGAATTCTCTTGATACATGCTTTATAGGATGTTGAACATGTCATTGCACTCAAAACTAGCTTTATGCAAAATTTACCTATGTCATGCATTGTTGTACCTTGAACCAAAACATGGGTTGCTTGCGAGTACATTCAAAGTACTCATTGGCTTGCCTTGGTTATTTAATTGACCGGGCATGGAAGAACAGGATGTGATGAAGAACACTTCGTTGTGAACATGCGAGCTAGGGCGCTTCGGTCGAGAATGCTGTAGGGTTAAGGCGGATGGCAAGGGTCCAAGTTATCGAGGAAGATTTCCGCTGCGATGTTATACTCAAGACTCGACCATAATGGTCCTACTTGTATAATCTGGTATGTATGGATGTAAGACTCTTGTTATTCAGCTTACGTGTGTTCGGTGAGCATTGATCTCGGGATCCTTGTACGCGTGCATTCGGTGATCACGACTTATGAGTCGGGGTCCCCACATCTTGAGGGCGGGCGCCGCGAAGAAGCGGTCGAGGTCGAGCACGCGAGGATTTACCCGGCCGGAGCTCTCGGAGAGATAAAACTCCTCTGCTGCTTTGTGTTTGTATTTTGTTCTTGCTCGGCGTGTGGTGTGTTGTAGTCTCGAATGAGTGAACCCCTTCTACGTGCGTATGGGCCTCCTTTTATAGTCTAAAGGGGTCACCAAGCAGTGTGCAGCGAGAGAGGGGTAAAAAGGTAAAAGCGTGGGTTGGTACAACCGCTATCATGATGCCCCTACCTAACTTTCGACGGCGGGGACAAGGGCATTTAATGCCCGTCCGGTCGCTCTAACGATCGCGAGAAGCGACCGTTAGGCGCCACCGATCGCCACGATGGCCTCACTGTCAGCTCCACTTGCCACCTCGCACCGCTTGGCTGCACAGCCGCCCGACACGTGCACCAGGAGCGATCCTGTGGCGACAAGTCATCGGATGTCTTTGGGCGTGGGGCGCGAGCGGTGGCCGCCCGTGCAAGCGCCTTGCATGATCGCTAACTGTCGCACCTGCAAGCTCGTCGCTCGCCGGGTCTTGCCGGGACGCGCAGTGCATCGTGGCAAGTCTCTTGCAATGCCTTGGTTGTCCTTCCCGGCAAGCTCCTCTTGCGGGGTCTTATCCTTCGGCAAGCTCCTCTTGCGGGGCTTTATCTTCTCGATTAACACTTTGTTCTTGAATGGCGATAATATGAATAGTGAAGGGTCTTGGCGGGCGCTTGGCAAGCCTTGCCGCTTGAGACAGCTACTTGTTGCCGTGCACAAGTTAAAGGTACTAAGGTACCCCTACTTTAGTACACCGGCAGAGCCCCGAACTGGGCCATACACAGTGCCAGCTGTTGGGCGAGCCCAATAACGAGCTGCACGGCACCGCGGCCTGGGTCCAAACCAAATCCCCTCCGTATCCACCGCATCCTCCGTGCAGCCGCGTCAATCGCGGCGTCGTGGGAGATCGTGAGCTATACTAATCCGAAATGCGTAACGTTCGCCTCCCTGTTTATAAGCGGCGGAAGCAGGGCCGTTCCCCCACTTTCGCCACTTGCAGTTCCTTCCTCCGAAAGCTCCGCCGCTCCCCTCCGCTTCCCAAGCCGAAAGAGAGCAGCGCTCCGACGCCCGTCGCCGCCGTCACCCTCAACACCTCCGCGCTCCCCCGCCGCTTCCACCATGGCTCCGAAGACCGGCAAGAGCTCAAAGTCGAGCACCAAGTCGGCCGAGGCGTTGCGGCTTGAGGCGCTGCGCAAGGAGCGACTGCTTCCCCCCCCCCCCCCCCGAGCTCACTCCGAAGGCGCTGCGGGAGGAGTTCTACCTCTTTTGGTCGACGGAGACGCGGGCGCATCCGCGCACGCCGGTGCTCTCCACCGAAGCTTCCACCTCGCAGCGGTGCCCAAAAGGGTACTATTTCTTTCCGGTGTTCTTCTATTGCGGGCTCTGCCCACCTTTTTCTTATTTCTTCTGCGACATCATGAATACCTACGGGTTGCATCTTCTTGATTTCACCCCAGCGCCGTTCGACAATGGCGGTTTCGACACCTCTGCGAGAACCGTTGGCATCCACCAAGTGTTGCTCTTTTAGCCATTTTTCACCCCAGGCGAAAAAGGAGAGCCATTGGTGGCGGAATCGCTTGAACCTCACGAATCGGCATGAAGGAGGTGTATCTGGCGGGCGAGCTCGCGGCAAGTGGGATGAGTGGAGGCGGAGTGGTGCTGGATCTGTGATGCCAATCCGCAGCCATTCACCAACTGCGCCCGGACTCGGGTAGTTCGCGGCGGCGGCTGGGCGCTTCTGTCGCGGACGGCGCCAAGCTGAAGATTGCCACCACCGAATCCTCGGCTCGGGCTTGCGAGCTCACGGCGAGGCGGTTGGCGCGGATTTCGCCGCGCCGCGCCGCCCTCTGCGAGAGGAGGAGGCCCGCTGGCTGTTTGGCGGCCCGGCGGATATCATGAGCTGCGTCGAGGCCTCAACTTCAACTTCACGGTTACGGGCTTGGCGGGATCTTTGAAGGCTGTTCAAGCATGGCGCCAACCATCGAGTGGTTCAGGTTGCGCGAGGCGTCATCCCATTGTGCAACAACTCCCGGTAGCGACCGCATCTGCGCATAATGATGCGGTGCGACTTCGCGCAGGATAAGCCCAACGGATGGAGCCGCCCGGCGGCGTCGTGCAGCAATTCTTCGATGGCTTAGCGGAGTAGCGATCAATGCCGGCGAGAAGAAGCTCCTCACCGCGACACCACCAAGCGATGAGATGGGCTACATCGCTACGAGGGCGAAGCGGCGGCGGCCGCCGCGCGCAGTGTGGGGACCCGACTCATAAGTCGAGATCGCCCGAATGCATGTGTACAGTGATCCCGAGATCAATGCTCCTTGAACACCACGAAGCTGAATAACAAGAGTCTTACATCCATACATACCGTCTTACACAAATTGTGACCATTATGGTCAAGTCTTACATTGATAAAGCCTTAAGGGCTGAACATCAAATGGAACATAAGCGGTGAAATAAATAAATCGATAAGTAGAACCCATGGCATTACATTTGGGAAGCGTCCTAGTTAGCATGTTAGTCTCCAAAGAACTCTTCTTGAACTCCGGTTCTTCCATGCACAGTCAATTAAATAACTAGTGGCAAGCCAATGAGTACTTTGAATGTACTCGCAAGCAACCCATGTTTTGGTTCAAGATGTATCAATGCATGATATAGGTAGATTTTTGCAGAAGGCTAGTTTTGAGTGCAATGACATGTTCAACAGCTTTTAAGACATGCATCAAGAGAATTCAAGTAACCATGAGGACAGGTTACAGATATCAACATAAATAGAGTGGGCACCAACCCAACATAAATAGAGTGGGCACCAACCCATCTCAAACATGTCAAGTCCTTTGACTTGACCCAAGTAATTTATCAACACACACACACGGTTGAAAACTACGGGCGTAGTTTAAGCGCACCGCCTAGCTGTCCTTGACCGTGGACACGGCTATTGAATAGTTTTACACTCTGCGAGAGGTTGCTGCTTGTACCCACTAGATCCGGGGAACTTCCGTGTCATCCACAACCCGCGGTACCTCAAGTACCCGGGGTAAGCACCCGATCACTACCTTTCCCTAGACAACACTAACATGGAGTCCACTCGATTGGCAGTAACCCCCGTGCCCAACATTTCACAAAACACTTTCTTGGAGCCTCGCTCCCATAATTATCACATACCACTGGCACGGGGTACCAACGGTGTGTCCGGTGCCCTGTGAAAATAGTCATGGTCGCCCGGCACAGCACGACCCGTCGAGAGAGAGCACCAACTCTCCCCGTCACTAATGTCGGGCTCCAAGCTAGTATCGGTCTAGGTACTCAATAATGCCCTTTCCCATATAAGGGTAGAGTGGTTGCGCATGTAAGGTTGGGTCAGTCGACAAATCTTAAATCTAATCCGTTTTCAAAAACAACACACACTTGCCTCGGTACACCACTTCGTCATCAAGTGGTTACCCATCTCATCATCTCCCTCGGGCATAAGTGGCACCCGATGGGGTTTTCAAAAAATCTTTTGAAAATACTTTTGTCTCCATTACCATGCATATCCCCGTCCCTTTTTGCGTAGCACTACTTAGCATCCTATCTACTCCCACCGGCATAACCCTCATAAGAAGGTAGGGTCATGCACAATGCAAGTATCAACGAGAAAGTACAGTGGCAAACCATCAAGTGGTTACCACATCATCATGATTCCGATGCAACAATAATGAAGAGCTATATGACATGCATAAAAAGGGTTTCATAGACATGGTCAAAGGGCTGCTTGCCTGTTCCTCAGAGTCTTCAAGTCTTCTGGTCCTTCTCCAAGTACTCCGTCTACTTCGTCAACTAACGTCGGAAACAAACACAATAAGCAACACAACAAGGCAAAAGTAAAAGTGCTCTAAAAATGTGAGTTGGACTTTTCTAGGATACCTCTGGTCATATTAGGAATGACCAAGGTGATTTCATTGGAAGTGGATCAATGGTTATCTCTGAACATTCCAATATGATGGAGTCGAGGATTAATGGATTTGCAAGAAGTGTCTGAAACATTAATTTCAAAAATGGGCAGAGCACCCATCGACAAAGCATGATTTTAGAAGCATCTAGGAGT
This sequence comes from Aegilops speltoides, assembly GCA_021437245.1. NCBI lineage: Eukaryota > Viridiplantae > Streptophyta > Magnoliopsida > Poales > Poaceae > Aegilops > Aegilops speltoides. Next base: position 198,255,649 of record CM038143.1, read on the forward strand.
TGGTTTCACTAGATTTGGAGTTCAAATGAATATCCTATGATTTTGCAAAGTTGGCTATATACAAAGAAATAGGCGATTAGTTGAGGTGATCTGAAAGTATTAGTAAAATGTTCAAAAACTAAGTTTTGAACTTAGATGCATCTAGGAATTTGAATCATGGGATTTGGGTCAAGTTTGAGCTCTGTGATTTTCTAAAGTTCATCACGAAATAGGAAAAGTAGGATTTGATGAATATTTGTGAAGAAGAAGTCTCTGGAAAAATGTGCATGTTGCACCAACAGGTGAAACATGATTTATGGAGTCTCTAGAAATTTGAATCATCAAATTTGGAGCTAATTTGATTTGTTTATGAATTTTAGAAAGCTGTCTGAGAAAAGAAAAAAGGGAAAAGGTTTTACCCAAATGGGCTGGATCTGGCGTGGCCTTGCCGCAGGCGAGGATAGCAACAAGGCTCCTTTGGGCGGCCCAGTGGCTCGGCCGCCTGCAGCGAGAGGCTCGTCGGCGGCTTCGAAATCGCCAGCGAGGGAGGCGGTGGACAGTGGAAGCCGTCTCCACTTAAGCAGCGGGGCCCGCCCGGTGAGTCGCTGACCCTGGGCCCACCAGCGGTCGTATCCTTCCTCCAGCAGCGAAGGAGAGGCAGATTAGGCGGGGCCGAGCACTTGCGGCGCTTCGTTCAGTGGCTCGGTCACCTCCGGTGGCGCCCGGCCTGTGGCGGGCTCGGGGAGGCGGCGCATCCGGCGAGTGCGCCACGACCGCGAGGTGGCAGACCTTGAGCACACCATCGGCCCGCAGCGAGGCTGGCGTGGTGAGGGAACTCGGCAACCTGCAGCCATGGGAAGGAGGGAGAAGCAGGGAGGGGCTTGTGGTGATGGTATGAAGTCTGGAGTGGCTAGGGAGAGAGGAGAGGCTCGGGGTAGCCGGTTTAAGGCGGAGCCCGGCAGCGGAGCTCCGGCCATTCGCGGTGGATGGAGAGCACGGAGAGATGTAAGTTGGTCCGGGGGTGCAGGAGAGAGGGAGCAAATGGAGCGAGAGAGGAGGCGAGGACTGCCTTAAGTAGGAGGCGAGGTGCACCACAGGACCGTCTTGGCCGTGAGCCGTGGCCGTCGCTAGAGCCACGAGGGGCTCGTGTGGCGTGTCAGGGTGCTCGTCTGCGGTTGGTCTAGGGCAGGAGGAGGGAGAGAAGGAGCGGGGAAGGGCCAGGGTGCCACGCGTGTGAGGCGCACCATTGGCGCACTCGGGCGCCTCTGTTTGCTAGCGCGGAGGCGAGGCGAGGAGGAGAGAGGAGGGGGCCGACCGCGTAGCGTGTTTGCGGACGCCGAGGCGCATCAGCGAGCAGCGTGGGAGGCTCGAGGTGGGCGGGAGGCTGGCGGCAGGCTCGGCCACTCTTGTGGGCGCTCGGAGGAGGCTTTGGCGGCATGGCGTGTTTTGCGCGCTCTGCCGTGTCCACTTGCGTCTGGAGTGTGCTGGGTGATGGGCTAAAGCCTGGGGAGAGCCTTGGATGCTTTGGAATGCCAAGGAGGGAGGGAGAAGCTGAGAGAGAGAGAGAGAATGCTATTGCCCAGAGAAGAAAAATGGGGTTCTAACCCCCTTAATCATGGCTCCTCGGGCAGGGAAAGATGCAGGTGGTAGAGGGGGACCAGATGAGGCCGTGGGAGAAAGATTAGCCCATGGAGATTAGTGGAAATGGCTAAAACAAGTACTTTATGTTTCTGTTAGAAGGTGTTTGATGTAGGTTTAGGCAATAAGATGACTTCCATTTGTCATGAGGCTCCACAGGGTGAAATGACACACATTATTAGGGCCTTCACCAATTTGGAGTTCATTTGCAGCAAGTTGACAATGCAACTTTGGTAAACCCTAGAAATCAACAGGAATGGGCTTTCCAAGATTTAGCCATGCAAATCTATTCTCCTTGATGCACCACTTGGTGTAGTGGCCTAATTTGGTCATGTGATCATTCTCACAAAAGTTGGAATCAAGGAGAGAAAGTTGGTAATGTAGAGTTGTTCAAATTTGATTCTGGTCAGAGAGGGTTTTGGGGCACTTTGATAAATATAACTTGTTCTCCAACTTGTGCCACTTGGTCTAGATGAATAATTAGACCATTTGAGAATGTTCACAAGGTTTGAGAATATTTGGAAATGTTTGGCAATGTAAAGTTGCTCAAACTTCAAAATGGACAGAAATGGTTTTGAGGTCATTTGATGATGTTATCTTGTTCTCCAAGACATGAGACTTGGCAAGATCACCAAATATGTCATATGTGACATGATAGAATTTTCTTGGAATTTTTGGAGAATATTTCCTTTGTAAATATTTCAAAAGCTTGAAATATCCAGAAAGGGTTTATGAGGGATTTGACCAATATTTTGAACATGACCATGTGTTGAAACTCTTATATATGGACAATATATGTCCTATGAGTTTTCCCTAAATTTTGTCAAATAATTTTGAAGCAATAAAATAATTTTTCCCTATTAAAGACCATTTCTGGCCTTAAGGAAAAGCTTTTAAATAAAATAGGAAAATAACTTTCGAAATTATATTTTTGTGGTTTCTCGGTATCCTATATCTAATAGGAGTCAAATATATTTTTAGAAAGATTTTTACTGCCCTTAATTAAGTACTTGCAGTGCAAACCTCAATTCAGGGGGTTTTGAAAAAACTAATTTTTGAAAATGCTATTTGGCCAAATTATTTTTGTAAGAAAATATTTTTATGTCCTATACACATGGCATGATCATTGGTTCAAGAGTTTGGAGCAAGGAGATGAAGTATAGGGGCTGGAGGATTTATTTGATTTCTAGAGCACTTGCAAACAGCAGGCAAACATTCAATCAAAGCAAAGACAAAACATTCAAAAGTTTTTGCCAAACCACATTTGAGCATGATTTATTGACTTAAGTGTTGTGGCATGAAAATCAGGGTGTGACAGCAGGTGAGTTTGGCTTCACATTGGAGGAGGCAGAGGCGGCCGAGGCGGCAAGCCTTGCCGACAGGGAGGACCTTGCCGGAGAGGTCGTTGGCGTGGGGAGCCGAGGCGAGCAGCGAGCCAGCAGAGGGCGCGGCGGCCAGCCGTCTTGAGCAGCTTGCATGCAGTGAGCCCCCAGCGCAGCCCCAATTCCAACCGAGAAGGCTCCGTCGAGTTGGAGATCTGGAGGGGGGCAGGCAGGCCGGCAACCATGGCGCCGTGGGACACAGTCCACAGCGGCAAAATCTGGTTGCAGCTGGAGGGTCCCGGCTGTACCGGCAAGCGAGGCGGGTCTTCCCGAGCCACCACGCTGATCTGCCGCAGCCCGGCAAGCGTCGAAGGAGCCTACTCCTCCGCCACACCGCGAGAGAGGGTACGGACTTGACCTCTCCGCGCTGAGCTCAGATGATGATGAAGAGGAGGAGGAGGAGGAGTAAGACTTTCTTCTCCTTTGTTCTTGATTTTCTTTGATCTTTGTTGTTGTTTGTGTTGCTTCGATCTGCTTCTCTCGAATCCCTATTCCATTTCGGGACTCTGGCGAGAGAGGCGAAGGGCCAAGGTCCTGTGGTGCGTCATCGAGGGCGATCCTGCTGTGATGGCGAAGATACGTGCGAGACCACCTTGACGGACCCGATTCCTTCTCTAGCCCCAAAGATGCCCCAGCGTAAGTGTTTGGTTCACTTCTGTTGTGGGCGCGCATGGGTGCTTCTTCTTTCTTGACATCTTGATTGCTGATTCGTTTGTGTAGGAGCGAACAGGCCCATCAGAACAGCGAAACCGCCCGGAGGTCTTTATGCTGCCGACTCGCCGCCAAGGGGCGATTCCCCGACAAGGGAGCGCTCCCCGGCAAGGGGGAGGTCTCTGGCAAGGGACAGAACCAGTGAGCCCCTAGTGGAGGAACCCATGGTCACGGAGCCCAGCACAGGTACCTTCCTTGTCAGAAATCTTCTTTTGGATTCTTCTTCCGATCTTCTTTTTGGATCTTTGCTTAATTTTTTTCTTCCTCTTCTGTCTTGAGATCCCCTCTCACAGACCGATGGGGCCGAGGCCACCGGCAAGGAAGGCGCCGTGGCGATCTTGGAGATGCCCGGCTTTGAGGAAGAGGCGGTGACGAGAACCCGCCGACGAAGAGGCCGCCCGGGGCTGCTTGTATGCGGGAGCTGGCGAGGTCCGCGATCGCCAGCGATCCGGAGGATCTGGGGCGCAGGCGCTACACCGACCGCCGACCCCTCCTTGGCCGCTTGGCCTTGGACTCGAGGAGGCCCACCCAGCGCCTACTTGAAGGCGGGCGGGCGTATCATCAAGCTTCCTGGGCGTCGAGCTCAGGCGCCCGGTCGAAGGAGAGGAGTTTGACGGGAAGTGCTACGCCTCTATTTGGGCTGGCGGTGGTTGGCCGCCAAGCAAGCAGCATGGCGAGAGTCGAGGAGGAGCATTGCTCCGGAAGTTGGTGTCACTCTACCGCGCCCGGCAAGCGAAGCAGTCTCGGGAAGCGCTTATGTGGCGGGAGTCGACATAGAGAAGCATGCGGAGGAGCTCAAGAGCCGCAGACAGGAGGCCCTCCGATCCATTACGGAGGAGAGGCGCCTTCGGCGAAGGCGAAAGGCATTCATCTGGAAAGGCTGAAGCCGAGGAGCAGCGAGGCTCGCCGCCGAGGAGATGTCGAGGCGTGAAGGTGGTGACACTGAAGAAGGTTAATCTGGACAGCCACGAGGAAGAGCTCGGCCTTGGGAGCAATCACTTGGCGGGGCACTCAAGGAGGCAAGGGCGCTGCAGCGGCCGAAGCCGCCAAGAAGGAGTTAGAGGTGAAGGTGGTGCAGCTGGGCGGATGTGGGAAAGAAAAATGAAGAGCTTGCCGCACTCCAGTAGGCGGAAGGATGCTCTTGCCCATGGCGATCTGCAAGTTCAACTTGAGCAAGATCAAGGAACTAAATGCCGCCAAGGACTCGAAGGCCGATCTGGGTGAAGCTAGCCACCTTAGCGGAGGCAATGGCGCCGCCAAGAGGCGAGAGGATGAGTGAAGAAGAGATCAAGAAGCAGCGAGGAGCTCTTGCGAGGGCCGCCGAGACTCGAGAACACCTTCAAGGCCACGGTGGAGCTCTGGGCGGAGGGCCTCATCAACATCGCTGCATCCATTGGCGAGGTGGCGGAGCTGGACTTGGCGGGCTTTGGGTACTCTGGCTGGCGAAAACCTCCAGCCCAGCCAAGCTTACGCTTTTCTTCAAGGGTGTGGTGGCGGCTCTCCGGCAGCTACGGGAAAGGATCCGAAGAAGCTGGCCGATGAGTCATGCGATCTGCGCCAAGGTCTTGGAGAAGGTGTTGGTGAAGATACTCTTTCGCAACACGGGCATCGACCTCACCCGCGTCCTCAAGAAGCTGCCGGCGGGTGCTGATCTTGAAGAACTCAAAGCCATTGTCGCACCTATTGTGGACAAGGTGAATGAGGTCAGGAGGATCGACGGCGAGCGCGTGGATTAGGCCACCCTTCTTCTCCCTTTTTCTTGCCGCTGCTAGATATGTCATAGGAACAATCCATTAGAGCGCGGTAAGTTATTTATTGCAATATAACTTTATTCTGGGCAATGCTTGCTATGTTATTTCCTTTACTTGATCCCATCCCTTGCATGTTTTTACCCTTACGCTTTTAGGGAACTTGCGGTATAAACACACTTGCTTTGGCTGAGTCGAGAACATCGAGAACTGCTTTGGCGATGTTGCATCCGGCAAGAAACCTTATCGGGGCTAATCATGACATACTTTTATTGTTGAGCGGACTCGAAACAAAGTAAGGGCGCAACTTAGCCATGAGTCGGTTTCTCCGCGCACGGGTTTTCCATACAAGGCACGGTCGTTCAAGGAACATAACTTGAAAATTTAAAATTGACTATGCTCAAACTTTGGCAACTTAGCTTTTACGTAAATGCGTGTCCGGCAAGGCTAGATTCCTTTGAGCGGCGCTGGTCCACACCTTTACCTTCTCCTCCCGAAGCGAAACGTAGGCGGAGGAACCTTCTTTGAGAAGAAAGAAGAAAATAATGATATGGAGCCGTAAGGCTTATTCTTTGCTACGGGGCAAGTCTTTGCACAAAGTGTCGGTGTATACATGCTAAAAGAAAAAGGCATGAAATTTGACAACCGGCATAGCATATGATCTTTATTTATGCAGGAAGGTCTGCATGACTTTTTACAAAGGTTACATGCAACAGCGGCAAAGCTTTTACAACAATTGGTTCTTTGGGCAGGGCCCGACAACAGCGCCTTATGGGTAAAACTTGCGAAGATGCTCTATGTTCGAGGTTGCTCACGGAAAGCCATCTTCGGTCTCAAAGCGGACAGCGCCGAGGCCTAGTATTTCGTTTCACCCGATAAGGGCCTTCCCACTTGGCGTCGACTTGTTGGAATTCTTGGTGGATTGAGCGGCGAAGAACAAAATCGCCTTCCTCGAAGCTTACGGCATTAACTGCGGCTATGGTAGCGCAAAAGCTTCTTTGATAGCGAGCAGCTCGCCAATGACTGAAGATGATCCTCCTCGAGGAGCAGCGTCATCTTGCCGCAGCTGCTCTTGCTCAAACTCATCATAAGAGAGCACTTTCGGCGATCCGTATATGAGTTACGTGGGGAGAACTGCCTGCGCTCCGTGAGCAAGAGCAAAGGGTATGCGGCGATGGCTCGATTTGGTGTCGTCTGATCGACCAAGAACCATGGCAGCTCCTCGATCAATTTCTTCCGCATTTGTGCAGCACAGCGAAAGTTACGGTCTTGAGCCCGCGCGACGCCCAGCGTTGCCCTCTCCGCTTGGTCGTTGCTTCTCGGTGAGCAGCGAAGCGAAGCAGATCTTGGTGCCAAGATCTTGGACGTACTGCATGAAGGTGCGGCTCGTGAATTGTGTGCCATTGTCGGTGATGATCCTGCTAGGGACTCCGAAACGGCAAACAATCGACCTGAAGAACTTGACTATTGTTGTCTTTGTCACCTTCCTCCTTTGCTTCAGCTCCGGCCACTTTGTGAACTTGTCGTCGCCACGTACAAGTACTCGAAGCCCCGACAGCTCGGGGAAAGGGGCGAAAATGTCGAGCCCCCAGACGAAAATGGCGGGATAAAGAGATTCTTTGGAGGGCTTGAGCTGGTTGATGAATCTGTTTGGAGTGGGCCTGGCGCTTCACACTTTGTTACTTGTGCGGTTGCATCACGGAGGGTCTGTCGGCCAAAACAAACCTTCGGGAAGGCTTTGCGGCAAGTGCTCTTGCTTGCCAATGTGGTGACCACATATGCCTCCGTGTATCTCCGCCAACAGCTCCTGTCCTTCTTCGGAAATGCACTTCAATTTCACTCCGTTGAATCTTCTTACATGCAATATGTCATCGACAAACTGATACATACTTGATTGCGGGCTACTTTCTCCGCTTCTTCTTGCTCGTCGGGAAGTTCTCTGTTTGAAGGAAATGGGCGATCTGCTTTGTGCCCATGCGGAGCTTGTGGCTCGATGACAAGGACTAAATCGCAAATCTCTTTGCGGGAACATCTGCTTCCATGGCAAGAATGCTGGGATCTGCCGAACATGATGCTCTCCGACAAGCGTGTCGAGACACAACTTGTCGGGGCGTCGCTTCAGCAGAAACAAACCCTAAGTGCTGGCGAGGGCAGTGCTCCTCGGCACTCTTTGTGTTGATCCTGGGGACCTTCTTGGCGGCGGCCGGGGAGCTCTGCTCTGCCGGGAAAGTAGTCGCCGATAACCAACTTTCTCTTCTTGCTCTGTCCGGATGATGGTGTTCTGAGATGGTTGAGTCAGCTTGAGCACAAAATCCTGGTTCCACGGGTAACTCAAGTCTGGCACATTTGGCGAGCCATCTGCAATATCATGCGAGCTCTTGGAGCGTGTTCCATCTGCGGGCGTCAAAATGCTCTTCCAGCTTCCTCACCTCATCAATGTAGGCTTCCATCAGCGGACTCGATAATCTTTGTTAACTTGTGGACGACAAGCTGAGTCACCTGACGACAATAAGCTTCTTGATCCCAAGGTCCGCGATCTGAGTCCGGCAAGCAAGCCTTCATATTCTGCGGTATTGTTTGTTGCTTGCTCCTTGGGAAAGTGCATCGAACCACATATTTGAGGTGCTCTCCGATGGGTGCGACAAGTAATGCGCCCTTTTGGCGCCTTGCAGCGAGAAGGCACCATCAAAGTACATGATCCATTCTTTGCTCGCTTCCTTGTCGGGAATGCTCTTTTCCGGAGTTTCTTCGTCAGGTGTTGGCGTCCATTCTGCAATGAATTCTGCCAATGCTCGGCTCTGGATAGTTCAAGTACTTTCAAACTTGAGGCCAAAGCTCGAGCAGTTCGATGCCCACTCGGCGATCACTGCTGTTGCTTACGGATTCGCAATATCCTCTTCAGCGTAAAAGCGGCGGCATTTGTGATCTCGTGTGCTTGAAAGTAATGGCGCGGCTTCCTCGAGAGCCATCGAAGGCGAATAGCAACTTCTGCACTGGAGTACCTTGACCTAGCCCCTGCGAAGGGGCCCGACAAAGTAAATGGCGCTGCACCATCTTCTTCTGTTTTTCTTCCGGCGTTTGCAGATCCATCCTTGTCGGGACGAGAACTTGCAGGGAGCCCCACTTGTCGCTGGATTAAGCTTGCCGTGGTTTTACGGCTCATCATCCGCCTCCTCTCCGCTACTAACGCAGCACTAACCACTTGATTGGTTGCCGCTAGATACAGCAACTTCTCTTGTGGTTTAGGTGCGACAAATCTTGGAGTGGAGGATAGGTATCTCTTTAAGTCTGTAAGCGCAGCCTCCGCTTCAGGGTCCATTTCATTGCACTGCCTTTTTCAAAATGTTGAAAAATGGCGGCGCCTATCAGCAGACTTAGAGATGAACCTACTGAGAGCAGCAACACAGCCGGCAAGCCTCCGCACATCCTTGACGCGCTTCGGGGCTTCGATTTGCTCGATGGCTTTGATCTTGTCGGGATTGGCTTCAATCTCCCTCTGGGACACAAAGAATCCGAGAAGCTTGCCAGAAGCGACCCCAAACACGCACTTCTCGGGATTCAACTTGAGATTGACCTTGCGCAGATTTGCAAATGTCTCATCCAAATCTTGAACCAAAGTTTCTTTGTCTTTGCTCTTGACCACTATATCATCCATGTAAGCTTCTACATTTCTATGCAGCTGTGGCTCAAAAGCATGACTGACTACTCTTGCAAATGTTGAACCGGCATTATTTAGTCCGAAAGGCATTCGCACAAAGCAGTACGTGCCACATGGAGTAATGAATGCGGTTTCTCTTCATCCTCTTCAGCCATG